>OX463780.1:49709487-50096987 GCA_949825025.1 Siphlonurus alternatus | reverse complement strand
GTATTATAGTCATGATAGCCATCATTCTGAACATAAAAATTTGGATGATTTTTTTTGAATGAGGCACAATTTAAAATATAAATGCAAGGGACAGTTAACATTTTATTAGCCTTAAAATGTGAAACACACGACTGTCCTTTTGGTATTCTTAAAATCGTTCTAAGTGCTCTCTTTTGCAAAACAAAACATCGATTCAATAGTTCCGATTTACATCCCCAATTTATTATGCCATATGCCAAATGTGGATAAACATACGCATAATATATGGTTAGCAAGGTTTCATGAGATACATGATTCCTGATTGTATATAACATAAAATTGGCCGAATTTATCTTCTTACAAATCGCATTTACATGTAAAGACCAATCCAAACTTTCATTAATGTGTAGACCAAGAAACTTAACAGACTCTGCTCTTTTAATTGTTTTTCCGGCTAATTGCAACAAATAACTATTCAAAGGGATTTGTCTAGGGGAATGAAATTGGATGTATTCGGTTTTAGTTGAATTTAATATTAGCTTATTATTTGTACACCATGTATGTACCTCTTCAATAGTAAGTTTAATCTTACGAATTAATTCATCTTCGGCTTCTGCTGTGATTATAGCTGTAATATCATCAGCATACTTTACTAATACCGCATTCTTGACATGATCTGATAAGTCATTTGTTCCTGTATTAAACAATGTGGCTGACATTTTTCCTCCTTGAGGAATTCCAAGTGTAATCGGTAATTTGTCTGATTTATATGTAATATTTTGGCCGTTAGAATTTGAATTTAATTCAACATATTGTTGTCTGTTTGTTAGATATGAATCTAATAGATTACGACTCGAAACTCCTATTCCCATGTTATCAAATTTATTCAATAATACATCTTTATTTAGACTATCAAACGCTTTAGATAAATCAAAAAATATTGCAACGCAAAATAGTTTATTATCTATTGCCATATAAACGTGGCTTAAAAGATCAAATAGTGCTGTATCAGTAGAACGGTCTTTCAAGAATCCATGTTGACAGGGAGCAATTAAATGATTTTCTGTTTGATAATCCGTAATTTGATCGTCTAATGTATTCTCAAATAATTTGCCAAAAACAGATGTATTTGATATTGGTCTGTAATTATCAATAATGAAAGTTGGGCCTTTTTTATGAGTTGCATAAATCTTAGAATCCTTTAAACAATCAGGAAATATACCATCTGATATTGAATGGTTAATTAAATTAGATAAAGGGACAGACAAAACAGAAGCACAATATTTTACAACAGTATATGGTATTTCGTCTGGGCCAGCTGCATACTTATTAGGAAGGGATTTCATTCGATTTAAAATATAAATCGGGTCTATCGAACTAAAATTTAATTTCGTTTTACTTTTATCAGAATCGACAATAATTAAAGTATTAGAATAATTAAAAGGAAATTTTTCTGTTATTATATTTTCAATTGTCTTGACAAAAAAATTATTAAATAAATTGCAAATTAGTTTGGGGTCTGTAATCGTTACACTATTTATACATAATTCATAATTATTCTTATTATTAACATTTGTTTTCTTTGTTTTGCATTCTTTATTAATTATATTCCACGTAGCTTTAATTTTATTATTAGCTCCTTTTATTTCATGGTCATTCTCTTTAAATTTAGCGGTGGCCATATTTTGTTTATAAGATTTCATTTCTTTTTTATAAGTAGACTCTAAATTTGGGTCAGTAAATTTTACATCATAGTGTAAGCGTTTTAAAAAAATCCCTTGTTCGTAAAGATGGGGGTTATTGAGTATCCAGGAAGGTTTATTTTTGTTACTTGAAATTTTTCTTTTAACAACAGGAAAAGCCTCGTTGAAATGATAAATAAAAATTTCAAGAAATTTTGACCATCTCTCATTTGAATTGAGATCAGGATTTAATAAATCATTCCATTCTTCACGAATTAATAGGAGCAGAAAATTATCTAAATTGCATTTGTCAAATATTCGTTTATAATAAAATTGTTTTTCTTGTATTTTATCAATGTTTTTCGAGTTATTTAATGTTATTGTGACTATAGTATAGTTATGGTCCGACAAAGTTGTTTTTTCAGTTTTATAATTAGTATTAATAGCAGATGTACTTTTAATAATATGATCAATTAAAGTAGCCGTTTTCATTGTTTCTCTAGTAGCGGAACTATTAACAATTTCCAACTTGTATGAGTCCAGTATATCTTTATATAAAATTACATTTGCATCATCAATAAATAAATTAAGATTTACGTCACCCGCAATAATAAAAAAATCATCAATTGAATTGAATAAATGAATTGAATTAATTTGAATTGATTTAAATTGAATTGACTTGAATTGAATGAATTGAATAAATGAATTGAATTGATTTGAATTGAATGAAATTGAATTGAATTGATTTGAATTAAACTGCATTGAATTGAATTGAATTGATTTGAATTGAATTGATTTGAATTGATTTGAATTGAAATGAATTGAATAAATGAATTGAATTGAATTGATTTGAATTGAATTGATTTGAATTGATTGAATTAAATTAACTTGAATTGAATAAATGAATTGAATTGATTTGAATTGAATTAAATTGAATTGAAATAAATTGAATTGAATTGAATAAATGAATTGAATTAAATTAAATTGAATAAATGAATTGAAATGAATAAATGAATTGAATTGATTTGAATTGAATTGAATTTAATAAATGAATTGAATTGATTTGAATTGAATTCAATTGAATTGAATTGAATAAATGAATTAAATAAATTTGAATTGATTTGAATTGATTTGAATTGAATTAATTTGAATTGAATTGAATTAAATTGAATTGAATTTAATTGAATTGAATTGAATAAATGAATTGAATTGAATTGAATTAAATAAGTGAATTGAATTGAATAAATGAACTGAACTGCATTGAATTGAATTGAATTGAATAAATGAATTGAATTAATTTGAATTAAATGAAATTAAATTGAATTGATTTGAATTGATTTGAATTGATTTGAATTGACTTGAATTGACTTGAATTGAATGAATTGAATAAATAAATTGACTTGATTTGAATTGAATTGAATAAATGAATTGAATAAATGAATTGAATGAATGAATTGAATTGATTTGAATTGATTTGAATTGAATTGAATTGAATTGAATAAATGAATTGAATTGCATTGATTTGAATTGAATTGAATTGAATAAATGAATTGAATAAATTTGAATTGATTTGAATTGAATTAAATTAAATTGATTTGAATTGAATTGACTTGAATTGAATGAATTGAATAAAAGAATTGAATTGAATTGAATTAAATTAAATTAAATTGAATAAAATTAATTGAATTGATTTGATTTGAATTGAATTGAATTGAATTGATTTGAATTGAATAAATGAATTGAATTGATTTGAATTGATTTGAATTGATTTGAATTGTTTGAATTGAATTGACTTGAATTGAATTGACTTGAATTGAATTAAATTGAATTGAAATAAATTGAATTAAATTGAATTGAATTGAATTGAATTGAATTGAATAAATGAGTTGAATAAATGAATTGAATTGAATTGATTTGAATTGAATTGAATTGAATTGAATAAATGAATTGAATTGAATAAATGAATTGAATAAAATTGAATTGGATTGGATTGGATTGAATTGAATTGCAATGAATTGAATAAATGAATTGAATTGATTTGAATTGATTTGAATTGAATTGAATTGATTTGAATTGACTTGAATTGAATGAATTGAATAAATGAATTGAATTTAATGAAATTGAATTGAATTGAATTGAATTGATTTGAATTAAATTGACTTGAATTGAATGAATTGAATGAATTGAATAAATAAATTGACTTGCTTTGAATTGAATTGAATAAATGAATTGAATTGAATTGAATTAAATAATTGAATTGAATTGACCAAATGAATTGAATTGAATTGAATTGATTTGAATTGAGTTCAATTGAATTGAATTGAATTGAATTGAATAAATTTGAATTGATTTGAATTGAATTGAATTAAATTGATTTGAATTGAATTGAATTGAATTGAATTGCCTTGAATTGAATTGAATTGAATAGATTTGAATTAAATTGAATTGATTTGAATTGAATTGATTTGAATTGATTTGAATTGAATTTAATTGAATTGAATTGAATTGAATTGAATAAATGAATTGAATTGAATTGAATTTAATAAGTGAATTGAATAAATGAACTGAACTGCATTGAATTGAATTGAATAAATGAATTGAATTAAATTAAATTGATTTTAATTGAATCGAATTGAATTGATTTGAATTGAATTGAATAAATTTGAATTGATTTGAATTGATTTGAATTGAATTAAATTGAATTGAATTAAATTGAATTGAATTGAATTGAATTGAATTGAATTGAATTGAATTGAATTGAATTGAATAAATGAATTGAATTGAATTGAATTAAATAAATGAATTGAATTGAATAAATGAACTGAACTGCATTGAATTGAATTGAATTGAATAAATGTATTGAATTAATTTGAATTGATTTAAATTGAATTGACTTGAATTGAATGAATTGAATAAATGAATTGAATTGATTTGAATTGAATGAAATTAAATTGAATTGATTTGAATTGAATTGATTTGAATTGACTTGAATTGAATGAATTGAATAAATAAATTGACTTGATTTGAATTGAATTGAATAAATGAATTAAATAAATGAATTAAATGAATGAATTGAATTAAATTGAATTGAATTGAATTGAATTGAATTGAATTGAATTGAATTGAATTAAATTGAATAAATGAATTGAATAAATTTGAATTGATTTGAATTGAATTAAATTAAATTGATTTGAATTGAATTGACTTGAATTGAATGAATTGAATAAAAGAATTGAATTGAATTGAATTAAATTAAATTAAATTGAATAAAATTGAATTGAATTGATTTGAATTGAATTGAATTGATTTGAATTGACTTGAATTGAATGAATTGAATAAATAAATTGACTTGATTTGAATTGAATAAATGAATTGAATTGAATTAAATAAGTGAATTGAATTGAATAAATGAATTGAATTGAATTGAATTGATTTGAATTGAACTGCATTGAATTGAATTGAATTGAATAAATGAATTGAATTGATTTGAATTGATTTGAATTGAATTGATTTGAATTGAAATGAATTGAAAAAATGAATTGAATTGATTTGAATTGAATTAAATTGAATTGATTTGAATTGATTGAATTGAATTGACTTGAATTGAATAAATGAATTGAATTGATTTGAATTGAATTCAATTAAATTGAATTGAAATAAATTGAATTGAATTGAATAAATGAATTGAATTAAATTAAATTGAATTGAATTGAAGTGAATAAATGAATTGAATGAATGAATTGAATTGAATTGAATTGAATAAATGAATTGAATTGCATTGATTTTAATTGAATTGAATTGAATAAATGAATTGAATAAATTTGAATTGATTTGAATTGATATAAATTAAATTGAATTGAATTGAATTGACTTGAATTGAATGAATTGAATAAAAGAATTGAATTGAATTAAATTAAATTAAATTAAATTGAATTGATTTGAATTGAATTGAATAAATGAATTGAATTGATTTGAATTGATTTGAATTGAATTGATTTGAATTGAATTGACTTGAATTGAATTAAATAAGTGAATTGAATTGAATAAATGAACTGAACTGCATTGAATTGAATTGAATTGAATAAATGAATTGAATTAATTTGAATTGATTTAAATTGAATTGACTTGAATTGAATGAATTGAATAAATGAATTGAATTGATTTGAATTGAATGAAATTGAATTGAATTGATTTGAATTGAATTGCATTGAATTGAATTGAATTGATTTGAATTGAATTGATTTGAATTTATTTGAATTGATTTGAATTGAAATGAATTGAATAAATGAATTGAATTGATTTGAATTGATTTGAATTGAATTGATTTGAATTGATTGAATTGAATTAACTTGAATTGAATAAATGAATTGAATTGATTTGAATTGAATTAAATTGAATTGAAATAAATTGAATTGAATTGAATAAATGAATTGAATTAAATTAAATTGAATTGAAATGAATAAATGAATTGAATTGATTTGAATTGAATTGAATTTAATAAATGAATTGAATTGATTTGAATTGAATTGAATTGAATTGAATTGAATAAATGAATTGAATAAATTTGAATTGATTTGAATTGATTTGAATTGAATTAAATTGAATTGAATTAAATTGAATTGAATTTAATTGAATTGAATTGAATAAATGAATTGAATTGAATTGAATTAAATAAGTGAATTGAATTGAATAAATGAACTGAACTGCATTGAATTGAATTGAATTGAATAAATGAATTGAATTAATTTGAATTGAATGAAATTAAATTGAATTGATTTGAATTGATTTGAATTGACTTGAATTGAATGAATTGAATAAATAAATTGACTTGATTTGAATTGAATTGAATAAATGAATTGAATAAATGAATTGATTGAATGAATTGAATTGATTTGAATTGAATTGAATTGAATTGAATTGAATAAATGAATTGAATTGCATTGATTTGAATTGAATTGAATTGAATAAATGAATTGAATAAATTTGAATTGATTTGAATTGAATTAAATTAAATTGATTTGAATTGAATTGAATTGAATTGAATGAATTGAATAAAAGAATTGAATTGAATTGAATTAAATTAAATTGAATAAAATTGAATTGAATTGATTTGAATTGTTTGAATTGAATTGACTTGAATTGAATTGACTTGAATTAAATTGAATTGAAATAAATTGAATTAAATTAAATTGAATTGAATTGAATTGAATTGAATAAATGAATTGAATAAATGAATTGAATTGAATTGATTTGAATTGAATTGAATTGAATAAATGAATTGAATTGAATAAATGAATTGAATAAAATTGAATTGGATTGCATTGGATTGGATTGGATTGGATTGAATTGAATTGCAATGAATTGAATAAATGAATTGAATTGATTTGAATTGAATTGAATTGAATTGAATTGATTTGAATTGACTTGAATTGAATGAATTGAATAAATGAATTGAATTGAATGAAATTGAATTGATTTGAATTGAATTGAATTGATTTGAATTGAATTGAATTGAATTGAATTGAATTGAATTGAATGAATTGAATAAATAAATTGACTTGCTTTGAATTGAATTGAATAAATGAATTGAATTGAATTGAATTAAATAAGTGAATTGAATTGAATTGACCAAATGAATTGAATTGAATTGAATTGATTTGAATTGAACTGCATTGAATTGAATTGAATTGAATAAATGAATTGAATTGATTTGAATTGATTTGAATTGAATAAATTGCATAAATGAATTGAATTGATTTGAATTGATTTGAATTGAATTGATTTGAATTGATTGAATTGACTTGAATTGAATAAATGAATTGATTTGATTTGAATTGAATTAAATTGAATTGAAATAAATTGAATTGAATTGAATAAATGAATTGAATTAAATTAAATTGAGTTGAATTGAATTAAATAAGTGAATTGAATTGAATTGAATAAATGAATTGAATTGAATTGATTTGAATTGAACTGCATTGAATTGAATAAATGAATTGAATTGATTTGAATTGATTTGAATTGAATTGAATTGATTTAAATTGAATTGACTTAAATTGAATGAATTGAATAAATGAATTGAATTGAATTGATTTGAATTGAATTGATTTGAATTGAATTGAATTGATTTGAATTGACTTGAATTGAAATGAATTGAATAAATGAATTGAATTGATTTGAATTGATTTGAATTGAATTGACTTGAATTGAATAAATGAATTGAATTGATTAGAATTGAATTGAATTAAATTGAATTGAAATAAATTGAATTGAATTGAATAAATGAATTGAATTAAATTGAATTGAATTGAATTGAATTGAATTGAATTGAATTGAATAAATGAATTGAATGAATGAATTGAATTGAATTAAATTGAATTGAATTGAATAAATGAATTGAATTGCATTGATTTGAATTGAATTGAATTGAATAAATGAATTGAATAAATTTGAATTGATTTGAATTGATATCAATTAAATTGATTTGAATTGTATTGACTTGAATTGAATGAATTGAATAAAAGAATTGAATTGATTTGAATTGAAATTAATTAAATTAAATTGAATTGAATTGATTTGAATTGAATTGAATTGAATTGAATTGAATTGAATTGAATTGATTTGATTTGAATTGAATTGACTTGAATTGGATCAATTGAATAAATGAATTGAATTGATTTGAATTGAATTAAATTGAATTAAATTGATTTGAATTGAATCGAATTGAATTGATTTGAATTGAATTGACTTGAATTGAATGAATTGAATAAATGAATTGAATTGAATTGAATTGAATAAATGAATTGAATAAATTTGAATTGATTTGAATTGATTTGAATTGAATTAAATTGAATTGAATTGAATTTAATTGAATTGAATTGAATAATTGAATTGAATTGATTTGAATTGAAATAAATTGAATTGAATTGAATAAATGAATTGAATTAAATTAAATTGATATGAATTAAATTGAATTGAATAAATGAATTGAATTGAATTGAATTGAATTGAATAAATGAATTGAATTGATTTGAATTGAATTGAATTAAATTGAATTGAAATAAATTGAATTGAATTGAATAAATGAATTGAATTAAATTAAATTGAATTGAATTGAATCGAATTGAATTGAATTGAATAAATGAATTGAATAAATGAATTGAATTGAATTGATTTGGATTGAATTGAATTGAATTGATTTGAATTGAAATGAATTGAATAAATGAATTGAATTGATTTGAATTGATTGAATTGAATTGACTTGAATTGAATAAATGAATTGATTTGATTTGAATTGAATTGAATTAAATTGAATTGAAATAAATTGAATTGAATTGAATAAATGAATTGAATTAAATTAAATTAAATTGAATTGAATTAAATTGAATTGAATAAATGAATTGAATTGATTTGAATTGAATTGAATTGAATTGAATTGAATTGAATTGAATATAATTGAATAAATGAATTGAATTGCATTGATTTGAATTGAATTGAATTGAATTGAATAAATGAATTGAATAAATTTGAATTGATTTGAATTGAATTAAATTAAATTGATTTGAATTGACTTGAATTGAATTGAATTGAATTGAATTGATTTGAATTGAACTGCATTGAATTGAATTGAATTGAATAAATGAATTGAATTGATTTGAATTGATTTGAATTGAATAAATTGCATAAATGAATTGAATTGATTTGAATTGATTTGAATTGAATTGATTTGAATTGATTGAATTGAATTGACTTGAATTGAATAAATGAATTGATTTGATTTGAATTGAATTAAATTGAATTGAAATAAATTGAATTGAATTGAATAAATGAATTGAATTAAATTAAATTGAGTTGAATTGAATTAAATAAGTGAATTGAATTGAATTGAATAAATGAATTGAATTGAATTGATTTGAATTGAACTGCATTGAATTGAATAAATGAATTGAATTGATTTGAATTGATTTGAATTGAATTGAATTGAATTGATTTAAATTGAATTGACTTAAATTGAATGAATTGAATAAATGAATTGAATTGAATTGATTTGAATTGAATTGATTTGAATTGAATTGATTTGAATTGAATTGAATTGATTTGAATTGAATTGACTTGAATTGAAATGAATTGAATAAATGAATTGAATTGATTTGAATTGATTTGAATTGAATTGACTTGAATTGAATAAATGAATTGAATTGATTAGAATTGAATTGAATTAAATTGAATTGAAATAAATTGAATTGAATTGAATAAATGAATTGAATTAAATTAAATTGAATTGAATTGAATTGAATTGAATTGAATAAATGAATTGAATGAATGAATTGAATTGAATTAAATTGAATTGAATTGAATAAATGAATTGAATTGCATTGATTTGAATTGAATTGAATTGAATAAATGAATTGAATAAATTTGAATTGATTTGAATTGATATCAATTAAATTGATTTGAATTGTATTGACTTGAATTGAATGAATTGAATAAAAGAATTGAATTGATTTGAATTGAAATTAATTAAATTAAATTGAATTGAATTGATTTGAATTGAATTGAATTGAATTGAATTGAATTGAATTGAATTGAATTGAATTGAATTGATTTGATTTGAATTGAATTGACTTGAATTGGATCAATTGAATAAATGAATTGAATTGATTTGAATTGAATTAAATTGAATTAAATTGATTTGAATTGAATCGAATTGAATTGATTTGAATTGAATTGACTTGAATTGAATGAATTGAATAAATGAATTGAATTGAATTGAATTGAATAAATGAATTGAATAAATTTGAATTGATTTGAATTGATTTGAATTGAATTAAATTGAATTGAATTGAATTTAATTGAATTGAATTGAATAATTGAATTGAATTGATTTGAATTGAATTGAAATAAATTGAATTGAATTGAATAAATGAATTGAATTAAATTAAATTGATATGAATTAAATTGAATTGAATAAATGAATTGAATTGAATTGAATTGAATTGAATAAATGAATTGAATTGATTTGAATTGAATTGAATTAAATTGAATTGAAATAAATTGAATTGAATTGAATAAATGAATTGAATTAAATTAAATTGAATTGAATTGAATCGAATTGAATTGAATTGAATAAATGAATTGAATAAATGAATTGAATTGAATTGATTTGGATTGAATTGAATTGAATTGATTTGAATTGAAATGAATTGAATAAATGAATTGAATTGATTTGAATTGATTGAATTGAATTGACTTGAATTGAATAAATGAATTGATTTGATTTGAATTGAATTGAATTAAATTGAATTGAAATAAATTGAATTGAATAAATGAATTGAATTAAATTAAATTAAATTGAATTGAATTAAATTGAATTGAATAAATGAATTGAATTGATTTGAATTGAATTGAATTGAATTGAATTGAATTGAATTGAATTGAATATAATTGAATAAATGAATTGAATTGCATTGATTTGAATTGAATTGAATTGAATTGAATAAATGAATTGAATAAATTTGAATTGATTTGAATTGAATTAAATTAAATTGATTTGAATTGACTTGAATTGAATTGAATTGAATTGAATTGAATAGATTTGAATTGAATTGAATTGAATTGATTTGAATTGAATTAAATTGAATTGATTTTAATTGATTTTAATTGAATTGATTTGAATTGAATTGAATTGAATTGAATTGAATTGAATAAATGAATTGAATTGAATAAATGAACTGAACTGCATTGAATTGAATTGAATTGAATAAATGAATTGAATTAATTTGAATTGAATTAAATTGAATTAAATTGATTTGAATTGAATCGAATTGAATTGATTTGAATTGAATTGACTTGAATTGAATGAATTGAATAAATGAATTGAATTGGATTGAATTGAATTGAATAAATGAATTGAATAAATTTGAATTGATTTGAATTGATTTGAATTGAATTAAATTGAATTGAATTGAATTGAATAAATTTGAATTGATTTGAATTGAATTAAATTAAATTGATTTGAATTGAATTGAATTGAATTGAATTGAATTGCCTTGAATTGAATTGAATTGAATTGAATTGAATTGAATTGGATTGAATTGAATTGAATAAATTTGAATTGATTTGAATTGAATTAAATTAAATTGATTTGAATTGAATTGACTTGAATTGAATGAATTGAATAAAAGAATTGAATTTAATTGAATTAAATTAAATTGAATAAAATTGAATTGAATTGATTTGATTTGAATTGAATTGAATTGAATTGATTTGAATTGAATTGAATAAATAAATTGAATTGATTTGAATTGATTTGAATTGAATTGATTTGAATTGTTTGAATTGAATTGACTTGAATTGAATTAAATAAGTGAATTGAATTGAATAAATGAACTGAACTGCATTGAATTGAATTGAATTGAATAAATGAATTGAATTAATTTGAATTGATTTAAATTGAATTGACTTGAATTGAATGAATTGAATAAATGAATTGAATTGATTTGAATTGAATGAAATTGAATTGAATTGATTTGAATTGAACTGCATTGAATTGAATTGAATTGATTTGAATTGAATTGATTTGAATTGATTTGAATTGAAATGAATTGAATAAATGAATTGAATTGATTTGAATTGAATTGATTTGAATTGATTGAATTAAATTAACTTGAATTGAATAAATGAATTGAATAAATTTGAATTGATTTGAATTGAATTAAATTAAATTGATTTGAATTGACTTGAATTGAATTGAATTGAATTGAATTGAATTGAATAGATTTGAATTGAATTGAATTGAATTGATTTGAATTGAATTAAATTGAATTGATTTGAATTGATTTGAATTGATTTGAATTGAATTGAATTGAATTGAATTGAATTGAATTGAATTGAATAAATGAATTGAATTGAATAAATGAACTGAACTGCATTGAATTGAATTGAATTGAATAAATGAATTGAATTAATTTGAATTGAATTAAATTGAATTAAATTGATTTGAATTGAATCGAATTGAATTGATTTGAATTGAATTGACTTGAATTGAATGAATTGAATAAATGAATTGAATTGGATTGAATTGAATTGAATTGAATAAATGAATTGAATAAATTTGAATTGATTTGAATTGATTTGAATTGAATTAAATTGAATTGAATTGAATTGAATAAATTTGAATTGATTTGAATTGAATTAAATTAAATTGATTTGAATTGAATTGAATTGAATTGAATTGCCTTGAATTGAATTGAATTGAATTGAATTGAATTGGATTGAATTGATTTGAATAAATTTGAATTGATTTGAATTGAATTAAATTAAATTGATTTGAATTGAATTGACTTGAATTGAATGAATTGAATAAAAGAATTGAATTGAATTGAATTAAATTAAATTGAATAAAATTGAATTGAATTGATTTGATTTGAATTGAATTGAATTGAATTGAATTGATTTGAATTGAATTGAATAAATAAATTGAATTGATTTGAATTGATTTGAATTGAATTGATTTGAATTGTTTGAATTGAATTGACTTGAATTGAATTAAATAAGTGAATTGAATTGAATAAATGAACTGAACTGCATTGAATTGAATTGAATTGAATAAATGAATTGAATTAATTTGAATTGATTTAAATTGAATTGACTTGAATTGAATGAATTGAATAAATGAATTGAATTGATTTGAATTGAATGAAATTGAATTGAATTGATTTGAATTGAACTGCATTGAATTGAATTGAATTGATTTGAATTGAATTGATTTGAATTGATTTGAATTGAAATGAATTGAATAAATGAATTGAATTGATTTGAATTGAATTGATTTGAATTGATTGAATTAAATTAACTTGAATTGAATAAATGAATTGAATTGATTTGAATTGAATTAAATTGAATTGAAATAAATTGAATTGAATTGAATAAATGAATTGAATTAAATTAAATTGAATTGAATTGAAATGAATAAATGAATTGAATTGATTTGAATTGAATTGAATTTAATAAATGAATTGAATTGATTTGAATTGAATTCAATTGAATTGAATTGAATAAATGAATTGAATAAATTTGAATTGATTTGAATTGAATTAATTTGAATTGAATTGAATTAAATTGAATTTAATTGAATTGAATTGAATAAATGAATTGAATTAAATTGAATTAAATAAGTGAATTGAATTGAATAAATGAACTGAACTGCATTGAATTGAATTGAATTGAATAAATGAATTGAATTAATTTGAATTAAATGAAATTAAATTGAATTGATTTGAATTGATTTGAATTGACTTGAATTGAATGAATTGAATAAATAAATTGACTTGATTTGAATTGAATTGAATAAATGAATTGAATAAATGAATTGAATGAATGAATTGAATTGATTTGAATTGATTTGAATTGAATTGAATTGAATTGAATAAATGAATTGAATTGCATTGATTTGAATTGAATTGAATTGAATAAATGAATTGAATAAATTTGAATTGATTTGAATTGAATTAAATTAAATTGATTTGAATTGAATTGACTTGAATTGAATGAATTGAATAAAAGAATTGAATTGAATTGAATTAAATTAAATTAAATTGAATAAAATTGAATTGAATTGATTTGATTTGAATTGAATTGAATTGAATTGATTTGAATTGAATTGAATAAATGAATTGAATTGATTTGAATTGATTTGAATTGAATTGATTTGAATTGTTTGAATTGAATTGACTTGAATTGAATTGAATTGAATTAAATTGAATTGAAATAAATTGAATTAAATTAAATTGAATTGAATTGAATTGAATAAATGAATTGAATAAATGAATTGAATTGAATTGATTTGAATTGAATTGAATAAATGAATTGAATTGAATAAATGAATTGAATAAAATTGAATTGGATTGGATTGGATTGGATTGAATTGAATTGCAATGAATTGAATAAATGAATTGAATTGATTTGAATTGATTTGAATTGAATTGAATTGATTTGAATTGACTTGAATTGAATGAATTGAATAAATGAATTGAATTGAATGAAATTGAATTGATTTGAATTGAATTGAATTGAATTGATTTGAATTAAATTGACTTGAATTGAATGAATTGAATAAATAAATTGACTTGCTTTGAATTGAATTGAATAAATGAATTGAATTGAATTGAATTAAATAAGTGAATTGAATTGAATTGACCAAATGAATTGAATTGAATTGAATTGATTTGAATTGAGTTCAATTGAATTGAATTGATTTGAATTGAATTGAATAAATGAATTGAATTGATTTGATTTGAATTGAATTGATTTGAATTGAATTGACTTGAATTGAATTAAATAAGTGAATTGAATTGAATAAATGAACTGAACTGCATTGAATTGAATTGAATTGAATAAATGAATTGATTTGATTTGAATTGAATTGAATTAAATTGAATTGAAATAAATTGAATTGAATAAATGAATTGAATTAAATTAAATTAAATTGAATTGAATTAAATTGAATTGAATAAATGAATTGAATTGATTTGAATTGAATTGAATTGAATTGAATTGAATTGAATTGAATTGAATATAATTGAATAAATGAATTGAATTGCATTGATTTGAATTGAATTGAATTGAATTGAATAAATGAATTGAATAAATTTGAATTGATTTGAATTGAATTAAATTAAATTGATTTGAATTGACTTGAATTGAATTGAATTGAATTGAATTGAATAGATTTGAATTGAATTGAATTGAATTGATTTGAATTGAATTAAATTGAATTGATTTTAATTGATTTGAATTGAATTGATTTGAATTGAATTGAATTGAATTGAATTGAATTGAATAAATGAATTGAATTGAATAAATGAACTGAACTGCATTGAATTGAATTGAATTGAATAAATGAATTGAATTGAATAAATGAATTGAATTAAATTAAATTGAATTGAATTGAATCGAATTGAATTGAATTGAATAAATGAATTGAATAAATGAATTGAATTGAATTGATTTGGATTGAATTGAATTGAATTGATTTGAATTGAAATGAATTGAATAAATGAATTGAATTGATTTGAATTGATTGAATTGAATTGACTTGAATTGAATAAATGAATTGATTTGATTTGAATTGAATTGAATTAAATTGAATTGAAATAAATTGAATTGAATAAATGAATTGAATTAAATTAAATTAAATTGAATTGAATTAAATTGAATTGAATAAATGAATTGAATTGATTTGAATTGAATTGAATTGAATTGAATTGAATTGAATTGAATTGAATATAATTGAATAAATGAATTGAATTGCATTGATTTGAATTGAATTGAATTGAATTGAATAAATGAATTGAATAAATTTGAATTGATTTGAATTGAATTAAATTAAATTGATTTGAATTGACTTGAATTGAATTGAATTGAATTGAATTGAATAGATTTGAATTGAATTGAATTGAATTGATTTGAATTGAATTAAATTGAATTGATTTTAATTGATTTGAATTGAATTGATTTGAATTGAATTGAATTGAATTGAATTGAATAAATGAATTGAATTGAATAAATGAACTGAACTGCATTGAATTGAATTGAATTGAATAAATGAATTGAATTAATTTGAATTGAATTAAATTGAATTAAATTGATTTGAATTGAATCGAATTGAATTGATTTGAATTGAATTGACTTGAATTGAATGAATTGAATAAATGAATTGAATTGGATTGAATTGAATTGAATTGAATAAATGAATTGAATAAATTTGAATTGATTTGAATTGATTTGAATTGAATTAAATTGAATTGAATTGAATTGAATAAATTTGAATTGATTTGAATTGAATTAAATTAAATTGATTTGAATTGAATTGAATTGAATTGAATTGAATTGCCTTGAATTGAATTGAATTGAATTGAATTGAATTGAATTGGATTGAATTGAATTGAATAAATTTGAATTGATTTGAATTGAATTAAATTAAATTGATTTGAATTGAATTGACTTGAATTGAATGAATTGAATAAAAGAATTGAATTGAATTGAATTAAATTAAATTGAATAAAATTGAATTGAATTGATTTGATTTGAATTGAATTGAATTGAATTGATTTGAATTGAATTGAATAAATAAATTGAATTGATTTGAATTGATTTGAATTGAATTGATTTGAATTGTTTGAATTGAATTGACTTGAATTGAATTAAATAAGTGAATTGAATTGAATAAATGAACTGAACTGCATTGAATTGAATTGAATTGAATAAATGAATTGAATTAATTTGAATTGATTTAAATTGAATTGACTTGAATTGAATGAATTGAATAAATGAATTGAATTGATTTGAATTGAATGAAATTGAATTGAATTGATTTGAATTGAACTGCATTGAATTGAATTGAATTGATTTGAATTGAATTGATTTGAATTGATTTGAATTGAAATGAATTGAATAAATGAATTGAATTGATTTGAATTGAATTGATTTGAATTGATTGAATTAAATTAACTTGAATTGAATAAATGAATTGAATAAATTTGAATTGATTTGAATTGAATTAAATTAAATTGATTTGAATTGACTTGAATTGAATTGAATTGATTTGAATTGAATTGAATAGATTTGAATTGAATTGAATTGAATTGATTTGAATTGAATTAAATTGAATTGATTTGAATTGATTTGAATTGATTTGAATTGAATTGAATTGAATTGAATTGAATTGAATTGAATAAATGAATTGAATTGAATAAATGAACTGAACTGCATTGAATTGAATTGAATTGAATAAATGAATTGAATTAATTTGAATTGAATTAAATTGAATTAAATTGATTTGAATTGAATCGAATTGAATTGATTTGAATTGAATTGACTTGAATTGAATGAATTGAATAAATGAATTGAATTGGATTGAATTGAATTGAATTGAATAAATGAATTGAATAAATTTGAATTGATTTGAATTGATTTGAATTGAATTAAATTGAATTGAATTGAATTGAATAAATTTGAATTGATTTGAATTGAATTAAATTAAATTGATTTGAATTGAATTGAATTGAATTGAATTGCCTTGAATTGAATTGAATTGAATTGAATTGAATTGGATTGAATTGATTTGAATAAATTTGAATTGATTTGAATTGAATTAAATTAAATTGATTTGAATTGAATTGACTTGAATTGAATGAATTGAATAAAAGAATTGAATTGAATTGAATTAAATTAAATTGAATAAAATTGAATTGAATTGATTTGATTTGAATTGAATTGAATTGAATTGAATTGATTTGAATTGAATTGAATAAATAAATTGAATTGATTTGAATTGATTTGAATTGAATTGATTTGAATTGTTTGAATTGAATTGACTTGAATTGAATTAAATAAGTGAATTGAATTGAATAAATGAACTGAACTGCATTGAATTGAATTGAATTGAATAAATGAATTGAATTAATTTGAATTGATTTAAATTGAATTGACTTGAATTGAATGAATTGAATAAATGAATTGAATTGATTTGAATTGAATGAAATTGAATTGAATTGATTTGAATTGAACTGCATTGAATTGAATTGAATTGATTTGAATTGAATTGATTTGAATTGATTTGAATTGAAATGAATTGAATAAATGAATTGAATTGATTTGAATTGAATTGATTTGAATTGATTGAATTAAATTAACTTGAATTGAATAAATGAATTGAATTGATTTGAATTGAATTAAATTGAATTGAAATAAATTGAATTGAATTGAATAAATGAATTGAATTAAATTAAATTGAATTGAATTGAAATGAATAAATGAATTGAATTGATTTGAATTGAATTGAATTTAATAAATGAATTGAATTGATTTGAATTGAATTCAATTGAATTGAATTGAATAAATGAATTGAATTAATTTGAATTAAATGAAATTAAATTGAATTGATTTGAATTGATTTGAATTGACTTGAATTGAATGAATTGAATAAATAAATTGACTTGATTTGAATTGAATTGAATAAATGAATTGAATAAATGAATTGAATGAATGAATTGAATTGATTTGAATTGATTTGAATTGAATTGAATTGAATTGAATAAATGAATTGAATTGCATTGATTTGAATTGAATTGAATTGAATAAATGAATTGAATAAATTTGAATTGATTTGAATTGAATTAAATTAAATTGATTTGAATTGAATTGACTTGAATTGAATGAATTGAATAAAAGAATTGAATTGAATTGAATTAAATTAAATTAAATTGAATAAAATTGAATTGATTTGATTTGAATTGAATTGAATTGATTTGAATTGAATTGAATAAATGAATTGAATTGATTTGAATTGATTTGAATTGAATTGATTTGAATTGTTTGAATTGAATTGACTTGAATTGAATTGAATTGAATTAAATTGAATTGAAATAAATTGAATTAAATTAAATTGAATTGAATTGAATTGAATAAATGAATTGAATAAATGAATTGAATTGAATTGATTTGAATTGAATTGAATAAATGAATTGAATTGAATAAATGAATTGAATAAAATTGAATTGGATTGGATTGGATTGGATTGAATTGAATTGCAATGAATTGAATAAATGAATTGAATTGATTTGAATTGATTTGAATTGAATTGAATTGATTTGAATTGACTTGAATTGAATGAATTGAATAAATGAATTGAATTGAATGAAATTGAATTGATTTGAATTGAATTGAATTGAATTGATTTGAATTAAATTGACTTGAATTGAATGAATTGAATAAATAAATTGACTTGCTTTGAATTGAATTGAATAAATGAATTGAATTGAATTGAATTAAATAAGTGAATTGAATTGAATTGACCAAATGAATTGAATTGAATTGAATTGATTTGAATTGAGTTCAATTGAATTGAATTGATTTGAATTGAATTGAATAAATGAATTGAATTGATTTGATTTGAATTGAATTGATTTGAATTGAATTGACTTGAATTGAATTAAATAAGTGAATTGAATTGAATAAATGAACTGAACTGCATTGAATTGAATTGAATTGAATAAATGAATTGAATTAATTTGAATTGATTTAAATTGAATTGACTTGAATTGAATGAATTGAATAAATGAATTGAATTGATTTGAATTGAATGAAATTGAATTGAATTGATTTGAATTGAACTGCATTGAATTGAATTGATTTGAATTGAATTGATTTGAATTGATTTGAATTGAATTGAATAAATGAATTGAATTGATTTGAATTGATTTGAATTGAATTGAATTGATTTGAATTGAATTGACTTGAATTGAATGAATTGAATAAATAAATTGACTTGCTTTGAATTGAATTGAATAAATGAATTGAATTGAATTGAATTAAATAAGTGAATTGAATTGAATTGACCAAATGAATTGAATTGAATTGAATTGATTTGAATTGAACTGCATTGAATTGAATTGAATTGAATAAATGAATTGAATTGATTTGAATTGATTTGAATTGAATAAATTGCATAAATGAATTGAATTGATTTGAATTGATTTGAATTGAATTGATTTGAATTGATTGAATTGAATTGACTTGAATTGAATAAATGAATTGATTTGATTTGAATTGAATTGAATTAAATTGAATTGAAATAAATTGAATTGAATTGAATAAATGAATTGAATTAAATTAAATTGAGTTGAATTGAATTAAATAAGTGAATTGAATTGAATTGAATAAATGAATTGAATTGAATTGATTTGAATTGAACTGCATTGAATTGAATAAATGAATTGAATTGATTTGAATTGATTTGAATTGAATTGAATTGAATTGATTTAAATTGAATTGACTTAAATTGAATGAATTGAATAAATGAATTGAATTGAATTGATTTGAATTGAATTGATTTGAATTGAATTGAATTGATTTGAATTGAATTGACTTGAATTGAAATGAATTGAATAAATGAATTGAATTGATTTGAATTGATTTGAATTGAATTGATTTGAATTGATTGAATTGAATTGACTTGAATTGAATAAATGAATTGAATTGATTAGAATTGAATTGAATTAAATTGAATTGAAATAAATTGAATTGAATAAATGAATTGAATTAAATTAAATTGAATTGAATTGAATAAATGAATTGAATGAATGAATTGAATTTAATTAAATTGAATTGAATTGAATAAATGAATTGAATTGCATTGATTTGAATTGAATTGAATAAATGAATTGAATAAATTTGAATTGATTTGAATTGATATCAATTAAATTGAGTTGAATTGTATTGACTTGAAATGAATGAATTGAATAAAAGAATTGAATTGATTTGAATTGAAATTAATTAAATTAAATTGAATTGAATTGATTTGAATTGAATTGAATTGAATTGAATTGAATCGAATTGATTTGATTTGAATTGAATTGACTTGAATTGGATCAATTGAATAAATGAATTGAATTGAATTAAATTGAATTAAATTGATTTGAATTGAATCGAATTGAATTGATTTGAATTGAATTGACTTGAATTGAATGAATTGAATAAATGAATTGAATTGAATTGAATAAATGAATTGAATAAATTTGAATTGATTTGAATTGATTTGAATTGAATTAAATTGAATTGAATTGAATTTAATTGAATTGAATTGAATAAATGAATTGAATTGATTTGAATTGAATTCAATTAAATTGAATTGAAATAAATTGAATTGAATTGAATAAATGAATTGAATTAAATTAAATTGATATGAATTAAATTGAATTGAATTGAATAAATGAATTGAATTGAATTGAATTGAATAAATGAATTGAATTGATTTGAATTGAATTGAATTAAATTGAATTGAAATAAATTGAATTGAATTGAATAAATGAATTGAATTAAATTAAATTGAATTGAATTGAATCGAATTGAATTGAATTGAATAAATGAATTGAATAAATGAATTGAATTGAATTGATTTGGATTGAATTGAATTGAATTGATTTGAAATGAAATGAATTGAATAAATGAATTGAATTGATTTGAATTGATTGAATTGAATTGACTTGAATTGAATAAATGAATTGATTTGATTTGAATTGAATTGAATTAAATTGAATTGAAATAAATTGAATTGAATTGAATAAATGAATTGAATTAAATTAAATTAAATTGAATTGAATTAAATTGAATTGAATAAATGAATTGAATTGATTTGAATTGAATTGAATTGAATTGAATTGAATTGAATTGAATTGAATTGAATTGAATTGAATTGAATTGAATTGAATAAATGAATTGAATTGCATTGATTTGAATTGAATTGAATTGAATTGAATTGAATAAATGAATTGAATAAATTTGAATTGATTTGAATTGAATTAAATTAAATTGATTTGAATTGACTTGAATTGAATTGAATTGAATTGAATTGAATTGAATAGATTTGAATTGAATTGAATTGAATTGATTTGAATTGAATTGAATTGAATTGAATTGATTTGAATTGATTTGAATTGAATTGATTTGAATTGAATTGAATTGAATAAATGAATTGAATTGAATAAATGAACTGAACTGCATTGAATTGAATTGAATTGAATAAATGAATTGAATTAATTTGAATTGAATTAAATTGAATTAAATTGATTTGAATTGAATCGAATTGAATTGATTTGAATTGAATTGACTTGAATTGAATGAATTGAATAAATGAATTGAATTGTATTGAATTGAATTGAATTGAATGAATTGAATAAAAGAATTGAATTGAATTGAATTAAATTAAATTGAATAAAATTGAATTGAATTGATTTGATTTGAATTGAATTGAATTGAATTGATTTGAATTGAATTGAATAAATAAATTGAATTGATTTGAATTGATTTGAATTGAATTGATTTGAATTGTTTGAATTGAATTGACTTGAATTGAATTAAATAAGTGAATTGAATTGAATAAATGAACTGAACTGCATTGAATTGAATTGAATTGAATAAATGAATTGAATTAATTTGAATTGATTTAAATTGAATTGACTTGAATTGAATGAATTGAATAAATGAATTGAATTGATTTGAATTGAATGAAATTGAATTGAATTGATTTGAATTGAACTGCATTGAATTGAATTGAATTGATTTGAATTGAATTGATTTGAATTGATTTGAATTGAAATGAATTGAATAAATGAATTGAATTGATTTGAATTGAATTGATTTGAATTGATTGAATTAAATAAACTTGAATTGAATAAATGAATTGAATAAATTTGAATTGATTTGAATTGAATTAAATTAAATTGATTTGAATTGACTTGAATTGAATTGAATTGATTTGAATTGAATTGAATAGATTTGAATTGAATTGAATTGAATTGATTTGAATTGAATTAAATTGAATTGATTTGAATTGATTTGAATTGATTTGAATTGAATTGAATTGAATTGAATTGAATTGAATTGAATAAATGAATTGAATTGAATAAATGAACTGAACTGCATTGAATTGAATTGAATTGAATAAATGAATTGAATTAATTTGAATTGAATTAAATTGAATTAAATTGATTTGAATTGAATCGAATTGAATTGATTTGAATTGAATTGACTTGAATTGAATGAATTGAATAAATGAATTGAATTGGATTGAATTGAATTGAATTGAATAAATGAATTGAATAAATTTGAATTGATTTGAATTGATTTGAATTGAATTAAATTGAATTGAATTGAATTGAATAAATTTGAATTGATTTGAATTGAATTAAATTAAATTGATTTGAATTGAATTGAATTGAATTGAATTGCCTTGAATTGAATTGAATTGAATTGAATTGAATTGGATTGAATTGATTTGAATAAATTTGAATTGATTTGAATTGAATTAAATTAAATTGATTTGAATTGAATTGACTTGAATTGAATGAATTGAATAAAAGAATTGAATTGAATTGAATTAAATTAAATTGAATAAAATTGAATTGAATTGATTTGATTTGAATTGAATTGAATTGAATTGAATTGATTTGAATTGAATTGAATAAATAAATTGAATTGATTTGAATTGATTTGAATTGAATTGATTTGAATTGTTTGAATTGAATTGACTTGAATTGAATTAAATAAGTGAATTGAATTGAATAAATGAACTGAACTGCATTGAATTGAATTGAATTGAATAAATGAATTGAATTAATTTGAATTGATTTAAATTGAATTGACTTGAATTGAATGAATTGAATAAATGAATTGAATTGATTTGAATTGAATGAAATTGAATTGAATTGATTTGAATTGAACTGCATTGAATTGAATTGAATTGATTTGAATTGAATTGATTTGAATTGATTTGAATTGAAATGAATTGAATAAATGAATTGAATTGATTTGAATTGAATTGATTTGAATTGATTGAATTAAATTAACTTGAATTGAATAAATGAATTGAATTGATTTGAATTGAATTAAATTGAATTGAAATAAATTGAATTGAATTGAATAAATGAATTGAATTAAATTAAATTGAATTGAATTGAAATGAATAAATGAATTGAATTGATTTGAATTGAATTGAATTTAATAAATGAATTGAATTGATTTGAATTGAATTCAATTGAATTGAATTGAATAAATGAATTGAATTAATTTGAATTAAATGAAATTAAATTGAATTGATTTGAATTGATTTGAATTGACTTGAATTGAATGAATTGAATAAATAAATTGACTTGATTTGAATTGAATTGAATAAATGAATTGAATAAATGAATTGAATGAATGAATTGAATTGATTTGAATTGATTTGAATTGAATTGAATTGAATTGAATAAATGAATTGAATTGCATTGATTTGAATTGAATTGAATTGAATAAATGAATTGAATAAATTTGAATTGATTTGAATTGAATTAAATTAAATTGATTTGAATTGAATTGACTTGAATTGAATGAATTGAATAAAAGAATTGAATTGAATTGAATTAAATTAAATTAAATTGAATAAAATTGAATTGATTTGATTTGAATTGAATTGAATTGAATTGATTTGAATTGAATTGAATAAATGAATTGAATTGATTTGAATTGATTTGAATTGAATTGATTTGAATTGTTTGAATTGAATTGACTTGAATTGAATTGAATTGAATTAAATTGAATTGAAATAAATTGAATTAAATTAAATTGAATTGAATTGAATTGAATAAATGAATTGAATAAATGAATTGAATTGAATTGATTTGAATTGAATTGAATAAATGAATTGAATTGAATAAATGAATTGAATAAAATTGAATTGGATTGGATTGGATTGGATTGAATTGAATTGCAATGAATTGAATAAATGAATTGAATTGATTTGAATTGATTTGAATTGAATTGAATTGATTTGAATTGACTTGAATTGAATGAATTGAATAAATGAATTGAATTGAATGAAATTGAATTGATTTGAATTGAATTGAATTGAATTGATTTGAATTAAATTGACTTGAATTGAATGAATTGAATAAATAAATTGACTTGCTTTGAATTGAATTGAATAAATGAATTGAATTGAATTGAATTAAATAAGTGAATTGAATTGAATTGACCAAATGAATTGAATTGAATTGAATTGATTTGAATTGAGTTCAATTGAATTGAATTGATTTGAATTGAATTGAATAAATGAATTGAATTGATTTGATTTGAATTGAATTGATTTGAATTGAATTGACTTGAATTGAATTAAATAAGTGAATTGAATTGAATAAATGAACTGAACTGCATTGAATTGAATTGAATTGAATAAATGAATTGAATTAATTTGAATTGATTTAAATTGAATTGACTTGAATTGAATGAATTGAATAAATGAATTGAATTGATTTGAATTGAATGAAATTGAATTGAATTGATTTGAATTGAACTGCATTGAATTGAATTGATTTGAATTGAATTGATTTGAATTGATTTGAATTGAAATGAATTGAATAAATGAATTGAATTGATTTGAATTGAATTGAATTGAATTGAATTGATTTGAATTGAATTGACTTGAATTGAATGAATTGAATAAATAAATTGACTTGCTTTGAATTGAATTGAATAAATGAATTGAATTGAATTGAATTAAATAAGTGAATTGAATTGAATTGACCAAATGAATTGAATTGAATTGAATTGATTTGAATTGAACTGCATTGAATTGAATTGAATTGAATAAATGAATTGAATTGATTTGAATTGATTTGAATTGAATAAATTGCATAAATGAATTGAATTGATTTGAATTGATTTGAATTGAATTGATTTGAATTGATTGAATTGAATTGACTTGAATTGAATAAATGAATTGATTTGATTTGAATTGAATTGAATTAAATTGAATTGAAATAAATTGAATTGAATTGAATAAATGAATTGAATTAAATTAAATTGAGTTGAATTGAATTAAATAAGTGAATTGAATTGAATTGAATAAATGAATTGAATTGAATTGATTTGAATTGAACTGCATTGAATTGAATAAATGAATTGAATTGATTTGAATTGATTTGAATTGAATTGAATTGAATTGATTTAAATTGAATTGACTTAAATTGAATGAATTGAATAAATGAATTGAATTGAATTGATTTGAATTGAATTGATTTGAATTGAATTGAATTGATTTGAATTGAATTGACTTGAATTGAAATGAATTGAATAAATGAATTGAATTGATTTGAATTGATTTGAATTGAATTGATTTGAATTGATTGAATTGAATTGACTTGAATTGAATAAATGAATTGAATTGATTAGAATTGAATTGAATTAAATTGAATTGAAATAAATTGAATTGAATAAATGAATTGAATTAAATTAAATTGAATTGAATTGAATAAATGAATTGAATGAATGAATTGAATTTAATTAAATTGAATTGAATTGAATAAATGAATTGAATTGCATTGATTTGAATTGAATTGAATAAATGAATTGAATAAATTTGAATTGATTTGAATTGATATCAATTAAATTGAGTTGAATTGTATTGACTTGAAATGAATGAATTGAATAAAAGAATTGAATTGATTTGAATTGAAATTAATTAAATTAAATTGAATTGAATTGATTTGAATTGAATTGAATTGAATTGAATTGAATCGAATTGATTTGATTTGAATTGAATTGACTTGAATTGGATCAATTGAATAAATGAATTGAATTGAATTAAATTGAATTAAATTGATTTGAATTGAATCGAATTGAATTGATTTGAATTGAATTGACTTGAATTGAATGAATTGAATAAATGAATTGAATTGAATTGAATAAATGAATTGAATAAATTTGAATTGATTTGAATTGATTTGAATTGAATTAAATTGAATTGAATTGAATTTAATTGAATTGAATTGAATAAATGAATTGAATTGATTTGAATTGAATTCAATTAAATTGAATTGAAATAAATTGAATTGAATTGAATAAATGAATTGAATTAAATTAAATTGATATGAATTAAATTGAATTGAATTGAATAAATGAATTGAATTGAATTGAATTGAATAAATGAATTGAATTGATTTGAATTGAATTGAATTAAATTGAATTGAAATAAATTGAATTGAATTGAATAAATGAATTGAATTAAATTAAATTGAATTGAATTGAATCGAATTGAATTGAATTGAATAAATGAATTGAATAAATGAATTGAATTGAATTGATTTGGATTGAATTGAATTGAATTGATTTGAAATGAAATGAATTGAATAAATGAATTGAATTGATTTGAATTGATTGAATTGAATTGACTTGAATTGAATAAATGAATTGATTTGATTTGAATTGAATTGAATTAAATTGAATTGAAATAAATTGAATTGAATTGAATAAATGAATTGAATTAAATTAAATTAAATTGAATTGAATTAAATTGAATTGAATAAATGAATTGAATTGATTTGAATTGAATTGAATTGAATTGAATTGAATTGAATTGAATTGAATTGAATTGAATTGAATTGAATTGAATTGAATAAATGAATTGAATTGCATTGATTTGAATTGAATTGAATTGAATTGAATAAATGAATTGAATAAATTTGAATTGATTTGAATTGAATTAAATTAAATTGATTTGAATTGACTTGAATTGAATTGAATTGAATTGAATTGAATTGAATAGATTTGAATTGAATTGAATTGAATTGATTTGAATTGAATTGAATTGAATTGAATTGATTTGAATTGATTTGAATTGAATTGATTTGAATTGAATTGAATTGAATAAATGAATTGAATTGAATAAATGAACTGAACTGCATTGAATTGAATTGAATTGAATAAATGAATTGAATTAATTTGAATTGAATTAAATTGAATTAAATTGATTTGAATTGAATCGAATTGAATTGATTTGAATTGAATTGACTTGAATTGAATGAATTGAATAAATGAATTGAATTGTATTGAATTGAATTGAATTGAATAAATGAATTGAATAAATTTGAATTGATTTGAATTGATTTGAATTGAATTAAATTGAATTGAATTGAATTGAATAAATTTGAATTGATTTGAATTGAATTAAATTAAATTGATTTGAATTGAATTGAATTGAATTGAATTGCCTTGAATTGAATTGAATTGAATTGAATTGAATAAATTTGAATTGATTTGAATTGAATTAAATTAAATTGATTTGAATTGAATTGACTTGAATTGAATGAATTGAATAAAAGAATTGAATTGAATTGAATTAAATTAAATTAAATTGAATAAAATTGAATTGAATTGATTTGATTTGAATTGAATTGAATTGATTTGAATTGAATTGAATAAATAAATTGAATTGATTTGAATTGATTTGAATTGAATTGATTTGAATTGTTTGAATTGATTTGAATTGAATTGATTTGAATTGTTTGAATTGAATTGAATAAATGAACTGAACTGCATTGAATTGAATTGAATTGAATAAATGAATTGAATTAATTTGAATTGTTTTAAATTGAATTGACTTGAATTGAATGAATTGAATAAATGAATTGAATTGATTTGAATTGAATGAAATTGAATTGAATTGATTTGAATTGAACTGCATTGAATTGAATTGAATTGATTTGAATTGAATTGATTTGAATTGATTTGAATTGAAATGAATTGAATAAATGAATTGAATTGATTTGAATTGATTTGAATTGAATTGATTTGAATTGATTGAATTAAATTAACTTGAATTGAATAAATGAATTGAATTGATTTGAATTGAATTAAATTGAATTGAAATAAATTGAATTGAATTGAATAAATGAATTGAATTAAATTAAATTGAATTGAAATGAATAAATGAATTGAATTGATTTGAATTGAATTGAATTGAATAAATGAATTGAATTAAATTAAATTGAATTGAATTGAAATGAATAAATGAATTGAATTGATTTGAATTGAATTGAATTTAATAAATGAATTGAATTGATTTGAATTGAATTCAATTGAATTGAATTGAATAAATGAATTAAATAAATTTGAATTGATTTGAATTGATTTCAATTGAATTAATTTGAATTGAATTGAATTAAATTGAATTGAATTTAATTGAATTGAATTGAATAAATGAATTGAATTGAATTGAATTAAATAAGTGAATTGAATTGAATAAATGAACTGAACTGCATTGAATTGAATTGAATTGAATAAATGAATTGAATTAATTTGAATTAAATGAAATTAAATTGAATTGATTTGAATTGATTTGAATTGACTTGAATTGAATGAATTGAATAAATAAATTGACTTGATTTGAATTGAATTGAATAAATGAATTGAATAAATGAATTGAATGAATGAATTGAATTGATTTGAATTGATTTGAATTGAATTGAATTGAATTGAATAATTGAATTGAATTGCATTGATTTGAATTGAATTGAATAAATGAATTGAATAAATTTGAATTGATTTGAATTGAATTAAATTAAATTGATTTGAATTGAATTGACTTGAATTGAATGAATTGAATAAAAGAATTGAATTGAATTGAATTAAATTAAATTAAATTGAATAAAATTAATTGAATTGATTTGATTTGAATTGAATTGATTTGAATTGAATTGAATAAATGAATTGAATTGATTTGAATTGATTTGAATTGAATTGATTTGAATTGTTTGAATTGAATTGACTTGAATTTAATTGACTTGAATTGAATTAAATTGAATTGAAATAAATTGAATTAAATTAAATTGAATTGAATTGAATTGAATTGAATTGAATAAATGAATTGAATAAATGAATTGAATTGAATTGAATTGAATTGAATTGAATAAATGAATTGAATTGAATAAATGAATTGAATAAAATTGAATTGGATTGGATTGGATTGGATTGAATTGAATTGCAATGAATTGAATAAATGATTTGAATTGATTTGAATTGAATTGAATTGATTTGAATTGACTTGAATTGAATGAATTGAATAAATGAATTGAATTTAATGAAATTGAATTGAATTGATTTGAATTAAATTGACTTGAATTGAATGAATTGAATAAATAAATTGACTTGCTTTGAATTGAATTGAATAAATGAATTGAATTGAATTGAATTAAATAATTGAATTGAATTGAATTGACCAAATGAATTGAATTGAATTGAATTGATTTGAATTGAGTTCAATTGAATTGAATTGAATTGAATTGAATAAATTTGAATTGATTTGAATTGAATTGAATTAAATTGATTTGAATTGAATTGAATTGAATTGATTTGAATTGCCTTGAATTGAATTGAATTGAATTGAATTGAATTGAATTGAATTGAATTGAATTGAATTGAATTGATTTGAATTGATTTGAATTGAATTGAATTGAATTGAATTGAATTGAATTGAATAAATGAATTGAATTGAATTGAATTTAATAAGTGAATTGAATTGAATAAATGAACTGAACTGCATTGAATTGAATTGAATAAATGAATTGAATTAATTTGAATTGAATTAAATTGAATTAAATTGATTTGAATTGAATCGAATTGAATTGATTTGAATTGAATTGAATAAATTTGAATTGATTTGAATTGATTTGAATTGAATTAAATTGAATTGAATTAAATTGAATTGAATTGAATTGAATTGAATTGAATTGAATAAATGAATTGAATTGAATTGAATTAAATAAGTGAATTGAATTGAATAAATGAACTGAACTGCATTGAATTGAATTGAATTGAATAAATGAATTGAATTAATTTGAATTGATTTAAATTGAATTGACTTGAATTGAATGAATTGAATAAATAAATTGAATTGATTTGAATTGAATGAAATTAAATTGAATTGATTTGAATTGAATTGATTTGAATTGACTTGAATTGAATGAATTGAATAAATAAATTGACTTGATTTGAATTGAATAAATGAATTAAATAAATGAATTAAATGAATGAATTGAATTAAATTGAATTGAATTGAATTGAATTGAATTGAATTGAATTGAATTGAATAAATGAATTGAATTGCCTTGATTTGAATTGAATTGAATTGAATTAAATTGAATAAATGAATTGAATATATTTGAATTGATTTGAATTGAATTAAATTAAATTGATTTGAATTGAATTGACTTGAATTGAATGAATTGAATAAAAGAATTGAATTGAATTGAATTAAATTAAATTGAATAAAATTGAATTGAATTGATTTGAATTGAATTGAATTGATTTGAATTGACTTGAATTGAATGAATTGAATAAATAAATTGACTTCATTTGAATTGAATAAATGAATTGAATTGAATTAAATAAGTGAATTGAATTAAATTAAATTGAATTGAATTGAATCGAATTGAATTGAATTGAATAAATGAATTGAATAAATGAATTGAATTGAATTGATTTGGATTGAATTGAATTGAATTGATTTGAAATGAAATGAATTGAATAAATGAATTGAATTGATTTGAATTGATTGAATTGAATTGACTTGAATTGAATAAATGAATTGATTTGATTTGAATTGAATTGAATTAAATTGAATTGAAATAAATTGAATTGAATTGAATAAATGAATTGAATTAAATTAAATTAAATTGAATTGAATTAAATTGAATTGAATAAATGAATTGAATTGATTTGAATTGAATTGAATTGAATTGAATTGAATTGAATTGAATTGAATTGAATTGAATTGAATTGAATTGAATAAATGAATTGAATTGCATTGATTTGAATTGAATTGAATTGAATTGAATAAATGAATTGAATAAATTTGAATTGATTTGAATTGAATTAAATTAAATTGATTTGAATTGACTTGAATTGAATTGAATTGAATTGAATTGAATTGAATAGATTTGAATTGAATTGAATTGAATTGATTTGAATTGAATTGAATTGAATTGAATTGATTTGAATTGATTTGAATTGAATTGATTTGAATTGAATTGAATTGAATAAATGAATTGAATTGAATAAATGAACTGAACTGCATTGAATTGAATTGAATTGAATAAATGAATTGAATTAATTTGAATTGAATTAAATTGAATTAAATTGATTTGAATTGAATCGAATTGAATTGATTTGAATTGAATTGACTTGAATTGAATGAATTGAATAAATGAATTGAATTGTATTGAATTGAATTGAATTGAATAAATGAATTGAATAAATTTGAATTGATTTGAATTGATTTGAATTGAATTAAATTGAATTGAATTGAATTGAATAAATTTGAATTGATTTGAATTGAATTAAATTAAATTGATTTGAATTGAATTGAATTGAATTGAATTGCCTTGAATTGAATTGAATTGAATTGAATTGAATTGAATTGAATTGAATAAATTTGAATTGATTTGAATTGAATTAAATTAAATTGATTTGAATTGAATTGACTTGAATTGAATGAATTGAATAAAAGAATTGAATTGAATTAAATTAAATTGAATAAAATTGAATTGAATTGATTTGATTTGAATTGAATTGAATTGATTTGAATTGAATTGAATAAATAAATTGAATTGATTTGAATTGATTTGAATTGAATTGATTTGAATTGTTTGAATTGATTTGAATTGAATTGATTTGAATTGTTTGAATTGAATTGAATAAATGAACTGAACTGCATTGAATTGAATTGAATTGAATAAATGAATTGAATTAATTTGAATTGTTTTAAATTGAATTGACTTGAATTGAATGAATTGAATAAATGAATTGAATTGATTTGAATTGAATGAAATTGAATTGAATTGATTTGAATTGAACTGCATTGAATTGAATTGAATTGATTTGAATTGAATTGATTTGAATTGATTTGAATTGAAATGAATTGAATAAATGAATTGAATTGATTTGAATTGATTTGAATTGAATTGATTTGAATTGATTGAATTAAATTAACTTGAATTGAATAAATGAATTGAATTGATTTGAATTGAATTAAATTGAATTGAAATAAATTGAATTGAATTGAATAAATGAATTGAATTAAATTAAATTGAATTGAAATGAATAAATGAATTGAATTGATTTGAATTGAATTGAATTGAATAAATGAATTGAATTAAATTAAATTGAATTGAATTGAAATGAATAAATGAATTGAATTGATTTGAATTGAATTGAATTTAATAAATGAATTGAATTGATTTGAATTGAATTCAATTGAATTGAATTGAATAAATGAATTAAATAAATTTGAATTGATTTGAATTGATTTCAATTGAATTAATTTGAATTGAATTGAATTAAATTGAATTGAATTTAATTGAATTGAATTGAATAAATGAATTGAATTGAATTGAATTAAATAAGTGAATTGAATTGAATAAATGAACTGAACTGCATTGAATTGAATTGAATTGAATAAATGAATTGAATTAATTTGAATTAAATGAAATTAAATTGAATTGATTTGAATTGATTTGAATTGACTTGAATTGAATGAATTGAATAAATAAATTGACTTGATTTGAATTGAATTGAATAAATGAATTGAATAAATGAATTGAATGAATGAATTGAATTGATTTGAATTGATTTGAATTGAATTGAATTGAATAAATGAATTGAATTGCATTGATTTGAATTGAATTGAATAAATGAATTGAATAAATTTGAATTGATTTGAATTGAATTAAATTAAATTGATTTGAATTGAATTGACTTGAATTGAATGAATTGAATAAAAGAATTGAATTGAATTGAATTAAATTAAATTAAATTGAATAAAATTAATTGAATTGATTTGATTTGAATTGAATTGAATTGATTTGAATTGAATTGAATAAATGAATTGAATTGATTTGAATTGATTTGAATTGAATTGATTTGAATTGTTTGAATTGAATTGACTTGAATTTAATTGACTTGAATTGAATTAAATTGAATTGAAATAAATTGAATTAAATTAAATTGAATTGAATTGAATTGAATTGAATTGAATAAATGAATTGAATAAATGAATTGAATTGAATTGAATTGATTTGAATTGAATTGAATTGAATTGAATAAATGAATTGAATTGAATAAATGAATTGAATAAAATTGAATTGGATTGGATTGGATTGGATTGAATTGAATTGCAATGAATTGAATAAATGATTTGAATTGATTTGAATTGAATTGAATTGATTTGAATTGACTTGAATTGAATGAATTGAATAAATGAATTGAATTTAATGAAATTGAATTGAATTGATTTGAATTAAATTGACTTGAATTGAATGAATTGAATAAATAAATTGACTTGCTTTGAATTGAATTGAATAAATGAATTGAATTGAATTGAATTAAATAATTGAATTGAATTGAATTGACCAAATGAATTGAATTGAATTGAATTGATTTGAATTGAGTTCAATTGAATTGAATTGAATTGAATTGAATAAATTTGAATTGATTTGAATTGAATTGAATTAAATTGATTTGAATTGAATTGAATTGAATTGATTTGAATTGCCTTGAATTGAATTGAATTGAATTGAATTGAATTGAATTGAATTGAATTGAATTGAATTGAATTGAATTGATTTGAATTGATTTGAATTGAATTGAATTGAATTGAATTGAATTGAATTGAATAAATGAATTGAATTGAATTGAATTTAATAAGTGAATTGAATTGAATAAATGAACTGAACTGCATTGAATTGAATTGAATAAATGAATTGAATTAATTTGAATTGAATTAAATTGAATTAAATTGATTTGAATTGAATCGAATTGAATTGATTTGAATTGAATTGAATAAATTTGAATTGATTTGAATTGATTTGAATTAAATTGAATTGAATTAAATTGAATTGAATTGAATTGAATTGAATTGAATAAATGAATTGAATTGAATTGAATTAAATAAGTGAATTGAATTGAATAAATGAACTGAACTGCATTGAATTGAATTGAATTGAATAAATGAATTGAATTAATTTGAATTGATTTAAATTGAATTGACTTGAATTGAATGAATTGAATAAATAAATTGAATTGATTTGAATTGAATGAAATTAAATTGAATTGATTTGAATTGAATTGATTTGAATTGACTTGAATTGAATGAATTGAATAAATAAATTGACTTGATTTGAATTGAATAAATGAATTAAATAAATGAATTAAATGAATGAATTGAATTAAATTGAATTGAATTGAATTGAATTGAATTGAATTGAATTGAATAAATGAATTGAATTGCCTTGATTTGAATTGAATTGAATTGAATTAAATTGAATAAATGAATTGAATATATTTGAATTGATTTGAATTGAATTAAATTAAATTGATTTGAATTGAATTGACTTGAATTGAATGAATTGAATAAAAGAATTGAATTGAATTGAATTAAATTAAATTGAATAAAATTGAATTGAATTGATTTGAATTGAATTGAATTGATTTGAATTGACTTGAATTGAATGAATTGAATAAATAAATTGACTTCATTTGAATTGAATAAATGAATTGAATTGAATTAAATAAGTGAATTGAATTGAATTGAATAAATGAATTGAATTGAATTGAATTGATTTGAATTGAACTGCATTGAATTGAATTGAATTGAATAAATGAATTGAATTGATTTGAATTGATTTGAATTGAATTGATTTGAATTGAAATGAATTGAAAAAATGAATTGAATTGATTTGAATTGAATGAAATTGAATTGAATTGATTTGATTTGAATTGAATTGAATTGAATTGAATTGATTTGAATTGAATTGAATAAATAAATTGAATTGATTTGAATTGATTAGAATTGAATTGATTTGAATTGTTTGAATTGAATTGACTTGAATTGAATTAAATAAGTGAATTGAATTGAATAAATGAACTGAACTGCATTGAATTGAATTGAATAAATGAATTGAATTAATTTGAATTGATTTAAATTGAATTGACTTGAATTGAATGAATTGAATAAATGAATTGAATTGATTTGAATTGAATGAAATTGAATTGAATTGATTTGAATTAAACTGCATTGAATTGAATTGATTTGAATTGAATTGAATTTAATAAATGAATTGAATTGATTTGAATTGAATTAAATTGAATTGAAATAAATTGAATTGAATTGAATAAATGAATTGAATTAAATTAAATTGAATTGAATTGAAATGAATAAATGAATTGAATTGATTTGAATTGAATTGAATTTAATAAATGAATTGAATTGATTTGAATTGAATTCAATTGAATTGAATTGAATAAATGAATTAAATAAATTTGAATTGATTTGAATTGATTTCAATTGAATTAATTTGAATTGAATTGAATTAAATTGAATTGAATTTAATTGAATTGAATTGAATAAATGAATTGAATTGAATTGAATTAAATAAGTGAATTGAATTGAATAAATGAACTGAACTGCATTGAATTGAATTGAATTGAATAAATGAATTGAATTGATTTGAATTGAATGAAATTGAATTGAATTGATTTGAATTGAACTGCATTGAATTGAATTGAATTGATTTGAATTGAATTGATTTGAATTGATTTGAATTGAAATGAATTGAATAAATGAATTGAATTGAATTGATTTGAATTGAATTGATTTGAATTGATTGAATTAAATTAACTTGAATTGAATAAATGAATTGAATTGATTTGAATTGAATTAAATTGAATTGAAATAAATTGAATTGAATTGAATAAATGAATTGAATTAAATTAAATTGAATTGAATTGAAATGAATAAATGAATTGAATTGATTTGAATTGAATTGAATTTAATAAATGAATTGAATTGATTTGAATTGAATTCAATTGAATTGAATTGAATAAATGAATTAAATAAATTTGAATTGATTTGAATTGATTTCAATTGAATTAATTTGAATTGAATTGAATTAAATTGAATTGAATTTAATTGAATTGAATTGAATAAATGAATTGAATTGAATTGAATTAAATAAGTGAATTGAATTGAATAAATGAACTGAACTGCATTGAATTGAATTGAATTGAATAAATGAATTGAATTAATTTGAATTAAATGAAATTAAATTGAATTGATTTGAATTGATTTGAATTGACTTGAATTGAATGAATTGAATAAATAAATTGACTTGATTTGAATTGAATTGAATAAATGAATTGAATAAATGAATTGAATGAATGAATTGAATTGATTTGAATTGATTTGAATTGAATTGAATTGAATTGAATAAATGAATTGAATTGCATTGATTTGAATTGAATTGAATAAATGAATTGAATAAATTTGAATTGATTTGAATTGAATTAAATTAAATTGATTTGAATTGAATTGACTTGAATTGAATGACTTGAATAAAAGAATTGAATTGAATTAAATTAAATTAAATTGAATAAAATTAATTGAATTGATTTGATTTGAATTGAATTGAATTGATTTGAATTGAATTGAATAAATGAATTGAATTGATTTGAATTGATTTGAATTGAATTGATTTGAATTGTTTGAATTGAATTGACTTGAATTTAATTGACTTGAATTGAATTAAATTGAATTGAAATAAATTGAATTAAATTAAATTGAATTGAATTGAATTGAATTGAATTGAATAAATGAATTGAATAAATGAATTGAATTGAATTGAATTGATTTGAATTGAATTGAATTGAATTGAATTGAATAAATGAATTGAATTGAATAAATGAATTGAATAAAATTGAATTGGATTGGATTGGATTGGATTGAATTGAATTGCAATGAATTGAATAAATGATTTGAATTGATTTGAATTGAATTGAATTGATTTGAATTGACTTGAATTGAATGAATTGAATAAATGAATTGAATTTAATGAAATTGAATTGAATTGAATTGAATTGATTTGAATTAAATTGACTTGAATTGAATGAATTGAATAAATAAATTGACTTGCTTTGAATTGAATTGAATAAATGAATTGAATTGAATTGAATTAAATAATTGAATTGAATTGAATTGACCAAATGAATTGAATTGAATTGAATTGATTTGAATTGAGTTCAATTGAATTGAATTGAATTGAATTGAATAAATTTGAATTGATTTGAATTGAATTGAATTAAATTGATTTGAATTGAATTGAATTGAATTGATTTGAATTGCCTTGAATTGAATTGAATTGAATAGATTTGAATTAAATTGAATTGAATTGAATTGAATTGATTTGAATTGATTTGAATTGAATTTAATTGAATTGAATTGAATTGAATTGAATAAATGAATTGAATTGAATTGAATTTAATAAGTGAATTGAATTGAATAAATGAACTGAACTGCATTGAATTGAATTGAATAAATGAATTGAATTAATTTGAATTGAATTAAATTGAATTAAATTGATTTGAATTGAATCGAATTGAATTGATTTGAATTGAATTGAATAAATTTGAATTGATTTGAATTGATTTGAATTGAATTAAATTGAATTGAATTAAATTGAATTGAATTGAATTGAATTGAATTGAATAAATGAATTGAATTGAATTGAATTAAATAAGTGAATTGAATTGAATAAATGAACTGAACTGCATTGAATTGAATTGAATTGAATAAATGAATTGAATTAATTTGAATTGATTTAAATTGAATTGACTTGAATTGAATGAATTGAATAAATAAATTGAATTGATTTGAAATGAATGAAATTAAATTGAATTGATTTGAATTGAATTGATTTGAATTGACTTGAATTGAATGAATTGAATAAATAAATTGACTTGATTTGAATTGAATTGAATAAATGAATTAAATAAATGAATTAAATGAATGAATTGAATTAAATTGAATTGAATTGAATTGAATTGAATTGAATTGAATTGAATTGAATTGAATTGAATAAATGAATTGAATTGCCTTGATTTGAATTGAATTGAATTGAATTAAATTGAATAAATGAATTGAATAAATTTGAATTGATTTGAATTGAATTAAATTAAATTGATTTGAATTGAATTGACTTGAATTGAATGAATTGAATAAAAGAATTGAATTGAATTGAATTAAATTAAATTGAATAAAATTGAATTGAATTGATTTGAATTGAATTGAATTGATTTGAATTGACTTGAATTGAATGAATTGAATAAATAAATTGACTTCATTTGAATTGAATAAATGAATTGAATTGAATTAAATAAGTGAATTGAATTGAATTGAATAAATGAATTGAATTGAATTGAATTGATTTGAATTGAACTGCATTGAATTGAATTGAATTGAATAAATGAATTGAATTGATTTGAATTGATTTGAATTGAATTGATTTGAATTGAAATGAATTGAAAAAATGAATTGAATTGATTTGAATTGAATGAAATTGAATTGAATTGATTTGATTTGAATTGAATTGAATTGAATTGAATTGATTTGAATTGAATTGAATAAATAAATTGAATTGATTTGAATTGATTAGAATTGAATTGATTTGAATTGTTTGAATTGAATTGACTTGAATTGAATTAAATAAGTGAATTGAATTGAATAAATGAACTGAACTGCATTGAATTGAATTGAATTGAATAAATGAATTGAATTAATTTGAATTGATTTAAATTGAATTGACTTGAATTGAATGAATTGAATAAATGAATTGAATTGATTTGAATTGAATGAAATTGAATTGAATTGATTTGAATTAAACTGCATTGAATTGAATTGATTTGAATTGATTTGAATTGAAATGAATTGAATAAATGAATTGAATTGAATTGATTTGAATTGAATTGATTTGAATTGATTGAATTAAATTAACTTGAATTGAATAAATGAATTGAATTGATTTGAATTGAATTAAATTGAATTGAAATAAATTGAATTGAATTGAATAAATGAATTGAATTAAATTAAATTGAATTGAATTGAAATGAATAAATGAATTGAATTGATTTGAATTGAATTGAATTTAATAAATGAATTGAATTGATTTGAATTGAATTCAATTGAATTGAATTGAATAAATGAATTAAATAAATTTGAATTGATTTGAATTGATTTGAATTGAATTAATTTGAATTGAATTGAATTAAATTGAATTGAATTTAATTGAATTGAATTGAATAAATGAATTGAATTGAATTGAATTAAATAAGTGAATTGAATTGAATAAATGAACTGAACTGCATTGAATTGAATTGAATTGAATAAATGAATTGAATTAATTTGAATTAAATGAAATTAAATTGAATTGATTTGAATTGATTTGAATTGATTTGAATTGACTTGAATTGACTTGAATTGAATGAATTGAATAAATAAATTGACTTGATTTGAATTGAATTGAATAAATGAATTGAATAAATGAATTGAATGAATGAATTGAATTGATTTGAATTGATTTGAATTGAATTGAATTGAATTGAATAAATGAATTGAATTGCATTGATTTGAATTGAATTGAATTGAATAAATGAATTGAATAAATTTGAATTGATTTGAATTAAATTAAATTGATTTGAATTGATTTGACTTGAATTGAATGAATTGAATAAAAGAATTGAATTGAATTGAATTAAATTAAATTAAATTGAATAAAATTAATTGAATTGATTTGATTTGAATTGAATTGAATTGAATTGATTTGAATTGAATTGAATAAATGAATTGAATTGATTTGAATTGATTTGAATTGATTTGAATTGTTTGAATTGAATTGACTTGAATTGAATTGAATTGAATTGAATTAAATTGAATTGAAATAAATTGAATTAAATTAAATTGAATTGAATTGAATTGAATTGAATTGAATTGAATTGAATAAATGAACTGAACTGCATTGAATTGAATTGAATAAATGAATTGAATTAATTTGAATTAAATGAAATTAAATTGAATTGATTTGAATTGATTTGAATTGACTTGAATTGAATGAATTGAATAAATAAATTGACTTGATTTGAATTGAATTGAATAAATGAATTGAATAAATGAATTGAATGAATGAATTGAATTGATTTGAATTGATTTGAATTGAATTGAATTGAATTGAATAAATGAATTGAATTGCATTGATTTGAATTGAATTGAATAAATGAATTGAATAAATTTGAATTGATTTGAATTGAATTAAATTGATTTGAATTGAATTGACTTGAATTGAATGAATTGAATAAAAGAATTGAATTGAATTGAATTAAATTAAATTAAATTGAATAAAATTAATTGAATTGATTTGATTTGAATTGAATTGAATTGATTTGAATTGAATTGAATAAATGAATTGAATTGATTTGAATTGATTTGAATTGAATTGATTTGAATTGTTTGAATTGAATTGACTTGAATTTAATTGACTTGAATTGAATTAAATTGAATTGAAATAAATTGAATTAAATTAAATTGAATTGAATTGAATTGAATTGAATTGAATTGAATAAATGAATTGAATAAATGAATTGAATTGAATTGATTTGAATTGAATTGAATTGAATTGAATAAATGAATTGAATTGAATAAATGAATTGAATAAAATTGAATTGGATTGGATTGGATTGGATTGAATTGAATTGCAATGAATTGAATAAATGAATTGAATTGATTTGAATTGAATTAAATTGAATTGAAATAAATTGAATTGAATTGAATAAATGAATTGAATTAAATTAAATTGAATTGAATTGAAATGAATAAATGAATTGAATTGATTTGAATTGAATTGAATTTAATAAATGAATTGAATTGATTTGAATTGAATTCAATTGAATTGAATTGAATAAATGAATTAAATAAATTTGAATTGATTTGAATTGATTTCAATTGAATTAATTTGAATTGAATTGAATTAAATTGAATTGAATTTAATTGAATTGAATTGAATAAATGAATTGAATTGAATTGAATTAAATAAGTGAATTGAATTGAATAAATGAACTGAACTGCATTGAATTGAATTGAATTGAATAAATGAATTGAATTGATTTGAATTGAATGAAATTGAATTGATTTGAATTGAACTGCATTGAATTGAATTGAATTGATTTGAATTGAATTGATTTGAATTGATTTGAATTGAAATGAATTGAATAAATGAATTGAATTGAATTGATTTGAATTGAATTGATTTGAATTGATTGAATTAAATTAACTTGAATTGAATAAATGAATTGAATTGATTTGAATTGAATTAAATTGAATTGAATTGAATAAATGAATTGAATTGATTTGAATTGATTTGAATTGAATTGATTTGAATTGAAATGAATTGAAAAAATGAATTGAATTGATTTGAATTGAATGAAATTGAATTGAATTGATTTGATTTGAATTGAATTGAATTGAATTGAATTGATTTGAATTGAATTGAATAAATAAATTGAATTGATTTGAATTGATTAGAATTGAATTGATTTGAATTGTTTGAATTGAATTGACTTGAATTGAATTAAATAAGTGAATTGAATTGAATAAATGAACTGAACTGCATTGAATTGAATTGAATTGAATAAATGAATTGAATTAATTTGAATTGATTTAAATTGAATTGACTTGAATTGAATGAATTGAATAAATGAATTGAATTGATTTGAATTGAATGAAATTGAATTGAATTGATTTGAATTAAACTGCATTGAATTGAATTGATTTGAATTGATTTGAATTGAAATGAATTGAATAAATGAATTGAATTGAATTGATTTGAATTGAATTGATTTGAATTGATTGAATTAAATTAACTTGAATTGAATAAATGAATTGAATTGATTTGAATTGAATTAAATTGAATTGAAATAAATTGAATTGAATTGAATAAATGAATTGAATTAAATTAAATTGAATTGAATTGAAATGAATAAATGAATTGAATTGATTTGAATTGAATTGAATTTAATAAATGAATTGAATTGATTTGAATTGAATTCAATTGAATTGAATTGAATAAATGAATTAAATAAATTTGAATTGATTTGAATTGATTTGAATTGAATTAATTTGAATTGAATTGAATTAAATTGAATTGAATTTAATTGAATTGAATTGAATAAATGAATTGAATTGAATTGAATTAAATAAGTGAATTGAATTGAATAAATGAACTGAACTGCATTGAATTGAATTGAATTGAATAAATGAATTGAATTAATTTGAATTAAATGAAATTAAATTGAATTGATTTGAATTGATTTGAATTGATTTGAATTGACTTGAATTGACTTGAATTGAATGAATTGAATAAATAAATTGACTTGATTTGAATTGAATTGAATAAATGAATTGAATAAATGAATTGAATGAATGAATTGAATTGATTTGAATTGATTTGAATTGAATTGAATTGAATTGAATAAATGAATTGAATTGCATTGATTTGAATTGAATTGAATTGAATAAATGAATTGAATAAATTTGAATTGATTTGAATTGAATTAAATTAAATTGATTTGAATTGATTTGACTTGAATTGAATGAATTGAATAAAAGAATTGAATTGAATTGAATTAAATTAAATTAAATTGAATAAAATTAATTGAATTGATTTGATTTGAATTGAATTGAATTGAATTGATTTGAATTGAATTGAATTGAATTGATTTGAATTGAATTGAATAAATGAATTGAATTGATTTGAATTGATTTGAATTGATTTGAATTGTTTGAATTGAATTGACTTGAATTGAATTGAATTGAATTGAATTAAATTGAATTGAAATAAATTGAATTAAATTAAATTGAATTGAATTGAATTGAATTGAATTGAATTGAATTGAATAAATGAACTGAACTGCATTGAATTGAATTGAATAAATGAATTGAATTAATTTGAATTAAATGAAATTAAATTGAATTGATTTGAATTGATTTGAATTGACTTGAATTGAATGAATTGAATAAATAAATTGACTTGATTTGAATTGAATTGAATAAATGAATTGAATAAATGAATTGAATGAATGAATTGAATTGATTTGAATTGATTTGAATTGAATTGAATTGAATTGAATAAATGAATTGAATTGCATTGATTTGAATTGAATTGAATAAATGAATTGAATAAATTTGAATTGATTTGAATTGAATTAAATTGATTTGAATTGAATTGACTTGAATTGAATGAATTGAATAAAAGAATTGAATTGAATTGAATTAAATTAAATTAAATTGAATAAAATTAATTGAATTGATTTGATTTGAATTGAATTGAATTGATTTGAATTGAATTGAATAAATGAATTGAATTGATTTGAATTGATTTGAATTGAATTGATTTGAATTGTTTGAATTGAATTGACTTGAATTTAATTGACTTGAATTGAATTAAATTGAATTGAAATAAATTGAATTAAATTAAATTGAATTGAATTGAATTGAATTGAATTGAATTGAATAAATGAATTGAATAAATGAATTGAATTGAATTGATTTGAATTGAATTGAATTGAATTGAATAAATGAATTGAATTGAATAAATGAATTGAATAAAATTGAATTGGATTGGATTGGATTGGATTGAATTGAATTGCAATGAATTGAATAAATGAATTGAATTGATTTGAATTGAATTAAATTGAATTGAAATAAATTGAATTGAATTGAATAAATGAATTGAATTAAATTAAATTGAATTGAATTGAAATGAATAAATGAATTGAATTGATTTGAATTGAATTGAATTTAATAAATGAATTGAATTGATTTGAATTGAATTCAATTGAATTGAATTGAATAAATGAATTAAATAAATTTGAATTGATTTGAATTGATTTCAATTGAATTAATTTGAATTGAATTGAATTAAATTGAATTGAATTTAATTGAATTGAATTGAATAAATGAATTGAATTGAATTGAATTAAATAAGTGAATTGAATTGAATAAATGAACTGAACTGCATTGAATTGAATTGAATTGAATAAATGAATTGAATTGATTTGAATTGAATGAAATTGAATTGATTTGAATTGAACTGCATTGAATTGAATTGAATTGATTTGAATTGAATTGATTTGAATTGATTTGAATTGAAATGAATTGAATAAATGAATTGAATTGAATTGATTTGAATTGAATTGATTTGAATTGATTGAATTAAATTAACTTGAATTGAATAAATGAATTGAATTGATTTGAATTGAATTAAATTGAATTGAAATAAATTGAATTGAATTGAATAAATGAATTGAATTAAATTAAATTGAATTGAAATGAATAAATGAATTGAATTGATTTGAATTGAATTGAATTTAATAAATGAATTGAATTGATTTGAATTGAATTCAATTGAATTGAATTGAATAAATGAATTAAATAAATTTGAATTGATTTGAATTGATTTCAATTGAATTAATTTGAATTGAATTGAATTAAATTGAATTGAATTTAATTGAATTGAATTGAATAAATGAATTGAATTGAATTGAATTAAATAAGTGAATTGAATTGAATAAATGAACTGAACTGCATTGAATTGAATTGAATTGAATAAATGAATTGAATTAATTTGAATTAAATGAAATTAAATTGAATTGATTTGAATTGATTTGAATTGACTTGAATTGAATGAATTGAATAAATAAATTGACTTGATTTGAATTGAATTGAATAAATGAATTGAATAAATGAATTGAATGAATGAATTGAATTGATTTGAATTGATTTGAATTGAATTGAATTGAATTGAATAAATGAATTGAATTGCATTGATTTGAATTGAATTGAATAAATGAATTGAATAAATTTGAATTGATTTGAATTGAATTAAATTAAATTGATTTGAATTGAATTGACTTGAATTGAATGACTTGAATAAAAGAATTGAATTGAATTAAATTAAATTAAATTGAATAAAATTAATTGAATTGATTTGATTTGAATTGAATTGAATTGATTTGAATTGAATTGAATAAATGAATTGAATTGATTTGAATTGATTTGAATTGAATTGATTTGAATTGTTTGAATTGAATTGACTTGAATTTAATTGACTTGAATTGAATTAAATTGAATTGAAATAAATTGAATTAAATTAAATTGAATTGAATTGAATTGAATTGAATTGAATAAATGAATTGAATAAATGAATTGAATTGAATTGAATTGATTTGAATTGAATTGAATTGAATTGAATAAATGAATTGAATTGAATAAATGAATTGAATAAAATTGAATTGGATTGGATTGGATTGGATTGAATTGAATTGCAATGAATTGAATAAATGATTTGAATTGATTTGAATTGAATTGAATTGATTTGAATTGACTTGAATTGAATGAATTGAATAAATGAATTGAATTTAATGAAATTGAATTGAATTGAATTGATTTGAATTAAATTGACTTGAATTGAATGAATTGAATAAATAAATTGACTTGCTTTGAATTGAATTGAATAAATGAATTGAATTGAATTGAATTAAATAATTGAATTGAATTGAATTGACCAAATGAATTGAATTGAATTGAATTGATTTGAATTGAGTTCAATTGAATTGAATTGAATTGAATTGAATAAATTTGAATTGATTTGAATTGAATTGAATTAAATTGATTTGAATTGAATTGAATTGAATTGATTTGAATTGCCTTGAATTGAATTGAATTGAATAGATTTGAATTAAATTGAATTGAATTGAATTGAATTGATTTGAATTGATTTGAATTGAATTTAATTGAATTGAATTGAATTGAATTGAATAAATGAATTGAATTGAATTGAATTTAATAAGTGAATTGAATTGAATAAATGAACTGAACTGCATTGAATTGAATTGAATTGAATAAATGAATTGAATTAATTTGAATTAAATGAAATTAAATTGAATTGATTTGAATTGATTTGAATTGATTTGAATTGACTTGAATTGACTTGAATTGAATGAATTGAATAAATAAATTGACTTGATTTGAATTGAATTGAATAAATGAATTGAATAAATGAATTGAATGAATGAATTGAATTGATTTGAATTGATTTGAATTGAATTGAATTGAATTGAATAAATGAATTGAATTGCATTGATTTGAATTGAATTGAATTGAATAAATGAATTGAATAAATTTGAATTGATTTGAATTGAATTAAATTAAATTGATTTGAATTGATTTGACTTGAATTGAATGAATTGAATAAAAGAATTGAATTGAATTGAATTAAATTAAATTGAATAAAATTAATTGAATTGATTTGATTTGAATTGAATTGAATTGAATTGATTTGAATTGAATTGAATAAATGAATTGAATTGATTTGAATTGATTTGAATTGATTTGAATTGTTTGAATTGAATTGACTTGAATTGAATTGAATTGAATTGAATTAAATTGAATTGAAATAAATTGAATTAAATTAAATTGAATTGAATTGAATTGAATTTAATTGAATTGAATTGAATAAATGAACTGAACTGCATTGAATTGAATTGAATAAATGAATTGAATTAATTTGAATTAAATGAAATTAAATTGAATTGATTTGAATTGATTTGAATTGACTTGAATTGAATGAATTGAATAAATAAATTGACTTGATTTGAATTGAATTGAATAAATGAATTGAATAAATGAATTGAATGAATGAATTGAATTGATTTGAATTGATTTGAATTGAATTGAATTGAATTGAATAAATGAATTGAATTGCATTGATTTGAATTGAATTGAATAAATGAATTGAATAAATTTGAATTGATTTGAATTGAATTAAATTGATTTGAATTGAATTGACTTGAATTGAATGAATTGAATAAAAGAATTGAATTGAATTGAATTAAATTAAATTAAATTGAATAAAATTAATTGAATTGATTTGATTTGAATTGAATTGAATTGATTTGAATTGAATTGAATAAATGAATTGAATTGATTTGAATTGATTTGAATTGAATTGATTTGAATTGTTTGAATTGAATTGACTTGAATTTAATTGACTTGAATTGAATTAAATTGAATTGAAATAAATTGAATTAAATTAAATTGAATTGAATTGAATTGAATTGAATTGAATTGAATAAATGAATTGAATAAATGAATTGAATTGAATTGATTTGAATTGAATTGAATTGAATTGAATAAATGAATTGAATTGAATAATTGAATTGAATAAAATTGAATTGGATTGGATTGGATTGGATTGAATTGAATTGCAATGAATTGAATAAATGAATTGAATTGATTTGAATTGAATTAAATTGAATTGAAATAAATTGAATTGAATTGAATAAATGAATTGAATTAAATTAAATTGAATTGAATTGAAATGAATAAATGAATTGAATTGATTTGAATTGAATTGAATTTAATAAATGAATTGAATTGATTTGAATTGAATTCAATTGAATTGAATTGAATAAATGAATTAAATAAATTTGAATTGATTTGAATTGATTTCAATTGAATTAATTTGAATTGAATTGAATTAAATTGAATTGAATTTAATTGAATTGAATTGAATAAATGAATTGAATTGAATTGAATTAAATAAGTGAATTGAATTGAATAAATGAACTGAACTGCATTGAATTGAATTGAATTGAATAAATGAATTGAATTGATTTGAATTGAATGAAATTGAATTGAATTGATTTGAATTGAACTGCATTGAATTGAATTGAATTGATTTGAATTGAATTGATTTGAATTGATTTGAATTGAAATGAATTGAATAAATGAATTGAATTGAATTGATTTGAATTGAATTGATTTGAATTGATTGAATTAAATTAACTTGAATTGAATAAATGAATTGAATTGATTTGAATTGAATTAAATTGAATTGAAATAAATTGAATTGAATTGAATAAATGAATTGAATTAAATTAAATTGAATTGAAATGAATAAATGAATTGAATTGATTTGAATTGAATTGAATTTAATAAATGAATTGAATTGATTTGAATTGAATTCAATTGAATTGAATTGAATAAATGAATTAAATAAATTTGAATTGATTTGAATTGATTTCAATTGAATTAATTTGAATTGAATTGAATTAAATTAAATTGAATTGAATTTAATTGAATTGAATTGAATAAATGAATTGAATTGAATTGAATTAAATAAGTGAATTGAATTGAATAAATGAACTGAACTGCATTGAATTGAATTGAATAAATGAATTGAATTAATTTGAATTAAATGAAATTAAATTGAATTGATTTGAATTGATTTGAATTGACTTGAATTGAATGAATTGAATAAATAAATTGACTTGATTTGAATTGAATTGAATAAATGAATTGAATAAATGAATTGAATGAATGAATTGAATTGATTTGAATTGATTTGAATTGAATTGAATTGAATTGAATAAATGAATTGAATTGCATTGATTTGAATTGAATTGAATAAATGAATTGAATAAATTTGAATTGATTTGAATTGAATTAAATTAAATTGATTTGAATTGAATTGACTTGAATTGAATGACTTGAATAAAAGAATTGAATTGAATTAAATTAAATTAAATTGAATAAAATTAATTGAATTGATTTGATTTGAATTGAATTGAATTGATTTGAATTGAATTGAATAAATGAATTGAATTGATTTGAATTGATTTGAATTGAATTGATTTGAATTGTTTGAATTGAATTGACTTGAATTTAATTGACTTGAATTGAATTAAATTGAATTGAAATAAATTGAATTAAATTAAATTGAATTGAATTGAATTGAATTGAATTGAATAAATGAATTGAATAAATGAATTGAATTGAATTGAATTGATTTGAATTGAATTGAATTGAATTGAATAAATGAATTGAATTGAATAAATGAATTGAATAAAATTGAATTGGATTGGATTGGATTGGATTGAATTGAATTGCAATGAATTGAATAAATGATTTGAATTGATTTGAATTGAATTGAATTGATTTGAATTGACTTGAATTGAATGAATTGAATAAATGAATTGAATTTAATGAAATTGAATTGAATTGAATTGAATTGATTTGAATTAAATTGACTTGAATTGAATGAATTGAATAAATAAATTGACTTGCTTTGAATTGAATTGAATAAATGAATTGAATTGAATTGAATTAAATAATTGAATTGAATTGAATTGACCAAATGAATTGACTTGAATTGAATTGAATTGAATTGAATTAAATTGAATTGAAATAAATTGAATTAAATTAAATTGAATTGAATTGAATTGAATTGAATTGAATTGAATTGAATAAATGAACTGAACTGCATTGAATTGAATTGAATAAATGAATTGAATTAATTTGAATTAAATGAAATTAAATTGAATTGATTTGAATTGATTTGAATTGACTTGAATTGAATGAATTGAATAAATAAATTGACTTGATTTGAATTGAATTGAATAAATGAATTGAATAAATGAATTGAATGAATGAATTGAATTGATTTGAATTGATTTGAATTGAATTGAATTGAATTGAATAAATGAATTGAATTGCATTGATTTGAATTGAATTGAATAAATGAATTGAATAAATTTGAATTGATTTGAATTGAATTAAATTGATTTGAATTGAATTGACTTGAATTGAATGAATTGAATAAAAGAATTGAATTGAATTGAATTAAATTAAATTAAATTGAATAAAATTAATTGAATTGATTTGATTTGAATTGAATTGAATTGATTTGAATTGAATTGAATAAATGAATTGAATTGATTTGAATTGATTTGAATTGAATTGATTTGAATTGTTTGAATTGAATTGACTTGAATTTAATTGACTTGAATTGAATTAAATTGAATTGAAATAAATTGAATTAAATTAAATTGAATTGAATTGAATTGAATTGAATTGAATTGAATAAATGAATTGAATAAATGAATTGAATTGAATTGATTTGAATTGAATTGAATTGAATAAATGAATTGAATTGAATAAATGAATTGAATAAAATTGAATTGGATTGGATTGGATTGGATTGAATTGAATTGCAATGAATTGAATAAATGAATTGAATTGATTTGAATTGAATTAAATTGAATTGAAATAAATTGAATTGAATTGAATAAATGAATTGAATTAAATTAAATTGAATTGAATTGAAATGAATAAATGAATTGAATTGATTTGAATTGAATTTAATAAATGAATTGAATTGATTTGAATTGAATTCAATTGAATTGAATTGAATAAATGAATTAAATAAATTTGAATTGATTTGAATTGATTTCAATTGAATTAATTTGAATTGAGTTGAATTAAATTGAATTGAATTTAATTGAATTGAATTGAATAAATGAATTGAATTGAATTGAATTAAATAAGTGAATTGAATTGAATAAATGAACTGAACTGCATTGAATTGAATTGAATTGAATAAATGAATTGAATTGATTTGAATTGAATGAAATTGAATTGAATTGATTTGAATTGAACTGCATTGAATTGAATTGAATTGATTTGAATTGAATTGATTTGAATTGATTTGAATTGAAATGAATTGAATAAATGAATTGAATTGAATTGATTTGAATTGAATTGATTTGAATTGATTGAATTAAATTAACTTGAATTGAATAAATGAATTGAATTGATTTGAATTGAATTAAATTGAATTGAAATAAATTGAATTGAATTGAATAAATGAATTGAATTAAATTAAATTGAATTGAAATGAATAAATGAATTGAATTGATTTGAATTGAATTGAATTTAATAAATGAATTGAATTGATTTGAATTGAATTCAATTGAATTGAATTGAATAAATGAATTAAATAAATTTGAATTGATTTGAATTGATTTCAATTGAATTAATTTGAATTGAATTGAATTAAATTGAATTGAATTTAATTGAATTGAATTGAATAAATGAATTGAATTGAATTGAATTAAATAAGTGAATTGAATTGAATAAATGAACTGAACTGCATTGAATTGAATTGAATTGAATAAATGAATTGAATTAATTTGAATTAAATGAAATTAAATTGAATTGATTTGAATTGACTTGAATTGAATGAATTGAATAAATAAATTGACTTGATTTGAATTGAATTGAATAAATGAATTGAATAAATGAATTGAATGAATGAATTGAATTGATTTGAATTGATTTGAATTGAATTGAATTGAATTGAATAAATGAATTGAATTGCATTGATTTGAATTGAATTGAATAAATGAATTGAATAAATTTGAATTGATTTGAATTGAATTAAATTAAATTGATTTGAATTGAATTGACTTGAATTGAATGACTTGAATAAAAGAATTGAATTGAATTAAATTAAATTAAATTGAATAAAATTAATTGAATTGATTTGATTTGAATTGAATTGAATTGATTTGAATTGAATTGAATAAATGAATTGAATTGATTTGAATTGATTTGAATTGAATTGATTTGAATTGTTTGAATTGAATTGACTTGAATTTAATTGACTTGAATTGAATTAAATTGAATTGAAATAAATTGAATTAAATTAAATTGAATTGAATTGAATTGAATTGAATTGAATAAATGAATTGAATAAATGAATTGAATTGAATTGAATTGATTTGAATTGAATTGAATTGAATTGAATTGAATAAATGAATTGAATTGAATAAATGAATTGAATAAAATTGAATTGGATTGGATTGGATTGGATTGAATTGAATTGCAATGAATTGAATAAATGATTTGAATTGATTTGAATTGAATTGAATTGATTTGAATTGACTTGAATTGAATGAATTGAATAAATGAATTGAATTTAATGAAATTGAATTGAATTGAATTGAATTGATTTGAATTAAATTGACTTGAATTGAATGAATTGAATAAATAAATTGACTTGCTTTGAATTGAATTGAATAAATGAATTGAATTGAATTGAATTAAATAATTGAATTGAATTGAATTGACCAAATGAATTGAATTGAATTGAATTGATTTGAATTGAGTTCAATTGAATTGAATTGAATTGAATTGAATAAATTTGAATTGATTTGAATTGAATTGAATTAAATTGATTTGAATTGAATTGAATTGAATTGATTTGAATTGCCTTGAATTGAATTGAATTGAATAGATTTGAATTAAATTGAATTGAATTGAATTGAATTGATTTGAATTGATTTGAATTGAATTTAATTGAATTGAATTGAATTGAATTGAATAAATGAATTGAATTGAATTGAATTTAATAAGTGAATTGAATTGAATAAATGAACTGAACTGCATTGAATTGAATTGAATAAATGAATTGAATTAATTTGAATTGAATTAAATTGAATTAAATTGATTTGAATTGAATCGAATTGAATTGATTTGAATTGAATTGAATAAATTTGAATTGATTTGAATTGATTTGAATTGAATTAAATTGAATTGAATTAAATTGAATTGAATTGAATTGAATTGAATTGAATTGAATTGAATTGAATTGAATAAATGAATTGAATTGAATTGAATTAAATAAGTGAATTGAATTGAATAAATGAACTGAACTGCATTGAATTGAATTGAATTGAATAAATGAATTGAATTAATTTGAATTGATTTAAATTGAATTGACTTGAATTGAATGAATTGAATAAATAAATTGAATTGATTTGAAATGAATGAAATTAAATTGAATTGATTTGAATTGATTTGAATTGACTTGAATTGAATGAATTGAATAAATAAATTGACTTGATTTGAATTGAATTGAATAAATGAATTAAATAAATGAATTAAATGAATGAATTGAATTAAATTGAATTGAATTGAATTGAATTGAATTGAATTGAATTGAATTGAATAAATGAATTGAATTGCCTTGATTTGAATTGAATTGAATTGAATTAAATTGAATAAATGAATTGAATAAATTTGAATTGATTTGAATTGAATTAAATTAAATTGATTTGAATTGAATTGACTTGAATTGAATGAATTGAATAAAAGAATTGAATTGAATTGAATTAAATTAAATTGAATAAAATTGAATTGAATTGATTTGAATTGAATTGATTTGAATTGACTTGAATTGAATGAATTGAATAAATAAATTGACTTCATTTGAATTGAATAAATGAATTGAATTGAATTAAATAAGTGAATTGAATTGAATTGAATAAATGAATTGAATTGAATTGAATTGATTTGAATTGAACTGCATTGAATTGAATTGAATTGAATAAATGAATTGAATTGATTTGAATTGATTTGAATTGAATTGATTTGAATTGAAATGAATTGAAAAAATGAATTGAATTGATTTGAATTGAATGAAATTGAATTGAATTGATTTGATTTGAATTGAATTGAATTGAATTGAATTGATTTGAATTGAATTGAATAAATAAATTGAATTGATTTGAATTGATTAGAATTGAATTGATTTGAATTGTTTGAATTGAATTGACTTGAATTGAATTAAATAAGTGAATTGAATTGAATAAATGAACTGAACTGCATTGAATTGAATTGAATTGAATAAATGAATTGAATTAATTTGAATTGATTTAAATTGAATTGACTTGAATTGAATGAATTGAATAAATGAATTGAATTGATTTGAATTGAATGAAATTGAATTGAATTGATTTGAATTAAACTGCATTGAATTGAATTGATTTGAATTGAATTGATTTGAATTGATTTGAATTGAAATGAATTGAATAAATGAATTGAATTGAATTGATTTGAATTGAATTGATTTGAATTGATTGAATTAAATTAACTTGAATTGAATAAATGAATTGATTTGAATTGAATTAAATTGAATTGAAATAAATTGAATTGAATTGAATAAATGAATTGAATTAAATTAAATTGAATTGAATTGAAATGAATAAATGAATTGAATTGATTTGAATTGAATTGAATTTAATAAATGAATTGAATTGATTTGAATTGAATTCAATTGAATTGAATTGAATAAATGAATTAAATAAATTTGAATTGATTTGAATTGATTTGAATTGAATTGATTTGAATTGATTGAATTAAATTAACTTGAATTGAATAAATGAATTGAATTAATTTGAATTAAATGAAATTAAATTGAATTGATTTGAATTGATTTGAATTGATTTGAATTGACTTGAATTGACTTGAATTGAATGAATTGAATAAATAAATTGACTTGATTTGAATTGAATTGAATAAATGAATTGAATAAATGAATTGAATGAATGAATTGAATTGATTTGAATTGATTTGAATTGAATTGAATTGAATAAATGAATTGAATTGCATTGATTTGAATTGAATTGAATTGAATAAATGAATTGAATAAATTTGAATTGATTTGAATTGAATTAAATTAAATTGATTTGAATTGATTTGACTTGAATTGAATGAATTGAATAAAAGAATTGAATTGAATTGAATTAAATTAAATTAAATTGAATAAAATTAATTGAATTGATTTGATTTGAATTGAATTGAATTGAATTGATTTGAATTGAATAAATGAATTGAATTGATTTGAATTGATTTGAATTGATTTGAATTGTTTGAATTGAATTGACTTGAATTGAATTGAATTGAATTGAATTAAATTGAATTGAAATAAATTGAATTAAATTAAATTGAATTGAATTGAATTGAATTGAATTGAATTGAATAAATGAACTGAACTGCATTGAATTGAATTGAATTGAATAAATGAATTGAATTAATTTGAATTAAATGAAATTAAATTGAATTGATTTGAATTGATTTGAATTGACTTGAATTGAATGAATTGAATAAATAAATTGACTTGATTTGAATTGAATAAATGAATTGAATAAATGAATTGAATGAATGAATTGAATTGATTTGAATTGATTTGCATTGAATTGAATTGAATTGAATAAATGAATTGAATTGCATTGATTTGAATTGAATTGAATAAATGAATTGAATAAATTTGAATTGATTTGAATTGAATTAAATTGATTTGAATTGAATTGACTTGAATTGAATGAATTGAATAAAAGAATTGAATTGAATTGAATTAAATTAAATTAAATTGAATAAAATTAATTGAATTGATTTGAATTGAATTGAATTGATTTGAATTGAATTGAATAAATGAATTGAATTGATTTGAATTGATTTGAATTGAATTGATTTGAATTGTTTGAATTGAATTGACTTGAATTTAATTGACTTGAATTGAATTAAATTGAATTGAAATAAATTGAATTAAATTAAATTGAATTGAATTGAATTGAATTGAATTGAATTGAATAAATGAATTGAATAAATGAATTGAATTGAATTGATTTGAATTGAATTGAATTGAATTGAATAAATGAATTGAATTGAATAAATGAATTGAATAAAATTGAATTGGATTGGATTGGATTGGATTGAATTGAATTGCAATGAATTGAATAAATGAATTGAATTGATTTGAATTGAATTGAATTGATTTGAATTGACTTGAATTGAATGAATTGAATAAATGAATTGAATTTAATGAAATTGAATTGAATTGAATTGATTTGAATTAAATTGACTTGAATTGAATGAATTGAATAAATAAATTGACTTGCTTTGAATTGAATTGAATAAATGAATTGAATTGAATTGAATTAAATAATTGAATTGAATTGAATTGACCAAATGAATTGAATTGAATTGAATTGATTTGAATTGAGTTCAATTGAATTGAATTGAATTGAATAAATTTGAATTGATTTGAATTGAATTGAATTAAATTGATTTGAATTGAATTGAATTGAATTGATTTGAATTGATTTGAATTGAATTTAATTGAATTGAATTGAATTGAATAAATGAATTGAATTGAATTGAATTTAATAAGTGAATTGAATTGAATAAATGAACTGAACTGCATTGAATTGAATTGAATAAATGAATTGAATTAATTTGAATTGAATTAAATTGAATTAAATTGATTTGAATTGAATCGAATTGAATTGATTTGAATTGAATTGAATAAATTTGAATTGATTTGAATTGATTTGAATTGAATTAAATTGAATTGAATTAAATTGAATTGAATTGAATTGAATTGAATTGAATTGAATTGAATTGAATTGAATTGAATTGAATTGAATAAATGAATTGAATTGAATTGAATTAAATAAGTGAATTGAATTGAATAAATGAACTGAACTGCATTGAATTGAATTGAATTGAATAAATGAATTGAATTAATTTGAATTGATTTAAATTGAATTGACTTGAATTGAATGAATTGAATAAATGAATTGAATTGATTTGAATTGAATGAAATTAAATTGAATTGATTTGAATTGAATTGATTTGAATTGACTTGAATTGAATGAATTGAATAAATAAATTGACTTGATTTGAATTGAATTGAATAAATGAATTAAATAAATGAATTAAATGAATGAATTGAATTAAATTGAATTGAATTGAATTGAATTGAATTGAATTGAATTGAATAAATGAATTGAATTGCCTTGATTTGAATTGAATTGAATTGAATTAAATTGAATAAATGAATTGAATAAATTTGAATTGATTTGAATTGAATTAAATTAAATTGATTTGAATTGAATTGAATGAATTGAATAAAAGAATTGAATTGAATTGAATTAAATTAAATTGAATAAAATTGAATTGAATTGATTTGAATTGAATTGAATTGATTTGAATTGACTTGAATTGAATGAATTGAATAAATAAATTGACTTCATTTGAATTGAATAAATGAATTGAATTGATTTGAATTGATTTGAATTGAATTGATTTGAATTGAAATGAATTGAAAAAATGAATTGAATTGATTTGAATTGAATGAAATTGAATTGAATTGATTTGAATTGAATTGAATTGAATTGATTTGAATTGAATTGAATAAATAAATTGAATTGATTTGAATTGATTAGAATTGAATTGATTTGAATTGTTTGAATTGAATTGACTTGAATTGAATTAAATACGTGAATTGAATTGAATAAATGAACTGAACTGCATTGAATTGAATTGAATTGAATAAATGAATTGAATTAATTTGAATTGATTTAAATTGAATTGACTTGAATTGAATGAATTGAATAAATGAATTGAATTGATTTGAATTGAATGAAATTGAATTGAATTGATTTGAATTAATCTGCATTGAATTGAATTGAATTGATTTGAATTGAATTGATTTGAATTGATTTGAATTGAAATGAATTGAATAAATGAATTGAATTGAATTGATTTGAATTGAATTGATTTGAATTGATTGAATTAAATTAACTTGAATTGAATAAATGAATTGAATTGATTTGAATTGAATTAAATTGAATTGAAATAAATTGAATTGAATTGAATAAATGAATTGAATTAAATTAAATTGAATAAATGAATTGAAATGAATAAATGAATTGAATTGATTTGAATTGAATTGAATTTAATAAATGAATTGAATTGATTTGAATTGAATTCAATTGAATTGAATTGAATAAATGAATTAAATAAATTTGAATTGATTTGAATTGATTTGAATTGAATTAATTTGAATTGAATTGAATTAAATTGAATTGAATTTAATTGAATTGAATTGAATAAATGAATTGAATTGAATTGAATTGAATTAAATAAGTGAATTGAATTGAATAAATGAACTGAACTGCATTGAATTGAATTGAATTGAATAAATGAATTGAATTAATTTGAATTAAATGAAATTAAATTGAATTGATTTGAATTGATTTGAATTGATTTGAATTGACTTGAATTGACTTGAATTGAATGAATTGAATAAATAAATTGACTTGATTTGAATTGAATTGAATAAATGAATTGAATAAATGAATTGAATGAATGAATTGAATTGATTTGAATTGATTTGAATTGAATTGAATTGAATTGAATAAATGAATTGAATTGCATTGATTTGAATTGAATTGAATTGAATAAATGAATTGAATAAATTTGAATTGATTTGAATTGAATTAAATTAAATTGATTTGAATTGAATTGACTTGAATTGAATGAATTGAATAAAAGAATTGAATTGAATTGAATTAAATTAAATTAAATTGAATAAAATTAATTGAATTGATTTGATTTGAATTGAATTGAATTGAATTGATTTGAATTGAATTGAATAAATGAATTGAATTGATTTGAATTGATTTGAATTGATTTGAATTGTTTGAATTGAATTGACTTGAATTGAATTGACTTGAATTGAATTAAATTGAATTGAAATAAATTGAATTAAATTAAATTGAATTGAATTGAATTGAATTGAATTGAATAAATGAATTGAATAAATGAATTGAATTGAATTGATTTGAATTGAATTGAATTGAATTGAATTGAATAAATGAATTGAATTGAATAAATGAATTGAATAAAATTGAATTGGATTGGATTGGATTGGATTGAATTGAATTGCAATGAATTGAATAAATGAATTGAATTGATTTGAATTGATTTGAATTGAATTGAATTGATTTGAATTGACTTGAATTGAATGAATTGAATAAATGAATTGAATTTAATGAAATTGAATTGAATTGAATTGAATTGATTTGAATTAAATTGACTTGAATTGAATGAATTGAATAAATAAATTGACTTGCTTTGAATTGAATTGAATAAATGAATTGAATTGAATTGAATTAAATAATTGAATTGAATTGACCAAATGAATTGAATTGAATTGAATTGATTTGAATTGAGTTCAATTGAATTGAATTGAATTGAATTGAATAAATTTGAATTGATTTGAATTGAATTGAATTAAATTGATTTGAATTGAATTGAATTGAATTGAATTGCCTTGAATTGAATTGAATTGAATAGATTTGAATTAAATTGAATTGATTTGAATTGAATTGAATTGAATTGATTTGAATTGATTTGAATTGAATTTAATTGAATTGAATTGAATTGAATAAATGAATTGAATTGAATTGAATTTAATAAGTGAATTGAATAAATGAACTGAACTGCATTGAATTGAATTGAATAAATGAATTGAATTAAATTAAATTGATTTTAATTGAATCGAATTGAATTGATTTGAATTGAATTGAATTGATTTGAATTGAATTAAATTGAATTGAATTAAATTGAATTGAATTGAATTGAATTGAATTGAATTGAATTGAATTGAATTGAATTGAATTGAATTGAATTGAATAAATGAATTGAATTGAATTGAATTAAATAAATGAATTGAATTGAATAAATGAACTGAACTGCATTGAATTGAATTGAATTGAATAAATGAATTGAATTAATTTGAATTGATTTAAATTGAATTGACTTGAATTGAATGAATTGAATAAATGAATTGAATTGATTTGAATTGAATGAAATTAAATTGAATTGGTTTGAATTGAATTGATTTGAATTGACTTGAATTGAATGAATTGAATAAATAAATTGACTTGATTTGAATTGAATTGAATAAATGAATTAAATAAATGAATTAAATGAATGAATTGAATTAAATTGAATTGAATTGAATTGAATTGAATTGAATTGAATTGAATTGAATAAATGAATTGAATTGCCTTGATTTGAATTGAATTGAATTAAATTGAATAAATGAATTGAATAAATTTGAATTGATTTGAATTGAATTAAATTAAATTGATTTGAATTGAATTGACTTGAATTGAATGAATTGAATAAAAGAATTGAATTGAATTGAATTAAATTAAATTAAATTGAATAAAATTGAATTGAATTGATTTGAATTGAATTGAATTGATTTGACTTGAATTGAATGAATTAAATAAGTGAATTGAATTGAATAAATGAATTGAATTGAATTAAATTGATTTGAATTGAATAAATGAATTGAATTGAATTGAATTGATTTGAATTGAACTGCATTGAATTGAATTGAATTGAATAAATGAATTGAATTGATTTGAATTGATTTGAATTGAATTGATTTGAATTGAAATGAATTGAAAAAATGAATTGAATTGATTTGAATTGAATTAAATTGAATTGATTTGAATTGATTGAATTGAATTGACTTGAATTGAATAAATGAATTGAATTGATTTGAATTGAATTCAATTAAATTGAATTGAAATAAATTGAATTGAATTGAATAAATGAATTGAATTAAATTAAATTGAATTGAATTGAAGTGAATAAATGAATTGAATGAATGAATTGAATTGAATTGAATTGAATTGAATTGAATAAATGAATTGAATTGCATTGATTTTAATTGAATTGAATTGAATAAATGAATTGAATAAATTTGAATTGATTTGAATTGATATAAATTAAATTGATTTGAATTGAATTGACTTGAATTGAATGAATTGAATAAAAGAATTGAATTGAATTAAATTAAATTAAATTAAATTGAATTGATTTGAATTGAATTGAATAAATGAATTGAATTGATTTGAATTGATTTGAATTGAATTGATTTGAATTGAATTGACTTGAATTGAATTAAATAAGTGAATTGAATTGAATAAATGAACTGAACTGCATTGAATTGAATTGAATTGAATAAATGAATTGAATTAATTTGAATTGATTTAAATTGAATTGACTTGAATTGAATGAATTGAATAAATGAATTGAATTGATTTGAATTGAATGAAATTGAATTGAATTGATTTGAATTGAATTGCATTGAATTGAATTGAATTGATTTGAATTGAATTGATTTGAATTGATTTGAATTGAAATGAATTGAATAAATGAATTGAATTGATTTGAATTGATTTGAATTGAATTGATTTGAAATGATTGAATTGAATTAACTTGAATTGAATAAATGAATTGAATTGATTTGAATTGAATTAAATTGAATTGAAATAAATTGAATTGAATTGAATAAATGAATTGAATTAAATTAAATTGAATTGAAATGAATAAATGAATTGAATTGATTTGAATTGAATTGAATTTAATAAATGAATTGAATTGATTTGAATTGAATTCAATTGAATTGAATTGAATAAATGAATTGAATAAATTTGAATTGATTTGAATTGATTTGAATTGAATTAAATTGAATTGAATTAAATTGAATTGAATTTAATTGAATTGAATTGAATAAATGAATTGAATTGAATTGAATTAAATAAGTGAATTGAATTGAATAAATGAACTGAACTGCATTGAATTGAATTGAATAAATGAATTGAATTAATTTGAATTGAATGAAATTAAATTGAATTGATTTGAATTGATTTGAATTGACTTGAATTGAATGAATTGAATAAATAAATTGACTTGATTTGAATTGAATTGAATAAATGAATTGAATAAATGAATTGATTGAATGAATTGAATTGATTTGAATTGAATTGAATTGAATTGAATTGAATAAATGAATTGAATTGCATTGATTTGAATTGAATTGAATTGAATAAATGAATTGAATAAATTTGAATTGATTTGAATTGAATTAAATTAAATTGATTTGAATTGAATTGAATTGAATTGAATGAATTGAATAAAAGAATTGAATTGAATTGAATTAAATTAAATTGAATAAAATTGAATTGAATTGATTTGAATTGTTTGAATTGAATAAATGAATTGAATAAATTTGAATTGATTTGAATTGAATTAAATTAAATTGACTTGAATTGAATTGACTTGAATTAAATTGAATTGAAATAAATTGAATTAAATTAAATTGAATTGAATTGAATTGAATTGAATTGAATAAATGAATTGAATAAATGAATTGAATTGAATTGATTTGAATTGAATTGAATTGAATAAATGAATTGAATTGAATAAATGAATTGAATAAAATTGAATTGGATTGCATTGGATTGGATTGGATTGGATTGAATTGAATTGCAATGAATTGAATAAATGAATTGAATTGATTTGAATTGATTTGAATTGAATTGAATTGATTTGAATTGACTTGAATTGAATGAATTGAATAAATGAATTGAATTGAATGAAATTGAATTGATTTGAATTGAATTGAATTGATTTGAATTGAATTGAATTGAATTGAATGAATTGAATAAATAAATTGACTTGCTTTGAATTGAATTCAATAAATGAATTGAATTGAATTGAATTAAATAAGTGAATTGAATTGAATTGACCAAATGAATTGAATTGAATTGAATTGATTTGAATTGAACTGCATTGAATTGAATTGAATTGAATAAATGAATTGAATTGATTTGAATTGATTTGAATTGAATAAATTGCATAAATGAATTGAATTGATTTGAATTGATTTGAATTGAATTGATTTGAATTGATTGAATTGAATTGACTTGAATTGAATAAATGAATTGATTTGATTTGAATTGAATTAAATTGAATTGAAATAAATTGAATTGAATAAATGAATTGAATTAAATTAAATTGAGTTGAATTGAATTAAATAAGTGAATTGAATTGAATTGAATAAATGAATTGAATTGAATTGATTTGAATTGAACTGCATTGAATTGAATAAATGAATTGAATTGATTTGAATTGATTTGAATTGAATTGAATTGAATTGATTTAAATTGAATTGACTTAAATTGAATGAATTGAATAAATGAATTGAATTGAATTGATTTGAATTGAATTGATTTGAATTGAATTGAATTGATTTGAATTGAATTGACTTGAATTGAAATGAATTGAATAAATGAATTGAATTGATTTGAATTGATTTGAATTGAATTGACTTGAATTGAATAAATGAATTGAATTGATTAGAATTGAATTGAATTAAATTGAATTGAAATAAATTGAATTGAATTGAATAAATGAATTGAATTAAATTAAATTGAATTGAATTGAATTGAATTGAATTGAATAAATGAATTGAATGAATGAATTGAATTGAATTAAATTGAATTGAATTGAATAAATGAATTGAATTGCATTGATTTGAATTGAATTGAATTGAATAAATGAATTGAATAAATTTGAATTGATTTGAATTGATATCAATTAAATTGATTTGAATTGTATTGACTTGAATTGAATGAATTGAATAAAAGAATTGAATTGATTTGAATTGAAATTAATTAAATTAAATTGAATTGAATTGAATTGAATTGATTTGAATTGAATTGAATTGAATTGAATTGAATTGAATTGAATTGAATTGATTTGATTTGAATTGAATTGACTTGAATTGGATCAATTGAATAAATGAATTGAATTGATTTGAATTGAATTAAATTGAATTAAATTGATTTGAATTGAATCGAATTGAATTGATTTGAATTGAATTGACTTGAATTGAATGAATTGAATAAATGAATTGAATTGAATTGAATTGAATAAATGAATTGAATAAATTTGAATTGATTTGAATTGATTTGAATTGAATTAAATTGAATTGAATTGAATTTAATTGAATTGAATTGAATAATTGAATTGAATTGATTTGAATTGAATTGAAATAAATTGAATTGAATTGAATAAATGAATTGAATTAAATTAAATTGATATGAATTAAATTGAATTGAATAAATGAATTGAATTGATTTGAATTGAATTTAATAAATGAATTGAATTGATTTGAATTGAATTCAATTGAATTGAATTGAATAAATGAATTAAATAAATTTGAATTGATTTGAATTGATTTCAATTGAATTAATTTGAATTGAATTGAATTAAATTGAATTGAATTTAATTGAATTGAATTGAATAAATGAATTGAATTGAATTGAATTAAATAAGTGAATTGAATTGAATAAATGAACTGAACTGCATTGAATTGAATTGAATAAATGAATTGAATTGATTTGAATTGAATGAAATTGAATTGAATTGATTTGAATTGAACTGCATTGAATTGAATTGAATTGATTTGAATTGAATTGATTTGAATTGATTTGAATTGAAATGAATTGAATAAATGAATTGAATTGAATTGATTTGAATTGAATTGATTTGAATTGATTGAATTAAATTAACTTGAATTGAATAAATGAATTGAATTGATTTGAATTGAATTAAATTGAATTGAAATAAATTGAATTGAATTGAATAAATGAATTGAATTAAATTAAATTGAATTGAAATGAATAAATGAATTGAATTGATTTGAATTGAATTGAATTTAATAAATGAATTGAATTGATTTGAATTGAATTCAATTGAATTGAATTGAATAAATGAATTAAATAAATTTGAATTGATTTGAATTGATTTCAATTGAATTAATTTGAATTGAATTGAATTAAATTGAATTGAATTTAATTGAATTGAATTGAATAAATGAATTGAATTGAATTGAATTAAATAAGTGAATTGAATTGAATAAATGAACTGAACTGCATTGAATTGAATTGAATTGAATAAATGAATTGAATTAATTTGAATTAAATGAAATTAAATTGAATTGATTTGAATTGACTTGAATTGAATGAATTGAATAAATAAATTGACTTGATTTGAATTGAATTGAATAAATGAATTGAATAAATGAATTGAATGAATGAATTGAATTGATTTGAATTGATTTGAATTGAATTGAATTGAATTGAATAAATGAATTGAATTGCATTGATTTGAATTGAATTGAATAAATGAATTGAATAAATTTGAATTGATTTGAATTGAATTAAATTAAATTGATTTGAATTGAATTGACTTGAATTGAATGACTTGAATAAAAGAATTGAATTGAATTAAATTAAATTAAATTGAATAAAATTAATTGAATTGATTTGATTTGAATTGAATTGAATTGATTTGAATTGAATTGAATAAATGAATTGAATTGATTTGAATTGATTTGAATTGAATTGATTTGAATTGTTTGAATTGAATTGACTTGAATTTAATTGACTTGAATTGAATTAAATTGAATTGAAATAAATTGAATTAAATTAAATTGAATTGAATTGAATTGAATTGAATTGAATAAATGAATTGAATAAATGAATTGAATTGAATTGAATTGATTTGAATTGAATTGAATTGAATTGAATTGAATAAATGAATTGAATTGAATAAATGAATTGAATAAAATTGAATTGGATTGGATTGGATTGGATTGAATTGAATTGCAATGAATTGAATAAATGATTTGAATTGATTTGAATTGAATTGAATTGATTTGAATTGACTTGAATTGAATGAATTGAATAAATGAATTGAATTTAATGAAATTGAATTGAATTGAATTGAATTGATTTGAATTAAATTGACTTGAATTGAATGAATTGAATAAATAAATTGACTTGCTTTGAATTGAATTGAATAAATGAATTGAATTGAATTGAATTAAATAATTGAATTGAATTGAATTGACCAAATGAATTGAATTGAATTGAATTGATTTGAATTGAGTTCAATTGAATTGAATTGAATTGAATTGAATAAATTTGAATTGATTTGAATTGAATTGAATTAAATTGATTTGAATTGAATTGAATTGAATTGATTTGAATTGCCTTGAATTGAATTGAATTGAATAGATTTGAATTAAATTGAATTGAATTGAATTGAATTGAATTGATTTGAATTGATTTGAATTGCATTTAATTGAATTGAATTGAATTGAATTGAATAAATGAATTGAATTGAATTGAATTTAATAAGTGAATTGAATTGAATAAATGAACTGAACTGCATTGAATTGAATTGAATAAATGAATTGAATTAATTTGAATTGAATTAAATTGAATTAAATTGATTTGAATTGAATCGAATTGAATTGATTTGAATTGAATTGAATAAATTTGAATTGATTTGAATTGATTTGAATTGAATTAAATTGAATTGAATTAAATTGAATTGAATTGAATTGAATTGAATTGAATTGAATTGAATTGAATAAATGAATTGAATTGAATTGAATTAAATAAGTGAATTGAATTGAATAAATGAACTGAACTGCATTGAATTGAATTGAATTGAATAAATGAATTGAATTAATTTGAATTGATTTAAATTGAATTGACTTGAATTGAATGAATTGAATAAATAAATTGAATTGATTTGAAATGAATGAAATTAAATTGAATTGATTTGAATTGATTTGAATTGACTTGAATTGAATGAATTGAATAAATAAATTGACTTGATTTGAATTGAATTGAATAAATGAATTAAATAAATGAATTAAATGAATGAATTGAATTAAATTGAATTGAATTGAATTGAATTGAATTGAATTGAATTGAATAAATGAATTGAATTGCCTTGATTTGAATTGAATTGAATTGAATTAAATTGAATAAATGAATTGAATAAATTTGAATTGATTTGAATTGAATTAAATTAAATTGATTTGAATTGAATTGACTTGAATTGAATGAATTGAATAAAAGAATTGAATTGAATTGAATTAAATTAAATTGAATAAAATTGAATTGAATTGATTTGAATTGAATTGAATTGATTTGAATTGACTTGAATTGAATGAATTGAATAAATAAATTGACTTCATTTGAATTGAATAAATGAATTGAATTGAATTAAATAAGTGAATTGAATTGAATTGAATAAATGAATTGAATTGAATTGAATTGATTTGAATTGAACTGCATTGAATTGAATTGAATTGAATAAATGAATTGAATTGATTTGAATTGATTTGAATTGAATTGATTTGAATTGAAATGAATTGAAAAAATGAATTGAATTGATTTGAATTGAATGAAATTGAATTGAATTGATTTGAATTGAATTGAATTGAATTGAATTGATTTGAATTGAATTGAATAAATAAATTGAATTGATTTGAATTGATTAGAATTGAATTGATTTGAATTGTTTGAATTGAATTGACTTGAATTGAATTAAATAAGTGAATTGAATTGAATAAATGAACTGAACTGCATTGAATTGAATTGAATTGAATAAATGAATTGAATTAATTTGAATTGATTTAAATTGAATTGACTTGAATTGAATGAATTGAATAAATGAATTGAATTGATTTGAATTGAATGAAATTGAATTGAATTGATTTGAATTAAACTGCATTGAATTGAATTGATTTGAATTGAATTGATTTGAATTGATTTGAATTGAAATGAATTGAATAAATGAATTGAATTGAATGGATTTGAATTGAATTGATTTGAATTGATTGAATTAAATTAACTTGAATTGAATAAATGAATTGATTTGAATTGAATTAAATTGAATTGAAATAAATTGAATTGAATTGAATAAATGAATTGAATTAAATTAAATTGAATTGAATTGAAATGAATAAATGAATTGAATTGATTTGAATTGAATTGAATTTAATAAATGAATTGAATTGATTTGAATTGAATTCAATTGAATTGAATTGAATAAATGAATTAAATAAATTTGAATTGATTTGAATTGATTTGAATTGAATTGATTTGAATTGATTGAATTAAATTAACTTGAATTGAATAAATGAATTGAATTAATTTGAATTAAATGAAATTAAATTGAATTGATTTGAATTGATTTGAATTGATTTGAATTGACTTGAATTGACTTGAATTGAATGAATTGAATAAATAAATTGACTTGATTTGAATTGAATTGAATAAATGAATTGAATAAATGAATTGAATGAATGAATTGAATTGATTTGAATTGATTTGAATTGAATTGAATTGAATTGAATAAATGAATTGAATTGCATTGATTTGAATTGAATTGAATTGAATAAATGAATTGAATAAATTTGAATTGATTTGAATTGAATTAAATTAAATTGATTTGAATTGATTTGACTTGAATTGAATGAATTGAATAAAAGAATTGAATTGAATTGAATTAAATTAAATTAAATTGAATAAAATTAATTGAATTGATTTGATTTGAATTGAATTGAATTGAATTGATTTGAATTGAATAAATGAATTGAATTGATTTGAATTGATTTGAATTGATTTGAATTGTTTGAATTGAATTGACTTGAATTGAATTGAATTGAATTGAATTAAATTGAATTGAAATAAATTGAATTAAATTAAATTGAATTGAATTGAATTGAATTGAATTGAATTGAATAAATGAACTGAACTGCATTGAATTGAATTGAATTGAATAAATGAATTGAATTAATTTGAATTAAATGAAATTAAATTGAATTGATTTGAATTGATTTGAATTGACTTGAATTGAATGAATTGAATAAATAAATTGACTTGATTTGAATTGAATTGAATAAATGAATTGAATAAATGAATTGAATGAATGAATTGAATTGATTTGAATTGATTTGAATTGAATTGAATTGAATTGAATAAATGAATTGAATTGCATTGATTTGAATTGAATTGAATAAATGAATTGAATAAATTTGAATTGATTTGAATTGAATTAAATTGATTTGAATTGAATTGACTTGAATTGAATGAATTGAATAAAAGAATTGAATTGAATTGAATTAAATTAAATTAAATTGAATAAAATTAATTGAATTGATTTGAATTGAATTGAATTGATTTGAATTGAATTGAATAAATGAATTGAATTGATTTGAATTGATTTGAATTGAATTGATTTGAATTGTTTGAATTGAATTGACTTGAATTTAATTGACTTGAATTGAATTAAATTGAATTGAAATAAATTGAATTAAATTAAATTGAATTGAATTGAATTGAATTGAATTGAATTGAATAAATGAATTGAATAAATGAATTGAATTGAATTGATTTGAATTGAATTGAATTGAATTGAATAAATGAATTGAATTGAATAAATGAATTGAATAAAATTGAATTGGATTGGATTGGATTGGATTGAATTGAATTGCAATGAATTGAATAAATGAATTGAATTGATTTGAATTGAATTGAATTGATTTGAATTGACTTGAATTGAATGAATTGAATAAATGAATTGAATTTAATGAAATTGAATTGAATTGAATTGATTTGAATTAAATTGACTTGAATTGAATGAATTGAATAAATAAATTGACTTGCTTTGAATTGAATTGAATAAATGAATTGAATTGAATTGAATTAAATAATTGAATTGAATTGAATTGACCAAATGAATTGAATTGAATTGAATTGATTTGAATTGAGTTCAATTGAATTGAATTGAATTGAATAAATTTGAATTGATTTGAATTGAATTGAATTAAATTGATTTGAATTGAATTGAATTGAATTGATTTGAATTGATTTGAATTGAATTTAATTGAATTGAATTGAATTGAATAAATGAATTGAATTGAATTGAATTTAATAAGTGAATTGAATTGAATAAATGAACTGAACTGCATTGAATTGAATTGAATAAATGAATTGAATTAATTTGAATTGAATTAAATTGAATTAAATTGATTTGAATTGAATCGAATTGAATTGATTTGAATTGAATTGAATAAATTTGAATTGATTTGAATTGATTTGAATTGAATTAAATTGAATTGAATTAAATTGAATTGAATTGAATTGAATTGAATTGAATTGAATTGAATTGAATTGAATAAATGAATTGAATTGAATTGAATTAAATAAGTGAATTGAATTGAATAAATGAACTGAACTGCATTGAATTGAATTGAATTGAATAAATGAATTGAATTAATTTGAATTGATTTAAATTGAATTGACTTGAATTGAATGAATTGAATAAATGAATTGAATTGATTTGAATTGAATGAAATTAAATTGAATTGTTTTGAATTGAATTGATTTGAATTGACTTGAATTGAATGAATTGAATAAATAAATTGACTTGATTTGAATTGAATTGAATAAATGAATTAAATAAATGAATTAAATGAATGAATTGAATTAAATTGAATTGAATTGAATTGAATTGAATTGAATTGAATTGAATAAATGAATTGAATTGCCTTGATTTGAATTGAATTGAATTGAATTAAATTGAATAAATGAATTGAATAAATTTGAATTGATTTGAATTGAATTAAATTAAATTGATTTGAATTGAATTGAATGAATTGAATAAAAGAATTGAATTGAATTGAATTAAATTAAATTGAATAAAATTGAATTGAATTGATTTGAATTGAATTGAATTGATTTGAATTGACTTGAATTGAATGAATTGAATAAATAAATTGACTTCATTTGAATTGAATAAATGAATTGAATTGATTTGAATTGATTTGAATTGAATTGATTTGAATTGAAATGAATTGAAAAAATGAATTGAATTGATTTGAATTGAATGAAATTGAATTGAATTGATTTGAATTGAATTGAATTGAATTGATTTGAATTGAATTGAATAAATAAATTGAATTGATTTGAATTGATTAGAATTGAATTGATTTGAATTGTTTGAATTGAATTGACTTGAATTGAATTAAATACGTGAATTGAATTGAATAAATGAACTGAACTGCATTGAATTGAATTGAATTGAATAAATGAATTGAATTAATTTGAATTGATTTAAATTGAATTGACTTGAATTGAATGAATTGAATAAATGAATTGAATTGATTTGAATTGAATGAAATTGAATTGAATTGATTTGAATTAATCTGCATTGAATTGAATTGAATTGATTTGAATTGAATTGATTTGAATTGATTTGAATTGAAATGAATTGAATAAATGAATTGAATTGAATTGATTTGAATTGAATTGATTTGAATTGATTGAATTAAATTAACTTGAATTGAATAAATGAATTGAATTGATTTGAATTGAATTAAATTGAATTGAAATAAATTGAATTGAATTGAATAAATGAATTGAATTAAATTAAATTGAATAAATGAATTGAAATGAATAAATGAATTGAATTGATTTGAATTGAATTGAATTTAATAAATGAATTGAATTGATTTGAATTGAATTCAATTGAATTGAATTGAATAAATGAATTAAATAAATTTGAATTGATTTGAATTGATTTGAATTGAATTAATTTGAATTGAATTGAATTAAATTGAATTGAATTTAATTGAATTGAATTGAATAAATGAATTGAATTGAATTGAATTGAATTAAATAAGTGAATTGAATTGAATAAATGAACTGAACTGCATTGAATTGAATTGAATTGAATAAATGAATTGAATTAATTTGAATTAAATGAAATTAAATTGAATTGATTTGAATTGATTTGAATTGATTTGAATTGACTTGAATTGACTTGAATTGAATGAATTGAATAAATAAATTGACTTGATTTGAATTGAATTGAATAAATGAATTGAATAAATGAATTGAATGAATGAATTGAATTGATTTGAATTGATTTGAATTGAATTGAATTGAATTGAATAAATGAATTGAATTGCATTGATTTGAATTGAATTGAATTGAATAAATGAATTGAATAAATTTGAATTGATTTGAATTGAATTAAATTAAATTGATTTGAATTGAATTGACTTGAATTGAATGAATTGAATAAAAGAATTGAATTGAATTGAATTAAATTAAATTAAATTGAATAAAATTAATTGAATTGATTTGATTTGAATTGAATTGAATTGAATTGATTTGAATTGAATTGAATAAATGAATTGAATTGATTTGAATTGATTTGAATTGATTTGAATTGTTTGAATTGAATTGACTTGAATTGAATTGACTTGAATTGAATTAAATTGAATTGAAATAAATTGAATTAAATTAAATTGAATTGAATTGAATTGAATTGAATTGAATAAATGAATTGAATAAATGAATTGAATTGAATTGATTTGAATTGAATTGAATTGAATTGAATTGAATAAATGAATTGAATTGAATAAATGAATTGAATAAAATTGAATTGGATTGGATTGGATTGGATTGAATTGAATTGCAATGAATTGAATAAATGAATTGAATTGATTTGAATTGATTTGAATTGAATTGAATTGATTTGAATTGACTTGAATTGAATGAATTGAATAAATGAATTGAATTTAATGAAATTGAATTGAATTGAATTGAATTGATTTGAATTAAATTGACTTGAATTGAATGAATTGAATAAATAAATTGACTTGCTTTGAATTGAATTGAATAAATGAATTGAATTGAATTGAATTAAATAATTGAATTGAATTGACCAAATGAATTGAATTGAATTGAATTGATTTGAATTGAGTTCAATTGAATTGAATTGAATTGAATTGAATAAATTTGAATTGATTTGAATTGAATTGAATTAAATTGATTTGAATTGAATTGAATTGAATTGAATTGCCTTGAATTGAATTGAATTGAATAGATTTGAATTAAATTGAATTGATTTGAATTGAATTGAATTGAATTGATTTGAATTGATTTGAATTGAATTTAATTGAATTGAATTGAATTGAATTGAATAAATGAATTGAATTGAATTGAATTTAATAAGTGAATTGAATAAATGAACTGAACTGCATTGAATTGAATTGAATAAATGAATTGAATTAAATTAAATTGATTTTAATTGAATCGAATTGAATTGATTTGAATTGAATTGAATTGATTTGAATTGAATTAAATTGAATTGAATTAAATTGAATTGAATTGAATTGAATTGAATTGAATTGAATTGAATTGAATTGAATTGAATTGAATTGAATTGAATTGAATAAATGAATTGAATTGAATTGAATTAAATAAATGAATTGAATAAATGAACTGAACTGCATTGAATTGAATTGAATTGAATAAATGAATTGAATTAATTTGAATTGATTTAAATTGAATTGACTTGAATTGAATGAATTGAATAAATGAATTGAATTGATTTGAATTGAATGAAATTAAATTGAATTGGTTTGAATTGAATTGATTTGAATTGACTTGAATTGAATGAATTGAATAAATAAATTGACTTGATTTGAATTGAATTGAATAAATGAATTAAATAAATGAATTAAATGAATGAATTGAATTAAATTGAATTGAATTGAATTGAATTGAATTGAATTGAATTGAATAAATGAATTGAATTGCCTTGATTTGAATTGAATTGAATTAAATTGAATAAATGAATTGAATAAATTTGAATTGATTTGAATTGAATTAAATTAAATTGATTTGAATTGAATTGACTTGAATTGAATGAATTGAATAAAAGAATTGAATTGAATTGAATTAAATTAAATTAAATTGAATAAAATTGAATTGAATTGATTTGAATTGAATTGAATTGATTTGACTTGAATTGAATGAATTAAATAAGTGAATTGAATTGAATAAATGAATTGAATTGAATTAAATTGATTTGAATTGAATAAATGAATTGAATTGAATTGAATTGATTTGAATTGAACTGCATTGAATTGAATTGAATTGAATAAATGAATTGAATTGATTTGAATTGATTTGAATTGAATTGATTTGAATTGAAATGAATTGAAAAAATGAATTGAATTGATTTGAATTGAATTAAATTGAATTGATTTGAATTGATTGAATTGAATTGACTTGAATTGAATAAATGAATTGAATTGATTTGAATTGAATTCAATTAAATTGAATTGAAATAAATTGAATTGAATTGAATAAATGAATTGAATTAAATTAAATTGAATTGAATTGAAGTGAATAAATGAATTGAATGAATGAATTGAATTGAATTGAATTGAATTGAATTGAATAAATGAATTGAATTGCATTGATTTTAATTGAATTGAATTGAATAAATGAATTGAATAAATTTGAATTGATTTGAATTGATATAAATTAAATTGATTTGAATTGAATTGACTTGAATTGAATGAATTGAATAAAAGAATTGAATTGAATTAAATTAAATTAAATTAAATTGAATTGATTTGAATTGAATTGAATAAATGAATTGAATTGATTTGAATTGATTTGAATTGAATTGATTTGAATTGAATTGACTTGAATTGAATTAAATAAGTGAATTGAATTGAATAAATGAACTGAACTGCATTGAATTGAATTGAATTTAATAAATGAATTGAATTAATTTGAATTGATTTAAATTGAATTGACTTGAATTGAATGAATTGAATAAATGAATTGAATTGATTTGAATTGAATGAAATTGAATTGAATTGATTTGAATTGAATTGCATTGAATTGAATTGATTTGAATTGAATTGATTTGAATTGATTTGAATTGAAATGAATTGAATAAATGAATTGAATTGATTTGAATTGATTTGAATTGAATTGATTTGAATTGATTGAATTGAATTAACTTGAATTGAATAAATGAATTGAATTGATTTGAATTGAATTAAATTGAATTGAAATAAATTGAATTGAATTGAATAAATGAATTGAATTAAATTAAATTGAATTGAAATGAATAAATGAATTGAATTGATTTGAATTGAATTGAATTTAATAAATGAATTGAATTGATTTGAATTGAATTCAATTGAATTGAATTGAATAAATGAATTGAATAAATTTGAATTGATTTGAATTGATTTGAATTGAATTAAATTGAATTGAATTAAATTGAATTGAATTTAATTGAATTGAATTGAATAAATGAATTGAATTGAATTGAATTAAATAAGTGAATTGAATTGAATAAATGAACTGAACTGCATTGAATTGAATTGAATTGAATAAATGAATTGAATTAATTTGAATTGAATGAAATTAAATTGAATTGATTTGAATTGATTTGAATTGACTTGAATTGAATGAATTGAATAAATAAATTGACTTGATTTGAATTGAATTGAATAAATGAATTGAATAAATGAATTGATTGAATGAATTGAATTGATTTGAATTGAATTGAATTGAATTGAATTGAATTGAATAAATGAATTGAATTGCATTGATTTGAATTGAATTGAATAAATGAATTGAATAAATTTGAATTGATTTGAATTGAATTAAATTAAATTGATTTGAATTGAATTGAATTGAATTGAATGAATTGAATAAAAGAATTGAATTGAATTGAATTAAATTAAATTGAATAAAATTGAATTGAATTGATTTGAATTGTTTGAATTGAATAAATGAATTGAATAAATTTGAATTGATTTGAATTGAATTAAATTAAATTGACTTGAATTGAATTGACTTGAATTAAATTGAATTGAAATAAATTGAATTAAATTAAATTGAATTGAATTGAATTGAATTGAATTGAATAAATGAATTGAATAAATGAATTGAATTGAATTGATTTGAATTGAATTGAATTGAATAAATGAATTGAATTGAATAAATGAATTGAATAAAATTGAATTGGATTGCATTGGATTGGATTGGATTGGATTGAATTGAATTGCAATGAATTGAATAAATGAATTGAATTGATTTGAATTGATTTGAATTGAATTGAATTGATTTGAATTGACTTGAATTGAATGAATTGAATAAATGAATTGAATTGAATGAAATTGAATTGATTTGAATTGAATTGAATTGATTTGAATTGAATTGAATTGAATTGAATGAATTGAATAAATAAATTGACTTGCTTTGAATTGAATTCAATAAATGAATTGAATTGAATTGAATTAAATAAGTGAATTGAATTGAATTGACCAAATGAATTGAATTGAATTGAATTGATTTGAATTGAACTGCATTGAATTGAATTGAATTGAATAAATGAATTGAATTGATTTGAATTGATTTGAATTGAATAAATTGCATAAATGAATTGAATTGATTTGAATTGATTTGAATTGAATTGATTTGAATTGATTGAATTGAATTGACTTGAATTGAATAAATGAATTGATTTGATTTGAATTGAATTAAATTGAATTGAAATAAATTGAATTGAATAAATGAATTGAATTAAATTAAATTGAGTTGAATTGAATTAAATAAGTGAATTGAATTGAATTGAATAAATGAATTGAATTGAATTGATTTGAATTGAACTGCATTGAATTGAATAAATGAATTGAATTGATTTGAATTGATTTGAATTGAATTGAATTGAATTGATTTAAATTGAATTGACTTAAATTGAATGAATTGAATAAATGAATTGAATTGAATTGATTTGAATTGAATTGATTTGAATTGAATTGAATTGATTTGAATTGAATTGACTTGAATTGAAATGAATTGAATAAATGAATTGAATTGATTTGAATTGATTTGAATTGAATTGACTTGAATTGAATAAATGAATTGAATTGATTAGAATTGAATTGAATTAAATTGAATTGAAATAAATTGAATTGAATTGAATAAATGAATTGAATTAAATTAAATTGAATTGAATTGAATTGAATTGAATTGAATAAATGAATTGAATGAATGAATTGAATTGAATTAAATTGAATTGAATTGAATAAATGAATTGAATTGCATTGATTTGAATTGAATTGAATTGAATAAATGAATTGAATAAATTTGAATTGATTTGAATTGATATCAATTAAATTGATTTGAATTGTATTGACTTGAATTGAATGAATTGAATAAAAGAATTGAATTGATTTGAATTGAAATTAATTAAATTAAATTGAATTGAATTGAATTGATTTGAATTGAATTGAATTGAATTGAATTGAATTGAATTGAATTGATTTGATTTGAATTGAATTGACTTGAATTGGATCAATTGAATAAATGAATTGAATTGATTTGAATTGAATTAAATTGAATTAAATTGATTTGAATTGAATCGAATTGAATTGATTTGAATTGAATTGACTTGAATTGAATGAATTGAATAAATGAATTGAATTGAATTGAATTGAATAAATGAATTGAATAAATTTGAATTGATTTGAATTGATTTGAATTGAATTAAATTGAATTGAATTGAATTTAATTGAATTGAATTGAATAATTGAATTGAATTGATTTGAATTGAATTGAAATAAATTGAATTGAATTGAATAAATGAATTGAATTAAATTAAATTGATATGAATTAAATTGAATTGAATAAATGAATTGAATTGAATTGAATTGAATTGAATAAATGAATTGAATTGATTTGAATTGAATTGAATTAAATTGAATTGAAATAAATTGAATTGAATTGAATAAATGAATTGAATTAAATTAAATTGAATTGAATTGAATCGAATTGAATTGAATTGAATAAATGAATTGAATAAATGAATTGAATTGAATTGATTTGGATTGAATTGAATTGAATTGATTTGAATTGAAATGAATTGAATAAATGAATTGAATTGATTTGAATTGATTGAATTGAATTGACTTGAATTGAATAAATGAATTGATTTGAATTGAATTGAATTAAATTGAATTGAAATAAATTGAATTGAATTGAATAAATGAATTGAATTAAATTAAATTAAATTGAATTGAATTAAATTGAATTGAATTGAATTGAATTGAATATAATTGAATAAATGAATTGAATTGCATTGATTTGAATTGAATTGAATTGAATTGAATTGAATAAATGAATTGAATAAATTTGAATTGATTTGAATTGAATTAAATTAAATTGATTTGAATTGACTTGAATTGAATTGAATTGAATTGAATTGATTTGAATTGAACTGCATTGAATTGAATTGAATTGAATAAATGAATTGAATTGATTTGAATTGATTTGAATTGAATAAATTGCATAAATGAATTGAATTGATTTGAATTGATTTGAATTGAATTGATTTGAATTGATTGAATTGAATTGACTTGAATTGAATAAATGAATTGATTTGATTTGAATTGAATTAAATTGAATTGAAATAAATTGAATTGAATTGAATAAATGAATTGAATTAAATTAAATTGAGTTGAATTGAATTAAATAAGTGAATTGAATTGAATTGAATAAATGAATTGAATTGAATTGATTTGAATTGAACTGCATTGAATTGAATAAATGAATTGAATTGATTTGAATTGATTTGAATTGAATTGAATTGAATTGATTTAAATTGAATTGACTTAAATTGAATGAATTGAATAAATGAATTGAATTGAATTGATTTGAATTGAATTGATTTGAATTGAATTGAATTGATTTGAATTGAATTGACTTGAATTGAAATGAATTGAATAAATGAATTGAATTGATTTGAATTGATTTGAATTGAATTGACTTGAATTGAATAAATGAATTGAATTGATTAGAATTGAATTGAATTAAATTGAATTGAAATAAATTGAATTGAATTGAATAAATGAATTGAATTAAATTAAATTGAATTGAATTGAATTGAATTGAATTGAATTGAATAAATGAATTGAATGAATGAATTGAATTGAATTAAATTGAATTGAATTGAATAAATGAATTGAATTGCATTGATTTGAATTGAATTGAATTGAATAAATGAATTGAATAAATTTGAATTGATTTGAATTGATATCAATTAAATTGATTTGAATTGTATTGACTTGAATTGAATGAATTGAATAAAAGAATTGAATTGATTTGAATTGAAATTAATTAAATTAAATTGAATTGAATTGATTTGAATTGAATTGAATTGAATTGAATTGAATTGAATTGAATTGAATTGAATTGATTTGATTTGAATTGAATTGACTTGAATTGGATCAATTGAATAAATGAATTGAATTGATTTGAATTGAATTAAATTGAATTAAATTGATTTGAATTGAATCGAATTGAATTGATTTGAATTGAATTGACTTGAATTGAATGAATTGAATAAATGAATTGAATTGAATTGAATTGAATAAATGAATTGAATAAATTTGAATTGATTTGAATTGATTTGAATTGAATTAAATTGAATTGAATTGAATTTAATTGAATTGAATTGAATAATTGAATTGAATTGATTTGAATTGAATTGAAATAAATTGAATTGAATTGAATAAATGAATTGAATTAAATTAAATTGATATGAATTAAATTGAATTGAATAAATGAATTGAATTGAATTGAATTGAATTGAATAAATGAATTGAATTGATTTGAATTGAATTGAATTAAATTGAATTGAAATAAATTGAATTGAATTGAATAAATGAATTGAATTAAATTAAATTGAATTGAATTGAATCGAATTGAATTGAATTGAATAAATGAATTGAATAAATGAATTGAATTGAATTGATTTGGATTGAATTGAATTGAATTGATTTGAATTGAAATGAATTGAATAAATGAATTGAATTGATTTGAATTGATTGAATTGAATTGACTTGAATTGAATAAATGAATTGATTTGATTTGAATTGAATTGAATTAAATTGAATTGAAATAAATTGAATTGAATAAATGAATTGAATTAAATTAAATTAAATTGAATTGAATTAAATTGAATTGAATTGATTTGAATTGAATTGAATTGAATTGAATTGAATTGAATATAATTGAATAAATGAATTGAATTGCATTGATTTGAATTGAATTGAATTGAATTGAATAAATGAATTGAATAAATTTGAATTGATTTGAATTGAATTAAATTAAATTGATTTGAATTGACTTGAATTGAATTGAATTGAATTGAATTGAATAGATTTGAATTGAATTGAATTGAATTGATTTGAATTGAATTAAATTGAATTGATTTGAATTGATTTGAATTGAATTGATTTGAATTGAATTGAATTGAATTGAATTGAATAAATGAATTGAATTGAATAAATGAACCGAACTGCATTGAATTGAATTGAATTGAATAAATGAATTGAATTAATTTGAATTGAATTAAATTGAATTAAATTGATTTGAATTGAATCGAATTGAATTGATTTGAATTGAATTGACTTGAATTGAATGAATTGAATAAATGAATTGAATTGGATTGAATTGAATTGAATTGAATTGAATAAATTTGAATTGATTTGAATTGATTTGAATTGAATTAAATTGAATTGAATTGAATTGAATAAATTTGAATTGATTTGAATTGAATTAAATTAAATTGATTTGATTTGAATTGAATTGAATTGAATTGAATTGAATTGCCTTGAATTGAATTGAATTGAATTGAATTGAATTGGATTGAATTGAATTGAATAAATTTGAATTGATTTGAATTGAATTAAATTAAATTGATTTGGATTGAATTGAATTGAATTGATTTGAATAGAAATGAATTGAATAAATGAATTGAATTGATTTGAATTGATTGAATTGAATTGACTTGAATTGAATAAATGAATTGATTTGAATTGAATTGAATTAAATTGAATTGAAATAAATTGAATTGAATTGAATAAATGAATTGAATTAAATTAAAGTAAATTGAATTGAATTAAATTGAATTGAATTGAATTGAATTGAATATAATTGAATAAATGAATTGAATTGCATTGATTTGAATTGAATTGAATTGAATTGAATTGAATAAATGAATTGAATAAATTTGAATTGATTTGAATTGAATTAAATTAAATTGATTTGAATTGACTTGAATTGAATTGAATTGAATTGAATTGATTTGAATTGAACTGCATTGAATTGAATTGAATTGAATAAATGAATTGAATTGATTTGAATTGATTTGAATTGAATAAATTGCATAAATGAATTGAATTGATTTGAATTGATTTGAATTGAATTGATTTGAATTGATTGAATTGAATTGACTTGAATTGAATAAATGAATTGATTTGATTTGAATTGAATTAAATTGAATTGAAATAAATTGAATTGAATTGAATAAATGAATTGAATTAAATTAAATTGAGTTGAATTGAATTAAATAAGTGAATTGAATTGAATTGAATAAATGAATTGAATTGAATTGATTTGAATTGAACTGCATTGAATTGAATAAATGAATTGAATTGATTTGAATTGATTTGAATTGAATTGAATTGAATTGATTTAAATTGAATTGACTTAAATTGAATGAATTGAATAAATGAATTGAATTGAATTGATTTGAATTGAATTGATTTGAATTGAATTGAATTGATTTGAATTGAATTGACTTGAATTGAAATGAATTGAATAAATGAATTGAATTGATTTGAATTGATTTGAATTGAATTGACTTGAATTGAATAAATGAATTGAATTGATTAGAATTGAATTGAATTAAATTGAATTGAAATAAATTGAATTGAATTGAATAAATGAATTGAATTAAATTAAATTGAATTGAATTGAATTGAATTGAATTGAATAAATGAATTGAATGAATGAATTGAATTGAATTAAATTGAATTGAATTGAATAAATGAATTGAATTGCATTGATTTGAATTGAATTGAATTGAATAAATGAATTGAATAAATTTGAATTGATTTGAATTGATATCAATTAAATTGATTTGAATTGTATTGACTTGAATTGAATGAATTGAATAAAAGAATTGAATTGATTTGAATTGAAATTAATTAAATTAAATTGAATTGAATTGATTTGAATTGAATTGAATTGAATTGAATTGAATTGAATTGAATTGATTTGATTTGAATTGAATTGACTTGAATTGGATCAATTGAATAAATGAATTGAATTGATTTGAATTGAATTAAATTGAATTAAATTGATTTGAATTGAATCGAATTGAATTGATTTGAATTGAATTGACTTGAATTGAATGAATTGAATAAATGAATTGAATTGAATTGAATTGAATAAATGAATTGAATAAATTTGAATTGATTTGAATTGATTTGAATTGAATTAAATTGAATTGAATTGAATTTAATTGAATTGAATTGAATAATTGAATTGAATTGATTTGAATTGAATTGAAATAAATTGAATTGAATTGAATAAATGAATTGAATTAAATTAAATTGATATGAATTAAATTGAATTGAATAAATGAATTGAATTGAATTGAATTGAATTGAATAAATGAATTGAATTGATTTGAATTGAATTGAATTAAATTGAATTGAAATAAATTGAATTGAATTGAATAAATGAATTGAATTAAATTAAATTGAATTGAATTGAATCGAATTGAATTGAATTGAATAAATGAATTGAATAAATGAATTGAATTGAATTGATTTGGATTGAATTGAATTGAATTGATTTGAATTGAAATGAATTGAATAAATGAATTGAATTGATTTGAATTGATTGAATTGAATTGACTTGAATTGAATAAATGAATTGATTTGATTTGAATTGAATTGAATTAAATTGAATTGAAATAAATTGAATTGAATAAATGAATTGAATTAAATTAAATTAAATTGAATTGAATTAAATTGAATTGAATAAATGAATTGAATTGATTTGAATTGAATTGAATTGAATTGAATTGAATTGAATTGAATTGAATATAATTGAATAAATGAATTGAATTGCATTGATTTGAATTGAATTGAATTGAATTGAATAAATGAATTGAATAAATTTGAATTGATTTGAATTGAATTAAATTAAATTGATTTGAATTGACTTGAATTGAATTGAATTGAATTGAATTGAATAGATTTGAATTGAATTGAATTGATTTGAATTGAATTAAATTGAATTGATTTGAATTGATTTGAATTGAATTGATTTGAATTGAATTGAATTGAATTGAATTGAATTGAATAAATGAATTGAATTGAATAAATGAACTGAACTGCATTGAATTGAATTGAATTGAATAAATGAATTGAATTAATTTGAATTGAATTAAATTGAATTAAATTGATTTGAATTGAATCGAATTGAATTGATTTGAATTGAATTGACTTGAATTGAATGAATTGAATAAATGAATTGAATTGGATTGAATTGAATTGAATTGAATAAATGAATTGAATAAATTTGAATTGATTTGAATTGATTTGAATTGAATTGAATTGAATTGAATAAATTTGAATTGATTTGAATTGAATTAAATTAAATTGATTTGAATTGAATTGAATTGAATTGAATTGCCTTGAATTGAATTGAATTGAATTGAATTGAATTGGATTGAATTGAATTGAATAAATTTGAATTGATTTGAATTGAATTAAATTAAATTGATTTGAATTGAATTGACTTGAATTGAATGAATTGAATAAAAGAATTGAATTGAATTGAATTAAATTAAATTGAATAAAATTGAATTGAATTGATTTGATTTGAATTGAATTGAATTGAATTGATTTGAATTGAATTGAATAAATAAATTGAATTGATTTGAATTGATTTGAATTGAATTGATTTGAATTGTTTGAATTGAATTGACTTGAATTGAATTAAATAAGTGAATTGAATTGAATAAATGAACTGAACTGCATTGAATTGAATTGAATTGAATTGAATAAATGAATTGAATTAATTTGAATTGATTTAAATTGAATTGACTTGAATTGAATGAATTGAATAAATGAATTGAATTGATTTGAATTGAATGAAATTGAATTGAATTGATTTGAATTGAACTGCATTGAATTGAATTGAATTGATTTGAATTGAATTGATTTGAATTGATTTGAATTGAAATGAATTGAATAAATGAATTGAATTGATTTGAATTGAATTGATTTGAATTGATTAAATTAAATTAACTTGAATTGAATAAATGAATTGAATAAATTTGAATTGATTTGAATTGAATTAAATTAAATTGATTTGAATTGACTTGAATTGAATTGAATTGAATTGAATTGAATAGATTTGAATTGAATTGAATTGAATTGATTTGAATTGAATTAAATTGAATTGATTTGAATTGATTTGAATTGAATTGATTTGAATTGAATTGAATTGAATTGAATTGAATTGAATAAATGAATTGAATTGAATAAATGAACTGAACTGCATTGAATTGAATTGAATTGAATAAATGAATTGAATTAATTTGAATTGAATTAAATTGAATTAAATTGATTTGAATTGAATCGAATTGAATTGATTTGAATTGAATTGACTTGAATTGAATGAATTGAATAAATGAATTGAATTGGATTGAATTGAATTGAATTGAATAAATGAATTGAATAAATTTGAATTGATTTGAATTGATTTGAATTGAATTAAATTGAATTGAATTGAATTGAATAAATTTGAATTGATTTGAATTGAATTAAATTAAATTGATTTGAATTGAATTGAATTGAATTGAATTGAATTGCCTTGAATTGAATTGAATTGAATTGAATTGAATTGGATTGAATTGATTTGAATAAATTTGAATTGATTTGAATTGAATTAAATTAAATTGATTTGAATTGACTTGAATTGAATGAATTGAATAAAAGAATTGAATTGAATTGAATTAAATTAAATTGAATAAAATTGAATTGAATTGATTTGATTTGAATTGAATTGAATTGAATTGATTTGAATTGAATTGAATAAATAAATTGAATTGATTTGAATTGATTTGAATTGAATTGATTTGAATTGTTTGAATTGAATTGACTTGAATAGAATTAAATAAGTGAATTGAATTGAATAAATGAACTGAACTGCATTGAATTGAATTGAATTGAATAAATGAATTGAATTAATTTGAATTGATTTAAATTGAATTGACTTGAATTGAATGAATTGAATAAATGAATTGAATTGATTTGAATTGAATGAAATTGAATTGAATTGATTTGAATTGAACTGCATTGAATTGAATTGAATTGATTTGAATTGAATTGATTTGAATTGATTTGAATTGAAATGAATTGAATAAATGAATTGAATTGATTTGAATTGAATTGATTTGAATTGATTGAATTAAATTAACTTGAATTGAATAAATGAATTGAATTGATTTGAATTGAATTAAATTGAATTGAAATAAATTGAATTGAATTGAATAAATGAATTGAATTAAATTAAATTGAATTGAATTGAAATGAATAAATGAATTGAATTGATTTGAATTGAATTGAATTTAATAAATGAATTGAATTGATTTGAATTGAATTCAATTGAATTGAATTGAATAAATGAATTGAATAAATTTGAATTGATTTGAATTGAATTAATTTGAATTGAATTGAATTAAATTGAATTTAATTGAATTGAATTGAATAAATGAATTGAATTAAATTGAATTAAATAAGTGAATTGAATTGAATAAATGAACTGAACTGCATTGAATTGAATTGAATTGAATAAATGAATTGAATTAATTTGAATTAAATGAAATTAAATTGAATTGATTTGAATTGATTTGAATTGACTTGAATTGAATGAATTGAATAAATAAATTGACTTGATTTGAATTGAATTGAATAAATGAATTGAATAAATGAATTGAATGAATGAATTGAATTGATTTGAATTGATTTGAATTGAATTGAATTGAATTGAATAAATGAATTGAATTGCATTGATTTGAATTGAATTGAATTGAATAAATGAATTGAATAAATTTGAATTGATTTGAATTGAATTAAATTAAATTGATTTGAATTGAATTGACTTGAATTGAATGAATTGAATAAAAGAATTGAATTGAATTGAATTAAATTAAATTAAATTGAATAAAATTGAATTGAATTGATTTGATTTGAATTGAATTGAATTGAATTGATTTGAATTGAATTGAATAAATGAATTGAATTGATTTGAATTGATTTGAATTGAATTGATTTGAATTGTTTGAATTGAATTGACTTGAATTGAATTGAATTGAATTAAATTGAATTGAAATAAATTGAATTAAATTAAATTGAATTGAATTGAATTGAATAAATGAATTGAATAAAAGAATTGAATTGAATTGATTTGAATTGAATTGAATAAATGAATTGAATTGAATAAATGAATTGAATAAAATTGAATTGGATTGGATTGGATTGGATTGAATTGAATTGCAATGAATTGAATAAATGAATTGAATTGATTTGAATTGATTTGAATTGAATTGAATTGATTTGAATTGACTTGAATTGAATGAATTGAATAAATGAATTGAATTGAATGAAATTGAATTGATTTGAATTGAATTGAATTGAATTGATTTGAATTAAATTGACTTGAATTGAATGAATTGAATAAATAAATTGACTTGCTTTGAATTGAATTGAATAAATGAATTGAATTGAATTAAATAAGTGAATTGAATTGAATTGACCAAATGAATTGAATTGAATTGAATTGATTTGAATTGAGTTCAATTGAATTGAATTGATTTGAATTGAATTGAATAAATGAATTGAATTGATTTGATTTGAATTGAATTGATTTGAATTGAATTGACTTGAATTGAATTAAATAAGTGAATTGAATTGAATAAATGAACTGAACTGCATTGAATTGAATTGAATTGAATAAATGAATTGAATTAATTTGAATTGATTTAAATTGAATTGACTTGAATTGAATGAATTGAATAAATGAATTGAATTGATTTGAATTGAATGAAATTGAATTGAATTGATTTGAATTGAACTGCATTGAATTGAATTGATTTGAATTGAATTGATTTGAATTGATTTGAATTGAAATGAATTGAATAAATGAATTGAATTGATTTGAATTGATTTGAATTGAATTGAATTGATTTGAATTGAATTGACTTGAATTGAATGAATTGAATAAATAAATTGACTTGCTTTGAATTGAATTGAATAAATGAATTGAATTGAATTGAATTAAATATGTGAATTGAATTGAATTGACCAAATGAATTGAATTGAATTGAATTGATTTGAATTGAACTGCATTGAATTGAATTGAATTGAATAAATGAATTGAATTGATTTGAATTGATTTGAATTGAATAAATTGCATAAATGAATTGAATAAATTTGAATTGATTTGAATTGAATTAAATTAAATTGATTTGAATTGAATTGACTTGAATTGAATGAATTGAATAAAAGAATTGAATTGAATTGAATTAAATTAAATTGAATAAAATTGAATTGAATTGATTTGAATTGAATTGAATTGATTTGAATTGACTTGAATTGAATGAATTGAATAAATAAATTGACTTCATTTGAATTGAATAAATGAATTGAATTGAATTAAATAAGTGAATTGAATTGAATTGAATAAATGAATTGAATTGAATTGATTTGATTTGAATTGAACTGCATTGAATTGAATTGAATAAATGAATTGAATTGATTTGAATTGATTTGAATTGAATTGATTTGAATTGAAATGAATTGAAAAAATGAATTGAATTGATTTGAATTGAATGAAATTGAATTGAATTGATTTGATTTGAATTGAATTGAATTGAATTGATTTGAATTGAATTGAATAAATAAATTGAATTGATTTGAATTGATTAGAATTGAATTGATTTGAATTGTTTGAATTGAATTGACTTGAATTGAATTAAATACGTGAATTGAATTGAATAAATGAACTGAACTGCATTGAATTGAATTGAATTGAATAAATGAATTGAATTAATTTGAATTGATTTAAATTGAATTGACTTGAATTGAATGATTTGAATAAATGAATTGAATTGATTTGAATTGAATGAAATTGAATTGAATTGATTTGAATTAAACTGCATTGAATTGAATTGAATTGATTTGAATTGAATTGATTTGAATTGATTTGAATTGAAATGAATTGAATAAATGAATTGAATTGAATTGATTTGAATTGAATTGATTTGAATTGATTGAATTAAATTAACTTGAATTGAATAAATGAATTGAATTGATTTGAATTGAATTAAATTGAATTGAAATAAATTGAATTGAATTGAATAAATGAATTGAATTAAATTAAATTGAATAAATGAATTGAAATGAATAAATGAATTGAATTGATTTGAATTGAATTGAATTTAATAAATGAATTGAATTGATTTGAATTGAATTCAATTGAATTGAATTGAATAAATGAATTAAATAAATTTGAATTGATTTGAATTGATTTGAATTGAATTAATTTGAATTGAATTGAATTAAATTGAATTGAATTTAATTGAATTGAATTGAATAAATGAATTGAATTGAATTGAATTAAATAAGTGAATTGAATTGAATAAATGAACTGAACTGCATTGAATTGAATTGAATTGAATAAATGAATTGAATTAATTTGAATTAAATGAAATTAAATTGAATTGATTTGAATTGATTTGAATTGATTTGAATTGACTTGAATTGACTTGAATTGAATGAATTGAATAAATAAATTGACTTGATTTGAATTGAATTGAATAAATGAATTGAATAAATGAATTGAATGAATGAATTGAATTGATTTGAATTGATTTGAATTGAATTGAATTGAATTGAATAAATGAATTGAATTGCATTGATTTGAATTGAATTGAATTGAATAAATGAATTGAATAAATTTGAATTGATTTGAATTGAATTAAATTAAATTGATTTGAATTGAATTGACTTGAATTGAATGAATTGAATAAAAGAATTGAATTGAATTGAATTAAATTAAATTAAATTGAATAAAATTAATTGAATTGATTTGATTTGAATTGAATTGAATTGAATTGATTTGAATTGAATTGAATAAATGAATTGAATTGATTTGAATTGATTTGAATTGATTTGAATTGTTTGAATTGAATTGACTTGAATTGAATTGACTTGAATTGAATTAAATTGAATTGAAATAAATTGAATTAAATTAAATTGAATTGAATTGAATTGAATTGAATTGAATAAATGAATTGAATAAATGAATTGAATTGAATTGATTTGAATTGAATTGAATTGAATTGAATTGAATAAATGAATTGAATTGAATAAATGAATTGAATAAAATTGAATTGGATTGGATTGGATTGGATTGAATTGAATTGCAATGAATTGAATAAATGAATTGAATTGATTTGAATTGATTTGAATTGAATTGAATTGATTTGAATTGACTTGAATTGAATGAATTGAATAAATGAATTGAATTTAATGAAATTGAATTGAATTGAATTGAATTGATTTGAATTAAATTGACTTGAATTGAATGAATTGAATAAATAAATTGACTTGCTTTGAATTGAATTGAATAAATGAATTGAATTGAATTGAATTAAATAATTGAATTGAATTGACCAAATGAATTGAATTGAATTGAATTGATTTGAATTGAGTTCAATTGAATTGAATTGAATTGAATTGAATAAATTTGAATTGATTTGAATTGAATTGAATTAAATTGATTTGAATTGAATTGAATTGAATTGAATTGCCTTGAATTGAATTGAATTGAATAGATTTGAATTAAATTGAATTGATTTGAATTGAATTGAATTGAATTGATTTGAATTGATTTGAATTGAATTTAATTGAATTGAATTGAATTGAATTGAATAAATGAATTGAATTGAATTGAATTTAATAAGTGAATTGAATAAATGAACTGAACTGCATTGAATTGAATTGAATAAATGAATTGAATTAAATTAAATTGATTTTAATTGAATCGAATTGAATTGATTTGAATTGAATTGAATAAATTTGAATTGATTTGAATTGATTTGAATTGAATTAAATTGAATTGAATTAAATTGAATTGAATTGAATTGAATTGAATTGAATTGAATTGAATTGAATTGAATTGAATTGAATTGAATTGAATAAATGAATTGAATTGAATTGAATTAAATAAATGAATTGAATTGAATAAATGAACTGAACTGCATTGAATTGAATTGAATTGAATAAATGAATTGAATTAATTTGAATTGATTTAAATTGAATTGACTTGAATTGAATGAATTGAATAAATGAATTGAATTGATTTGAATTGAATGAAATTAAATTGAATTGGTTTGAATTGAATTGATTTGAATTGACTTGAATTGAATGAATTGAATAAATAAATTGACTTGATTTGAATTGAATTGAATAAATGAATTAAATAAATGAATTAAATGAATGAATTGAATTAAATTGAATTGAATTGAATTGAATTGAATTGAATTGAATTGAATAAATGAATTGAATTGCCTTGATTTGAATTGAATTGAATTAAATTGAATAAATGAATTGAATAAATTTGAATTGATTTGAATTGAATTAAATTAAATTGATTTGAATTGAATTGACTTGAATTGAATGAATTGAATAAAAGAATTGAATTGAATTGAATTAAATTAAATTAAATTGAATAAAATTGAATTGAATTGATTTGAATTGAATTGAATTGATTTGAATTGACTTGAATTGAATGAATTGAATAAATAAATTGACTTGATTTGAATTGAATAAATGAATTGAATTGAATTAAATAAGTGAATTGAATTGAATAAATGAATTGAATTGAATTGAATTGATTTGAATTGAACTGCATTGAATTGAATTGAATTGAATAAATGAATTGAATTGATTTGAATTGATTTGAATTGAATTGATTTGAATTGAAATGAATTGAAAAAATGAATTGAATTGATTTGAATTGAATTAAATTGAATTGATTTGAATTGATTGAATTGAATTGACTTGAATTGAATAAATGAATTGAATTGATTTGAATTGAATTCAATTAAATTGAATTGAAATAAATTGAATTGAATTGAATAAATGAATTGAATTAAATTAAATTGAATTGAATTGAAGTGAATAAATGAATTGAATGAATGAATTGAATTGAATTGAATTGAATTGAATTGAATAAATGAATTGAATTGCATTGATTTTAATTGAATTGAATTGAATAAATGAATTGAATAAATTTGAATTGATTTGAATTGATATAAATTAAATTGATTTGAATTGAATTGACTTGAATTGAATGAATTGAATAAAAGAATTGAATTGAATTAAATTAAATTAAATTAAATTGAATTGATTTGAATTGAATTGAATAAATGAATTGAATTGATTTGAATTGATTTGAATTGAATTGATTTGAATTGAATTGACTTGAATTGAATTAAATAAGTGAATTGAATTGAATAAATGAACTGAACTGCATTGAATTGAATTGAATTGAATAAATGAATTGAATTAATTTGAATTGATTTAAATTGAATTGACTTGAATTGAATGAATTGAATAAATGAATTGAATTGATTTGAATTGAATGAAATTGAATTGAATTGATTTGAATTGAATTGCATTGAATTGAATTGAATTGATTTGAATTGATTTGAATTGATTTGAATTGAAATGAATTGAATAAATGAATTGAATTGATTTGAATTGATTTGAATTGAATTGATTTGAATTGATTGAATTGAATTAACTTGAATTGAATAAATGAATTGAATTGATTTGAATTGAATTAAATTGAATTGAAATAAATTGAATTGAATTGAATAAATGAATTGAATTAAATTAAATTGAATTGAAATGAATAAATGAATTGAATTGATTTGAATTGAATTGAATTTAATAAATGAATTGAATTGATTTGAATTGAATTCAATTGAATTGAATTGAATAAATGAATTGAATAAATTTGAATTGATTTGAATTGATTTGAATTGAATTAAATTGAATTGAATTAAATTGAATTGAATTTAATTGAATTGAATTGAATAAATGAATTGAATTGAATTGAATTAAATAAGTGAATTGAATTGAATAAATGAACTGAACTGCATTGAATTGAATTGAATTGAATAAATGAATTGAATTAATTTGAATTGAATGAAATTAAATTGAATTGATTTGAATTGATTTGAATTGACTTGAATTGAATGAATTGAATAAATAAATTGACTTGATTTGAATTGAATTGAATAAATGAATTGAATAAATGAATTGATTGAATGAATTGAATTGATTTGAATTGAATTGAATTGAATTGAATTGAATTGAATAAATGAATTGAATTGCATTGATTTGAATTGAATTGAATTGAATAAATGAATTGAATAAATTTGAATTGATTTGAATTGAATTAAATTAAATTGATTTGAATTGAATTAAATTGAATTGAATGAATTGAATAAAAGAATTGAATTGAATTGAATTAAATTAAATTGAATAAAATTGAATTGAATTGATTTGAATTGTTTGAATTGAATAAATGAATTGAATAAATTTGAATTGATTTGAATTGAATTAAATTAAATTGACTTGAATTGAATTGACTTGAATTAAATTGAATTGAAATAAATTGAATTAAATTAAATTGAATTGAATTGAATTGAATTGAATTGAATAAATGAATTGAATAAATGAATTGAATTGAATTGATTTGAATTGAATTGAATAAATGAATTGAATTGAATAAATGAATTGAATAAAATTGAATTGGATTGCATTGGATTGGATTGGATTGGATTGGATTGAATTGAATTGCAATGAATTGAATAAATGAATTGAATTGAATAAATGAACTGAACTGCATTGAATTGAATTGAATTGAATAAATGAATTGAATTAATTTGAATTGATTTAAATTGAATTGACTTGAATTGAATGAATTGAATAAATGAATTGAATTGATTTGAATTGAATGAAATTAAATTGAATTGGTTTGAATTGAATTGATTTGAATTGACTTGAATTGAATGAATTGAATAAATAAATTGACTTGATTTGAATTGAATTGAATAAATGAATTAAATAAATGAATTAAATGAATGAATTGAATTAAATTGAATTGAATTGAATTGAATTGAATTGAATTGAATTGAATAAATGAATTGAATTGCCTTGATTTGAATTGAATTGAATTAAATTGAATAAATGAATTGAATAAATTTGAATTGATTTGAATTGAATTAAATTAAATTGATTTGAATTGAATTGACTTGAATTGAATGAATTGAATAAAAGAATTGAATTGAATTGAATTAAATTAAATTAAATTGAATAAAATTGAATTGAATTGATTTGAATTGAATTGAATTGATTTGAATTGACTTGAATTGAATGAATTGAATAAATAAATTGACTTGATTTGAATTGAATAAATGAATTGAATTGAATTAAATAAGTGAATTGAATTGAATAAATGAATTGAATTGAATTGAATTGATTTGAATTGAACTGCATTGAATTGAATTGAATTGAATAAATGAATTGAATTGATTTGAATTGATTTGAATTGAATTGATTTGAATTGAAATGAATTGAAAAAATGAATTGAATTGATTTGAATTGAATTAAATTGAATTGATTTGAATTGATTGAATTGAATTGACTTGAATTGAATAAATGAATTGAATTGATTTGAATTGAATTCAATTAAATTGAATTGAAATAAATTGAATTGAATTGAATAAATGAATTGAATTAAATTAAATTGAATTGAATTGAAGTGAATAAATGAATTGAATGAATGAATTGAATTGAATTGAATTGAATTGAATTGAATAAATGAATTGAATTGCATTGATTTTAATTGAATTGAATTGAATAAATGAATTGAATAAATTTGAATTGATTTGAATTGATATAAATTAAATTGATTTGAATTGAATTGACTTGAATTGAATGAATTGAATAAAAGAATTGAATTGAATTAAATTAAATTAAATTAAATTGAATTGATTTGAATTGAATTGAATAAATGAATTGAATTGATTTGAATTGATTTGAATTGAATTGATTTGAATTGAATTGACTTGAATTGAATTAAATAAGTGAATTGAATTGAATAAATGAACTGAACTGCATTGAATTGAATTGAATTGAATAAATGAATTGAATTAATTTGAATTGATTTAAATTGAATTGACTTGAATTGAATGAATTGAATAAATGAATTGAATTGATTTGAATTGAATGAAATTGAATTGAATTGATTTGAATTGAATTGCATTGAATTGAATTGAATTGATTTGAATTGATTTGAATTGATTTGAATTGAAATGAATTGAATAAATGAATTGAATTGATTTGAATTGATTTGAATTGAATTGATTTGAATTGATTGAATTGAATTAACTTGAATTGAATAAATGAATTGAATTGATTTGAATTGAATTAAATTGAATTGAAATAAATTGAATTGAATTGAATAAATGAATTGAATTAAATTAAATTGAATTGAAATGAATAAATGAATTGAATTGATTTGAATTGAATTGAATTTAATAAATGAATTGAATTGATTTGAATTGAATTCAATTGAATTGAATTGAATAAATGAATTGAATAAATTTGAATTGATTTGAATTGATTTGAATTGAATTAAATTGAATTGAATTAAATTGAATTGAATTTAATTGAATTGAATTGAATAAATGAATTGAATTGAATTGAATTAAATAAGTGAATTGAATTGAATAAATGAACTGAACTGCATTGAATTGAATTGAATTGAATAAATGAATTGAATTAATTTGAATTGAATGAAATTAAATTGAATTGATTTGAATTGATTTGAATTGACTTGAATTGAATGAATTGAATAAATAAATTGACTTGATTTGAATTGAATTGAATAAATGAATTGAATAAATGAATTGATTGAATGAATTGAATTGATTTGAATTGAATTGAATTGAATTGAATTGAATTGAATAAATGAATTGAATTGCATTGATTTGAATTGAATTGAATTGAATAAATGAATTGAATAAATTTGAATTGATTTGAATTGAATTAAATTAAATTGATTTGAATTGAATTAAATTGAATTGAATGAATTGAATAAAAGAATTGAATTGAATTGAATTAAATTAAATTGAATAAAATTGAATTGGATTGCATTGGATTGGATTGGATTGGATTGGATTGAATTGAATTGCAATGAATTGAATAAATAAATTGACTTGCTTTGAATTGAATTCAATAAATGAATTGAATTGAATTGAATTAAATAAGTGAATTGAATTGAATTGACCAAATGAATTGAATTGAATTGAATTGATTTGAATTGAACTGCATTGAATTGAATTGAATTGAATAAATGAATTGAATTGATTTGAATTGATTTGAATTGAATAAATTGCATAAATGAATTGAATTGATTTGAATTGATTTGAATTGAATTGATTTGAATTGATTGAATTGAATTGACTTGAATTGAATAAATGAATTGATTTGATTTGAATTGAATTAAATTGAATTGAAATAAATTGAATTGAATTGAATAAATGAATTGAATTAAATTAAATTGAGTTGAATTGAATTAAATAAGTGAATTGAATTGAATTGAATAAATGAATTGAATTGAATTGATTTGAATTGAACTGCATTGAATTGAATAAATGAATTGAATTGATTTGAATTGATTTGAATTGAATTGAATTGAATTGATTTAAATTGAATTGACTTAAATTGAATGAATTGAATAAATGAATTGAATTGAATTGATTTGAATTGAATTGATTTGAATTGAATTGAATTGATTTGAATTGAATTGACTTGAATTGAAATGAATTGAATAAATGAATTGAATTGATTTGAATTGATTTGAATTGAATTGACTTGAATTGAATAAATGAATTGAATTGATTAGAATTGAATTGAATTAAATTGAATTGAAATAAATTGAATTGAATTGAATAAATGAATTGAATTAAATTAAATTGAATTGAATTGAATTGAATTGAATAAATGAATTGAATGAATGAATTGAATTGAATTAAATTGAATTGAATTGAATAAATGAATTGAATTGCATTGATTTGAATTGAATTGAATTGAATAAATGAATTGAATAAATTTGAATTGATTTGAATTGATATCAATTAAATTGATTTGAATTGTATTGACTTGAATTGAATGAATTGAATAAAAGAATTGAATTGATTTGAATTGAAATTAATTAAATTAAATTGAATTGAATTGAATTGATTTGAATTGAATTGAATTGAATTGAATTGAATTGAATTGATTTGATTTGAATTGAATTGACTTGAATTGGATCAATTGAATAAATGAATTGAATTGATTTGAATTGAATTAAATTGAATTAAATTGATTTGAATTGAATCGAATTGAATTGATTTGAATTGAATTGACTTGAATTGAATGAATTGAATAAATGAATTGAATTGAATTGAATTGAATAAATGAATTGAATAAATTTGAATTGATTTGAATTGATTTGAATTGAATTAAATTGAATTGAATTGAATTTAATTGAATTGAATTGAATAATTGAATTGAATTGATTTGAATTGAATTGAAATAAATTGAATTGAATTGAATAAATGAATTGAATTAAATTAAATTGATATGAATTAAATTGAATTGAATAAATGAATTGAATTGAATTGAATTGAATTGAATAAATGAATTGATTTGAATTGAATTGAATTAAATTGAATTGAAATAAATTGAATTGAATTGAATAAATGAATTGAATTAAATTAAATTGAATTGAATTGAATCGAATTGAATTGAATTGAATAAATGAATTGAATAAATGAATTGAATTGAATTGATTTGGATTGAATTGAATTGAATTGATTTGAATTGAAATGAATTGAATAAATGAATTGAATTGATTTGAATTGATTGAATTGAATTGACTTGAATTGAATAAATGAATTGATTTGAATTGAATTGAATTAAATTGAATTGAAATAAATTGAATTGAATTGAATAAATGAATTGAATTAAATTAAATTAAATTGAATTGAATTAAATTGAATTGAATTGAATTGAATTGAATATAATTGAATAAATGAATTGAATTGCATTGATTTGAATTGAATTGAATTGAATTGAATTGAATAAATGAATTGAATAAATTTGAATTGATTTGAATTGAATTAAATTAAATTGATTTGAATTGACTTGAATTGAATTGAATTGAATTGAATTGATTTGAATTGAACTGCATTGAATTGAATTGAATTGAATAAATGAATTGAATTGATTTGAATTGATTTGAATTGAATAAATTGCATAAATGAATTGAATTGATTTGAATTGATTTGAATTGAATTGATTTGAATTGATTGAATTGAATTGACTTGAATTGAATAAATGAATTGATTTGATTTGAATTGAATTAAATTGAATTGAAATAAATTGAATTGAATTGAATAAATGAATTGAATTAAATTAAATTGAGTTGAATTGAATTAAATAAGTGAATTGAATTGAATTGAATAAATGAATTGAATTGAATTGATTTGAATTGAACTGCATTGAATTGAATAAATGAATTGAATTGATTTGAATTGATTTGAATTGAATTGAATTGAATTGATTTAAATTGAATTGACTTAAATTGAATGAATTGAATAAATGAATTGAATTGAATTGATTTGAATTGAATTGATTTGAATTGAATTGAATTGATTTGAATTGAATTGACTTGAATTGAAATGAATTGAATAAATGAATTGAATTGATTTGAATTGATTTGAATTGAATTGACTTGAATTGAATAAATGAATTGAATTGATTAGAATTGAATTGAATTAAATTGAATTGAAATAAATTGAATTGAATTGAATAAATGAATTGAATTAAATTAAATTGAATTGAATTGAATTGAATTGAATTGAATTGAATAAATGAATTGAATGAATGAATTGAATTGAATTAAATTGAATTGAATTGAATAAATGAATTGAATTGCATTGATTTGAATTGAATTGAATTGAATAAAAGAATTGAATAAATTTGAATTGATTTGAATTGATATCAATTAAATTGATTTGAATTGTATTGACTTGAATTGAATGAATTGAATAAAAGAATTGAATTGATTTGAATTGAAATTAATTAAATTAAATTGAATTGAATTGATTTGAATTGAATTGAATTGAATTGAATTGAATTGAATTGAATTGAATTGAATTGATTTGATTTGAATTGAATTGACTTGAATTGGATCAATTGAATAAATGAATTGAATTGATTTGAATTGAATTAAATTGAATTAAATTGATTTGAATTGAATCGAATTGAATTGATTTGAATTGAATTGACTTGAATTGAATGAATTGAATAAATGAATTGAATTGAATTGAATTGAATAAATGAATTGAATAAATTTGAATTGATTTGAATTGATTTGAATTGAATTAAATTGAATTGAATTGAATTTAATTGAATTGAATTGAATAATTGAATTGAATTGATTTGAATTGAATTGAAATAAATTGAATTGAATTGAATAAATGAATTGAATTAAATTAAATTGATATGAATTAAATTGAATTGAATAAATGAATTGAATTGAATTGAATTGAATTGAATAAATGAATTGAATTGATTTGAATTGAATTAAATTGAATTGAAATAAATTGAATTGAATTGAATAAATGAATTGAATTAAATTAAATTGAATTGAATTGAATCGAATTGAATTGAATTGAATAAATGAATTGAATAAATGAATTGAATTGAATTGATTTGGATTGAATTGAATTGAATTGATTTGAATTGAAATGAATTGAATAAATGAATTGAATTGATTTGAATTGATTGAATTGAATTGACTTGAATTGAATAAATGAATTGATTTGATTTGAATTGAATTGAATTAAATTGAATTGAAATAAATTGAATTGAATAAATGAATTGAATTAAATTAAATTAAATTGAATTGAATTAAATTGAATTGAATAAATGAATTGAATTGAATTGAATTGAATTGAATTGAATTGAATTGAATTGAATTGAATTGAATATAATTGAATAAATGAATTGAATTGCATTGATTTGAATTGAATTGAATTGAATTGAATAAATGAATTGAATAAATTTGAATTGATTTGAATTGAATTAAATTAAATTGATTTGAATTGACTTGAATTGAATTGAATTGAATTGAATTGAATAGATTTGAATTGAATTGATTTGAATTAAATTGAATTGATTTGAATTGATTTGAATTGAATTGATTTGAATTGAATTGAATTGAATTGAATTGAATTGAATTGAATAAATGAATTGAATTGAATAAATGAATTGAATTAATTTGAATTGAATTAAATTGAATTAAATTGATTTGAATTGAATCGAATTGAATTGATTTGAATTGAATTGACTTGAATTGATTTGAATTGAATTGACTTGAATTGAATGAATTGAATAAATGAATTGAATTGGATTGAATTGAATTGAATTGAATAAATGAATTGAATAAATTTGAATTGATTTGAATTGATTTGAATTGAATTAAATTGAATTGAATTGAATTGAATAAATTTGAATTGATTTGAATTGAATTAAATTAAATTGATTTGAATTGAATTGAATTGAATTGAATTGAATTGCCTTGAATTGAATTGAATTGAATTGAATTGGATTGAATTGAATTGAATAAATTTGAATTGATTTGAATTGAATTAAATTAAATTGATTTGAATTGAATTGACTTGAATTGAATGAATTGAATAAAAGAATTGAATTGAATTGAATTAAATTAAATTGAATAAAATTGAATTGAATTGATTTGATTTGAATTGAATTGAATTGAATTGATTTGAATTGAATTGAATAAATAAATTGAATTGATTTGAATTGATTTGAATTGAATTGATTTGAATTGTTTGAATTGAATTGACTTGAATTGAATTAAATAAGTGAATTGAATTGAATAAATGAACTGAACTGCATTGAATTGAATTGAATTGAATAAATGAATTGAATTAATTTGAATTGATTTAAATTGAATTGACTTGAATTGAATGAATTGAATAAATGAATTGAATTGATTTGAATTGAATGAAATTGAATTGAATTGATTTGAATTGAACTGCATTGAATTGAATTGAATTGATTTGAATTGAATTGATTTGAATTGATTTGAATTGAAATGAATTGAATAAATGAATTGAATTGATTTGAATTGAATTGATTTGAATTGATTAAATTAAATTAACTTGAATTGAATAAATGAATTGAATAAATTTGAATTGATTTGAATTGAATTAAATTAAATTGATTTGAATTGACTTGAATTGAATTGAATTGAATTGAATTGAATAGATTTGAATTGAATTGAATTGAATTGATTTGAATTGAATTAAATTGAATTGATTTGAATTGATTTGAATTGAATTGATTTGAATTGAATTGAATTGAATTGAATTGAATTGAATTGAATAAATGAATTGAATTGAATAAATGAACTGAACTGCATTGAATTGAATTGAATTGAATAAATGAATTGAATTAATTTGAATTGAATTAAATTGAATTAAATTGATTTGAATTGAATCGAATTGAATTGATTTGAATTGAATTGACTTGAATTGAATGAATTGAATAAATGAATTGAATTGGATTGAATTGAATTGAATAAATGAATTGAATAAATTTGAATTGATTTGAATTGATTTGAATTGAATTAAATTGAATTGAATTGAATTGAATAAATTTGAATTGATTTGAATTGAATTAAATTAAATTGATTTGAATTGAATTGAATTGAATTGAATTGAATTGCCTTGAATTGAATTGAATTGAATTGAATTGAATTGGATTGAATTGATTTGAATAAATTTGAATTGATTTGAATTGAATTAAATTAAATTGATTTGAATTGAATTGACTTGAATTGAATGAATTGAATAAAAGAATTGAATTGAATTGAATTAAATTAAATTGAATAAAATTGAATTGAATTGATTTGATTTGAATTGAATTGAATTGAATTGATTTGAATTGAATTGAATAAATAAATTGAATTGATTTGAATTGATTTGAATTGAATTGATTTGAATTGTTTGAATTGAATTGACTTGAATAGAATTAAATAAGTGAATTGAATTGAATAAATGAACTGAACTGCATTGAATTGAATTGAATTGAATAAATGAATTGAATTAATTTGAATTGATTTAAATTGAATTGACTTGAATTGAATGAATTGAATAAATGAATTGAATTGATTTGAATTGAATGAAATTGAATTGAATTGATTTGAATTGAACTGCATTGAATTGAATTGAATTGAATTGATTTGAATTGAATTGATTTGAATTGATTTGAATTGAAATGAATTGAATAAATGAATTGAATTGATTTGAATTGAATTGATTTGAATTGATTGAATTAAATTAACTTGAATTGAATAAATGAATTGAATTGATTTGAATTGAATTAAATTGAATTGAAATAAATTGAATTGAATTGAATAAATGAATTGAATTAAATTAAATTGAATTGAATTGAAATGAATAAATGAATTGAATTGATTTGAATTGAATTTAATAAATGAATTGAATTGATTTGAATTGAATTCAATTGAATTGAATTGAATAAATGAATTGAATAAATTTGAATTGATTTGAATTGAATTAATTTGAATTGAATTGAATTAAATTGAATTTAATTGAATTGAATTGAATAAATGAATTGAATTAAATTGAATTAAATAAGTGAATTGAATTGAATAAATGAACTGAACTGCATTGAATTGAATTGAATTGAATAAATGAATTGAATTAATTTGAATTAAATGAAATTAAATTGAATTGATTTGAATTGATTTGAATTGACTTGAATTGAATGAATTGAATAAATAAATTGACTTGATTTGAATTGAATTGAATAAATGAATTGAATAAATGAATTGAATGAATGAATTGAATTGATTTGAATTGATTTGAATTGAATTGAATTGAATTGAATAAATGAATTGAATTGCATTGATTTGAATTGAATTGAATTGAATAAATGAATTGAATAAATTTGAATTGATTTGAATTGAATTAAATTAAATTGATTTGAATTGAATTGACTTGAATTGAATGAATTGAATAAAAGAATTGAATTGAATTGAATTAAATTAAATTAAATTGAATAAAATTGAATTGAATTGATTTGATTTGAATTGAATTGAATTGATTTGAATTGAATTGAATAAATGAATTGAATTGATTTGAATTGATTTGAATTGAATTGATTTGAATTGTTTGAATTGAATTGACTTGAATTGAATTGAATTGAATTAAATTGAATTGAAATAAATTGAATTAAATTAAATTGAATTGAATTGAATTGAATAAATGAATTGAATAAATGAATTGAATTGAATTGATTTGAATTGAATTGAATAAATGAATTGAATTGAATAAATGAATTGAATAAAATTGAATTGGATTGGATTGGATTGGATTGAATTGAATTGCAATGAATTGAATAAATGAATTGAATTGATTTGAATTGATTTGAATTGAATTGAATTGATTTGAATTGACTTGAATTGAATGAATTGAATAAATGAATTGAATTGAATGAAATTGAATTGAATTGAATGAAATTGAATTGATTTGAATTGAATTGAATTGAATTGATTTGAATTAAATTGACTTGAATTGAATGAATTGAATAAATAAATTGACTTGCTTTGAATTGAATTGAATAAATGAATTGAATTGAATTAAATAAGTGAATTGAATTGAATTGACCAAATGAATTGAATTGAATTGAATTGATTTGAATTGAGTTCAATTGAATTGAATTGATTTGAATTGAATTGAATAAATGAATTGAATTGATTTGATTTGAATTGAATTGATTTGAATTGAATTGACTTGAATTGAATTAAATAAGTGAATTGAATTGAATAAATGAACTGAACTGCATTGAATTGAATTGAATTGAATAAATGAATTGAATTAATTTGAATTGATTTAAATTGAATTGACTTGAATTGAATGAATTGAATAAATGAATTGAATTGATTTGAATTGAATGAAATTGAATTGAATTGATTTGAATTGAACTGCATTGAATTGAATTGATTTGAATTGAATTGATTTGAATTGAAATGAATTGAATAAATGAATTGAATTGATTTGAATTGATTTGAATTGAATTGAATTGATTTGAATTGAATTGACTTGAATTGAATGAATTGAATAAATAAATTGACTTGCTTTGAATTGAATTGAATAAATGAATTGAATTGAATTGAATTAAATAAGTGAATTGAATTGAATTGACCAAATGAATTGAATTGAATTGAATTGATTTGAATTGAACTGCATTGAATTGAATTGAATTGAATAAATGAATTGAATTGATTTGAATTGATTTGAATTGAATAAATTGCATAAATGAATTGAATTGATTTGAATTGATTTGAATTGAATTGATTTGAATTGATTGAATTGAATTGACTTGAATTGAATAAATGAATTGATTTGATTTGAATTGAATTGAATTAAATTGAATTGAAATAAATTGAATTGAATTGAATAAATGAATTGAATTAAATTAAATTGAGTTGAATTGAATTAAATAAGTGAATTGAATTGAATTGAATAAATGAATTGAATTGAATTGATTTGAATTGAACTGCATTGAATTGAATAAATGAATTGAATTGATTTGAATTGATTTGAATTGAATTGAATTGATTTAAATTGAATTGACTTAAATTGAATGAATTGAATAAATGAATTGAATTGAATTGATTTGAATTGAATTGATTTGAATTGAATTGAATTGATTTGAATTGAATTGACTTGAATTGAAATGAATTGAATAAATGAATTGAATTGATTTGAATTGATTTGAATTGAATTGATTTGAATTGATTGAATTGAATTGACTTGAATTGAATAAATGAATTGAATTGATTAGAATTGAATTAAATTGAATTGAAATAAATTGAATTGAATTGAATAAATGAATTGAATTAAATTAAATTGAATTGAATTGAATAAATGAATTGAATGAATGAATTGAATTTAATTAAATTGAATTGAATTGAATAAATGAATTGAATTGCATTGATTTGAATTGAATTGAATAAATGAATTGAATAAATTTGAATTGATTTGAATTGATATCAATTAAATTGAGTTGAATTGTATTGACTTGAAATGAATGAATTGAATAAAAGAATTGAATTGATTTGAATTGAAATTAATTAAATTAAATTGAATTGAATTGATTTGAATTGAATTGAATTGAATTGAATTGAATTGAATTGATTTGATTTGAATTGAATTGACTTGAATTGGATCAATTGAATAAATGAATTGAATTGAATTAAATTGAATTAAATTGATTTGAATTGAATCGAATTGAATTGATTTGAATTGAATTGACTTGAATTGAATGAATTGAATAAATGAATTGAATTGAATTGAATAAATGAATTGAATAAATTTGAATTGATTTGAATTGATTTGAATTGAATTAAATTGAATTGAATTGAATTTAATTGAATTGAATTGAATAAATGAATTGAATTGATTTGAATTGAATTCAATTAAATTGAATTGAAATAAATTGAATTGAATTGAATAAATGAATTGATATAAATTAAATTGATATGAATTAAATTGAATTGAATTGAATAAATGAATTGAATTGAATTGAATTGAATAAATGAATTGAATTGATTTGAATTGAATTGAATTAAATTGAATTGAAATAAATTGAATTGAATTGAATAAATGAATTGAATTAAATTAAATTGAATTGAATTGAATCGAATTGAATTGAATAAATGAATTGAATAAATGAATTGAATTGAATTGATTTGGATTGAATTGAATTGAATTGATTTGAAATGAAATGAATTGAATAAATGAATTGAATTGATTTGAATTGATTGAATTGAATTGACTTGAATTGAATAAATGAATTGATTTGATTTGAATTGAATTGAATTAAATTGAATTGAAATAAATTGAATTGAATTGAATAAATGAATTGAATTAAATTAAATTAAATTGAATTGAATTAAATTGAATTGAATAAATGAATTGAATTGATTTGAATTGAATTGAATTGAATTGAATTGAATTGAATTGAATTGAATTGAATTGAATAAATGAATTGAATTGAATTGCATTGATTTGAATTGAATTGAATTGAATTGAATAAATGAATTGAATAAATTTGAATTGATTTGAATTGAATTAAATTAAATTGATTTGAATTGACTTGAATTGAAATGAATTGAATTGAATTGAATTGAATAGATTTGAATTGAATTGAATTGAATTGATTTGAATTGAATTGAATTGAATTGAATTGATTTGAATTGATTTGAATTGAATTGATTTGAATTGAATTGAATTGAATAAATGAATTGAATTGAATAAATGAACTGAACTGCATTGAATTGAATTGAATTGAATAAATGAATTGAATTAATTTGAATTGAATTAAATTGAATTAAATTGATTTGAATTGAATCGAATTGAATTGATTTGAATTGAATTGACTTGAATTGAATGAATTGAATAAATGAATTGAATTGTATTGAATTGAATTGAATTGAATAAATGAATTGAATAAATTTGAATTGATTTGAATTGATTTGAATTGAATTAAATTGAATTGAATTGAATTGAATAAATTTGAATTGATTTGAATTGAATTAAATTAAATTGATTTGAATTGAATTGAATTGAATTGAATTGCCTTGAATTGAATTGAATTGAATTGAATTGAATAAATTTGAATTGATTTGAATTGAATTAAATTAAATTGATTTGAATTGAATTGACTTGAATTGAATGAATTGAATAAAAGAATTGAATTGAATTGAATTAAATTAAATTAAATTGAATAAAATTGAATTGAATTGATTTGATTTGAATTGAATTGAATTGATTTGAATTGAATTGAATAAATAAATTGAATTGATTTGAATTGATTTGAATTGAATTGATTTGAATTGTTTGAATTGAATTGACTTGAATTGAATTAAATAAGTAAATTGAATTGAATAAATGAACTGAACTGCATTGAATTGAATTGAATTGAATAAATGAATTGAATTAATTTGAATTGTTTTAAATTGAATTGACTTGAATTGAATGAATTGAATAAATGAATTGAATTGATTTGAATTGAATGAAATTGAATTGAATTGATTTGAATTGAACTGCATTGAATTGAATTGAATTGATTTGAATTGAATTGATTTGAATTGATTTGAATTGAAATGAATTGAATAAATGAATTGAATTGATTTGAATTGATTTGAATTGAATTGATTTGAATTGATTGAATTAAATTAACTTGAATTGAATAAATGAATTGAATTGATTTGAATTGAATTAAATTGAATTGAAATAAATTGAATTGAATTGAATAAATGAATTGAATTAAATTAAATTGAATTGAATTGAAATGAATAAATGAATTGATTTGAATTGAATTGAATTGAATAAATGAATTGAATTAAATTAAATTGAATTGAATTGAAATGAATAAATGAATTGAATTGATTTGAATTGAATTGAATTTAATAAATGAATTGAATTGATTTGAATTGAATTCAATTGAATTGAATTGAATAAATGAATTAAATAAATTTGAATTGATTTGAATTGATTTCAATTGAATTAATTTGAATTGAATTGAATTAAATTGAATTGAATTTAATTGAATTGAATTGAATAAATGAATTGAATTGAATTGAATTAAATAAGTGAATTGAATTGAATAAATGAACTGAACTGCATTGAATTGAATTGAATTGAATAAATGAATTGAATTAATTTGAATTAAATGAAATTAAATTGAATTGATTTGAATTGATTTGAATTGACTTGAATTGAATGAATTGAATAAATAAATTGACTTGATTTGAATTGAATTGAATAAATGAATTGAATAAATGAATTGAATGAATGAATTGAATTGATTTGAATTGATTTGAATTGAATTGAATTGAATTGAATAAATGAATTGAATTGCATTGATTTGAATTGAATTGAATAAATGAATTGAATAAATTTGAATTGATTTGAATTGAATTAAATTAAATTGATTTGAATTGAATTGACTTGAATTGAATGAATTGAATAAAAGAATTGAATTGAATTGAATTAAATTAAATTAAATTGAATAAAATTAATTGAATTGATTTGATTTGAATTGAATTGAATTGATTTGAATTGAATTGAATAAATGAATTGAATTGATTTGAATTGATTTGAATTGAATTGATTTGAATTGTTTGAATTGAATTGACTTGAATTTAATTGACTTGAATTGAATTAAATTGAATTGAAATAAATTGAATTAAATTAAATTGAATTGAATTGAATTGAATTGAATTGAATAAATGAATTGAATAAATGAATTGAATTGAATTGAATTGATTTGAATTGAATTGAATTGAATTGAATAAATGAATTGAATTGAATAAATGAATTGAATAAAATTGAATTGGATTGGATTGGATTGGATTGAATTGAATTGCAATGAATTGAATAAATGATTTGAATTGATTTGAATTGAATTGAATTGATTTGAATTGACTTGAATTGAATGAATTGAATAAATGAATTGAATTTAATGAAATTGAATTGAATTGATTTGAATTAAATTGACTTGAATTGAATGAATTGAATAAATAAATTGACTTGCTTTGAATTGAATTGAATAAATGAATTGAATTGAATTGAATTAAATAATTGAATTGAATTGAATTGACCAAATGAATTGAATTGAATTGAATTGATTTGAATTGAGTTCAATTGAATTGAATTGAATTGAATAAATTTGAATTGAATTGAATTGAATTAAATTGATTTGAATTGAATTGAATTGAATTGATTTGAATTGCCTTGAATTGAATTGAATTGAATAGATTTGAATTAAATTGAATTGAATTGAATTGAATTGAATTGATTTGAATTGATTTGAATTGAATTTAATTGAATTGAATTGAATTGAATTGAATAAATGAATTGAATTGAATTGAATTTAATAAGTGAATTGAATTGAATAAATGAACTGAACTGCATTGAATTGAATTGAATAAATGAATTGAATTAATTTGAATTGAATTAAATTGAATTAAATTGATTTGAATTGAATCGAATTGAATTGATTTGAATTGAATTGAATAAATTTGAATTGATTTGAATTGATTTGAATTGAATTAAATTGAATTGAATTAAATTGAATTGAATTGAATTGAATTGAATTGAATTGAATTGAATAAATGAATTGAATTGAATTGAATTAAATAAGTGAATTGAATTGAATAAATGAACTGAACTGCATTGAATTGAATTGAATTGAATAAATGAATTGAATTAATTTGAATTGATTTAAATTGAATTGACTTGAATTGAATGAATTGAATAAATAAATTGAATTGATTTGAATTGAATGAAATTAAATTGAATTGATTTGAATTGAATTGATTTGAATTGACTTGAATTGAATGAATTGAATAAATAAATTGACTTGATTTGAATTGAATTGAATAAATGAATTAAATAAATGAATTAAATGAATGAATTGAATTAAATTGAATTGAATTGAATTGAATTGAATTGAATTGAATTGAATTGAATTGAATTGAATAAATGAATTGAATTGCCTTGATTTGAATTGAATTGAATTGAATTAAATTGAATAAATGAATTGAATATATTTGAATTGATTTGAATTGAATTAAATTAAATTGATTTGAATTGAATTGACTTGAATTGAATGAATTGAATAAAAGAATTGAATTGAATTGAATTAAATTAAATTGAATAAAATTGAATTGAATTGATTTGAATTGAATTGAATTGATTTGAATTGACTTGAATTGAATGAATTGAATAAATAAATTGACTTCATTTGAATTGAATAAATGAATTGAATTGAATTAAATAAGTGAATTGAATTGAATTGAATAAATGAATTGAATTGAATTGAATTGATTTGAATTGAACTGCATTGAATTGAATTGAATTGAATAAATGAATTGAATTGATTTGAATTGATTTGAATTGAATTGATTTGAATTGAATTGATTTGAATTGAAATGAATTGAAAAAATGAATTGAATTGATTTGAATTGAATGAAATTGAATTGAATTGATTTGATTTGAATTGAATTGAATTGAATTGATTTGAATTGAATTGAATTGAATAAATAAATTGAATTGATTTGAATTGATTAGAATTGAATTGATTTGAATTGTTTGAATTGAATTGACTTGAATTGAATTAAATAAGTGAATTGAATTGAATAAATGAACTGAACTGCATTGAATTGAATTGAATTGAATAAATGAATTGAATTAATTTGAATTGATTTAAATTGAATTGACTTGAATTGAATGAATTGAATAAATGAATTGAATTGATTTGAATTGAATGAAATTGAATTGAATTGATTTGAATTAAACTGCATTGAATTGAATTGATTTGAATTGAATTGATTTGAATTGATTTGAATTGATTTGAATTGATTTGAATTGAAATGAATTGAATAAATGAATTGAATTGAATTGATTTGAATTGAATTGATTTGAATTGATTGAATTAAATTAACTTGAATTGAATAAATGAATTGAATTGATTTGAATTGAATTAAATTGAATTGAAATAAATTGAATTGAATTGAATAAATGAATTGAATTAAATTAAATTGAATTGAATTGAAATGAATAAATGAATTGAATTGATTTGAATTGAATTGAATTTAATAAATGAATTGAATTGATTTGAATTGAATTCAATTGAATTGAATTGAATAAATGAATTAAATAAATTTGAATTGATTTGAATTGATTTGAATTGAATTAATTTGAATTGAATTGAATTAAATTGAATTGAATTGAATTGAATTAAATAAGTGAATTGAATTGAATAAATGAACTGAACTGCATTGAATTGAATTGAATTGAATAAATGAATTGAATTAATTTGAATTAAATGAAATTAAATTGAATTGATTTGAATTGATTTGAATTGATTTGAATTGACTTGAATTGACTTGAATTGAATGAATTGAATAAATAAATTGACTTGATTTGAATTGAATTGAATAAATGAATTGAATAAATGAATTGAATGAATGAATTGAATTGATTTGAATTGATTTGAATTGAATTGAATTGAATTGAATAAATGAATTGAATTGCATTGATTTGAATTGAATTGAATTGAATAAATGAATTGAATAAATTTGAATTGATTTGAATTGAATTAAATTAAATTGATTTGAATTGATTTGACTTGAATTGAATGAATTGAATAAAAGAATTGAATTGAATTGAATTAAATTAAATTTAATTGAATAAAATTAATTGAATTGATTTGATTTGAATTGAATTGAATTGATTTGAATTGAATTGAATAAATGAATTGAATTGATTTGAATTGATTTGAATTGATTTGAATTGTTTGAATTGAATTGACTTGAATTGAATTGAATTGAATTGAATTAAATTGAATTGAAATAAATTGAATTAAAATAAATTGAATTGAATTGAATTGAATTGAATTGAATAAATGAATTGAATAAATGAACTGAACTGCATTGAATTGAATTGAATTGAATAAATGAATTGAATTAATTTGAATTAAATGAAATTAAATTGAATTGATTTGAATTGATTTGAATTGACTTGAATTGAATGAATTGAATAAATAAATTGACTTGATTTGAATTGAATTGAATAAATGAATTGAATAAATGAATTGAATGAATGAATTGAATTGATTTGAATTGAATTGAATTGAATTGAATTGAATTGAATTGAATAAATGAATTGAATTGAATAAATGAATTGAATTGATTTGATTTGAATTGAATTGATTTGAATTGAATTGACTTGAATTGAATTAAATAAGTGAATTGAATTGAATAAATGAACTGAACTGCATTGAATTGAATTGAATTGAATAAATGAATTGAATTAATTTGAATTGATTTAAATTGAATTGACTTGAATTGAATGAATTGAATAAATGAATTGAATTGATTTGAATTGAATTAAATTAAATTGATTTGAATTGAATTGACTTGAATTGAATGAATTGAATAAAAGAATTGAATTGAATTGAATTAAATTAAATTAAATTGAATAAAATTAATTGAATTGATTTGATTTGAATTGAATTGAATTGATTTGAATTGAATTGAATAAATGAATTGAATTGATTTGAATTGATTTGAATTGAATTGATTTGAATTGTTTGAATTGAATTGACTTGAATTTAATTGACTTGAATTGAATTAAATTGAATTGAAATAAATTGAATTAAATTAAATTGAATTGAATTGAATTGAATTGAATTGAATAAATGAATTGAATAAATGAATTGAATTGAATTGAATTGATTTGAATTGAATTGAATTGAATTGAATAAATGAATTGAATTGAATAAATGAATTGAATAAAATTGAATTGGATTGGATTGGATTGGATTGAATTGAATTGCAATGAATTGAATAAATGATTTGAATTGATTTGAATTGAATTGAATTGATTTGAATTGACTTGAATTGAATGAATTGAATAAATGAATTGAATTTAATGAAATTGAATTGAATTGATTTGAATTAAATTGACTTGAATTGAATGAATTGAATAAATAAATTGACTTGCTTTGAATTGAATTGAATAAATGAATTGAATTGAATTGAATTAAATAATTGAATTGAATTGAATTGACCAAATGAATTGAATTGAATTGAATTGATTTGAATTGAGTTCAATTGAATTGAATTGAATTGAATAAATTTGAATTGATTTGAATTGAATTGAATTGAATTGATTTGAATTGCCTTGAATTGAATTGAATTGAATAGATTTGAATTAAATTGAATTGAATTGAATTGAATTGAATTGATTTGAATTGATTTGAATTGAATTTAATTGAATTGAATTGAATTGAATTGAATAAATGAATTGAATTGAATTGAATTTAATAAGTGAATTGAATTGAATAAATGAACTGAACTGCATTGAATTGAATTGAATAAATGAATTGAATTAATTTGAATTGAATTAAATTGAATTAAATTGATTTGAATTGAATCGAATTGAATTGATTTGAATTGAATTGAATAAATTTGAATTGATTTGAATTGATTTGAATTGAATTAAATTGAATTGAATTAAATTGAATTGAATTGAATTGAATTGAATTGAATTGAATTGAATAAATGAATTGAATTGAATTGAATTAAATAAGTGAATTGAATTGAATAAATGAACTGAACTGCATTGAATTGAATTGAATTGAATAAATGAATTGAATTAATTTGAATTGATTTAAATTGAATTGACTTGAATTGAATGAATTGAATAAATAAATTGAATTGATTTGAATTGAATGAAATTAAATTGAATTGATTTGAATTGAATTGATTTGAATTGACTTGAATTGAATGAATTGAATAAATAAATTGACTTGATTTGAATTGAATTGAATAAATGAATTAAATAAATGAATTAAATGAATGAATTGAATTAAATTGAATTGAATTGAATTGAATTGAATTGAATTGAATTGAATTGAATTGAATAAATGAATTGAATTGCCTTGATTTGAATTGAATTGAATTGAATTAAATTGAATAAATGAATTGAATATATTTGAATTGATTTGAATTGAATTAAATTAAATTGATTTGAATTGAATTGACTTGAATTGAATGAATTGAATAAAAGAATTGAATTGAATTGAATTAAATTAAATTGAATAAAATTGAATTGAATTGATTTGAATTGAATTGAATTGATTTGAATTGACTTGAATTGAATGAATTGAATAAATAAATTGACTTCATTTGAATTGAATAAATGAATTGAATTGAATTAAATAAGTGAATTGAATTGAATTGAATAAATGAATTGAATTGAATTGAATTGATTTGAATTGAACTGCATTGAATTGAATTGAATTGAATAAATGAATTGAATTGATTTGAATTGATTTGAATTGAATTGATTTGAATTGAATTGATTTGAATTGAAATGAATTGAAAAAATGAATTGAATTGATTTGAATTGAATGAAATTGAATTGAAATGATTTGATTTGAATTGAATTGAATTGAATTGATTTGAATTGAATTGAATTGAATAAATAAATTGAATTGATTTGAATTGATTAGAATTGAATTGATTTGAATTGTTTGAATTGAATTGACTTGAATTGAATTAAATAAGTGAATTGAATTGAATAAATGAACTGAACTGCATTGAATTGAATTGAATTGAATAAATGAATTGAATTAATTTGAATTGATTTAAATTGAATTGACTTGAATTGAATGAATTGAATAAATGAATTGAATTGATTTGAATTGAATGAAATTGAATTGAATTGATTTGAATTAAACTGCATTGAATTGAATTGATTTGAATTGAATTGATTTGAATTGATTTGAATTGATTTGAATTGATTTGAATTGAAATGAATTGAATAAATGAATTGAATTGAATTGATTTGAATTGAATTGATTTGAATTGATTGAATTAAATTAACTTGAATTGAATAAATGAATTGAATTGATTTGAATTGAATTAAATTGAATTGAAATAAATTGAATTGAATTGAATAAATGAATTGAATTAAATTAAATTGAATTGAATTGAAATGAATAAATGAATTGAATTGATTTGAATTGAATTGAATTTAATAAATGAATTGAATTGATTTGAATTGAATTCAATTGAATTGAATTGAATAAATGAATTAAATAAATTTGAATTGATTTGAATTGATTTGAATTGAATTAATTTGAATTGAATTGAATTAAATTGAATTGAATTGAATTGAATTAAATAAGTGAATTGAATTGAATAAATGAACTGAACTGCATTGAATTGAATTGAATTGAATAAATGAATTGAATTAATTTGAATTAAATGAAATTAAATTGAATTGATTTGAATTGATTTGAATTGATTTGAATTGACTTGAATTGACTTGAATTGAATGAATTGAATAAATAAATTGACTTGATTTGAATTGAATTGAATAAATGAATTGAATAAATGAATTGAATGAATGAATTGAATTGATTTGAATTGATTTGAATTGAATTGAATTGAATTGAATAAATGAATTGAATTGCATTGATTTGAATTGAATTGAATTGAATAAATGAATTGAATAAATTTGAATTGATTTGAATTGAATTAAATTAAATTGATTTGAATTGATTTGACTTGAATTGAATGAATTGAATAAAAGAATTGAATTGAATTGAATTAAATTAAATTTAATTGAATAAAATTAATTGAATTGATTTGATTTGAATTGAATTGAATTGATTTGAATTGAATTGAATAAATGAATTGAATTGATTTGAATTGATTTGAATTGATTTGAATTGTTTGAATTGAATTGACTTGAATTGAATTGAATTGAATTGAATTAAATTGAATTGAAATAAATTGAATTAAAATAAATTGAATTGAATTGAATTGAATTGAATAAATGAATTGAATAAATGAACTGAACTGCATTGAATTGAATTGAATTGAATAAATGAATTGAATTAATTTGAATTAAATGAAATTAAATTGAATTGATTTGAATTGATTTGAATTGACTTGAATTGAATGAATTGAATAAATAAATTGACTTGATTTGAATTGAATTGAATAAATGAATTGAATAAATGAATTGAATGAATGAATTGAATTGATTTGAATTGAATTGAATTGAATTGAATTGAATTGAATAAATGAATTGAATTGAATAAATGAATTGAATTGATTTGATTTGAATTGAATTGATTTGAATTGAATTGACTTGAATTGAATTAAATAAGTGAATTGAATTGAATAAATGAACTGAACTGCATTGAATTGAATTGAATTGAATAAATGAATTGAATTAATTTGAATTGATTTAAATTGAATTGACTTGAATTGAATGAATTGAATAAATGAATTGAATTGATTTGAATTGAATGAAATTGAATTGAATTGATTTGAATTGAACTGCATTGAATTGAATTGATTTGAATTGAATTGATTTGAATTGATTTGAATTGAAATGAATTGAATAAATGAATTGAATTGATTTGAATTGATTTGAATTGAATTGAATTGATTTGAATTGAATTGACTTGAATTGAATGAATTGAATAAATAAATTGACTTGCTTTGAATTGAATTGAATAAATGAATTGAATTGAATTGAATTAAATAAGTGAATTGAATTGAATTGACCAAATGAATTGAATTGAATTGAATTGATTTGAATTGAACTGCATTGAATTGAATTGAATTGAATAAATGAATTGAATTGATTTGAATTGATTTGAATTGAATAAATTGCATAAATGAATTGAATTGATTTGAATTGATTTGAATTGAATTGATTTGAATTGATTGAATTGAATTGACTTGAATTGAATAAATGAATTGATTTGATTTGAATTGAATTGAATTAAATTGAATTGAAATAAATTGAATTGAATTGAATAAATGAATTGAATTAAATTAAATTGAGTTGAATTGAATTAAATAAGTGAATTGAATTGAATTGAATAAATGAATTGAATTGAATTGATTTGAATTGAACTGCATTGAATTGAATAAATGAATTGAATTGATTTGAATTGATTTGAATTGAATTGAATTGAATTGATTTAAATTGAATTGACTTAAATTGAATGAATTGAATAAATGAATTGAATTGAATTGATTTGAATTGAATTGATTTGAATTGAATTGATTTGAATTGAATTGAATTGATTTGAATTGAATTGACTTGAATTGAAATGAATTGAATAAATGAATTGAATTGATTTGAATTGATTTGAATTGAATTGATTTGAATTGATTGAATTGAATTGACTTGAATTGAATAAATGAATTGAATTGATTAGAATTGAATTGAATTAAATTGAATTGAAATAAATTGAATTGAATTGAATAAATGAATTGAATTAAATTAAATTGAATTGAATTGAATAAATGAATTGAATGAATGAATTGAATTTAATTAAATTGAATTGAATTGAATAAATGAATTGAATTGCATTGATTTGAATTGAATTGAATAAATGAATTGAATAAATTTGAATTGATTTGAATTGATATCAATTAAATTGAGTTGAATTGTATTGACTTGAAATGAATGAATTGAATAAAAGAATTGAATTGATTTGAATTGAAATTAATTAAATTAAATTGAATTGAATTGATTTGAATTGAATTGAATTGAATTGAATTGAATTGAATTGAATTGATTTGATTTGAATTGAATTGACTTGAATTGGATCAATTGAATAAATGAATTGAATTGAATTAAATTGAATTAAATTGATTTGAATTGAATCGAATTGAATTGATTTGAATTGAATTGACTTGAATTGAATGAATTGAATAAATGAATTGAATTGAATTGAATAAATGAATTGAATAAATTTGAATTGATTTGAATTGATTTGAATTGATTTGAATTGAATTAAATTGAATTGAATTGAATTTAATTGAATTGAATTGAATAAATGAATTGAATTGATTTGAATTGAATTCAATTAAATTGAATTGAAATAAATTGAATTGAATTGAATAAATGAATTGATATAAATTAAATTGATATGAATTAAATTGAATTGAATTGAATAAATGAATTGAATTGAATTGAATTGAATAAATGAATTGAATTGATTTGAATTGAATTGAATTAAATTGAATTGAAATAAATTGAATTGAATTGAATAAATGAATTGAATTAAATTAAATTGAATTGAATTGAATCGAATTGAATTGAATTGAATAAATGAATTGAATAAATGAATTGAATTGAATTGATTTGGATTGAATTGAATTGAATTGATTTTAAATGAAATGAATTGAATAAATGAATTGAATTGATTTGAATTGATTGAATTGAATTGACTTGAATTGAATAAATGAATTGATTTGATTTGAATTGAATTGAATTAAATTGAATTGAAATAAATTGAATTGAATTGAATAAATGAATTGAATTAAATTAAATTAAATTGAATTGAATTAAATTGAATTGAATAAATGAATTGAATTGATTTGAATTGAATTGAATTGAATTGAATTGAATTGAATTGAATTGAATTGAATTGAATAAATGAATTGAATTGAATTGCATTGATTTGAATTGAATTGAATTGAATTGAATTGAATAAATGAATTGAATAAATTTGAATTGATTTGAATTGAATTAAATTAAATTGATTTGAATTGACTTGAATTGAAATGAATTGAATTGAATTGAATTGAATAGATTTGAATTGAATTGAATTGAATTGATTTGAATTGAATTGAATTGAATTGATTTGAATTGATTTGAATTGAATTGATTTGAATTGAATTGAATTGAATAAATGAATTGAATTGAATAAATGAACTGAACTGCATTGAATTGAATTGAATTGAATAAATGAATTGAATTAATTTGAATTGAATTAAATTGAATTAAATTGATTTGAATTGAATCGAATTGAATTGATTTGAATTGAATTGACTTGAATTGAATGAATTGAATAAATGAATTGAATTGTATTGAATTGAATTGAATTGAATAAATGAATTGAATAAATTTGAATTGATTTGAATTGATTTGAATTGAATTAAATTGAATTGAATTGAATTGAATAAATTTGAATTGATTTGAATTGAATTAAATTAAATTGATTTGAATTGAATTGAATTGAATTGAATTGCCTTGAATTGAATTGAATTGAATTGAATTGAATTGAATAAATTTGAATTGATTTGAATTGAATTAAATTAAATTGATTTGAATTGAATTGACTTGAATTGAATGAATTGAATAAAAGAATTGAATTGAATTGAATTAAATTAAATTAAATTGAATAAAATTGAATTGAATTGATTTGATTTGAATTGAATTGAATTGATTTGAATTGAATTGAATAAATAAATTGAATTGATTTGAATTGATTTGAATTGAATTGATTTGAATTGTTTGAATTGAATTGACTTGAATTGAATTAAATAAGTAAATTGAATTGAATAAATGAACTGAACTGCATTGAATTGAATTGAATTGAATAAATGAATTGAATTAATTTGAATTGTTTTATATTGAATTGACTTGAATTGAATGAATTGAATAAATGAATTGAATTGATTTGAATTGAATGAAATTGAATTGAATTGATTTGAATTGAACTGCATTGAATTGAATTGAATTGATTTGAATTGAATTGATTTGAATTGATTTGAATTGAAATGAATTGAATAAATGAATTGAATTGATTTGAATTGATTTGAATTGAATTGATTTGAATTGATTGAATTAAATTAACTTGAATTGAATAAATGAATTGAATTGATTTGAATTGAATTAAATTGAATTGAAATAAATTGAATTGAATTGAATAAATGAATTGAATTAAATTAAATTGAATTGAATTGAAATGAATAAATGAATTGATTTGAATTGAATTGAATTGAATAAATGAATTGAATTAAATTAAATTGAATTGAATTGAAATGAATAAATGAATTGAATTGATTTGAATTGAATTGAATTTAATAAATGAATTGAATTGATTTGAATTGAATTCAATTGAATTGAATTGAATAAATGAATTAAATAAATTTGAATTGATTTGAATTGATTTCAATTGAATTAATTTGAATTGAATTGAATTAAATTGAATTGAATTTAATTGAATTGAATTGAATAAATGAATTGAATTGAATTGAATTAAATAAGTGAATTGAATTGAATAAATGAACTGAACTGCATTGAATTGAATTGAATTGAATAAATGAATTGAATTAATTTGAATTAAATGAAATTAAATTGAATTGATTTGAATTGATTTGAATTGACTTGAATTGAATGAATTGAATAAATAAATTGACTTGATTTGAATTGAATTGAATAAATGAATTGAATAAATGAATTGAATGAATGAATTGAATTGATTTGAATTGATTTGAATTGAATTGAATTGAATTGAATAAATGAATTGAATTGCATTGATTTGAATTGAATTGAATAAATGAATTGAATAAATTTGAATTGATTTGAATTGAATTAAATTAAATTGACTTGAATTGAATGAATTGAATAAAAGAATTGAATTGAATTGAATTAAATTAAATTAAATTGAATAAAATTAATTGAATTGATTTGATTTGAATTGAATTGAATTGATTTGAATTGAATTGAATAAATGAATTGAATTGATTTGAATTGATTTGAATTGAATTGATTTGAATTGTTTGAATTGAATTGACTTGAATTTAATTGACTTGAATTGAATTAAATTGAATTGAAATAAATTGAATTAAATTAAATTGAATTGAATTGAATTGAATTGAATTGAATTGAATAAATGAATTGAATAAATGAATTGAATTGAATTGAATTGATTTGAATTGAATTGAATTGAATTGAATAAATGAATTGAATTGAATAAATGAATTGAATAAAATTGAATTGGATTGGATTGGATTGGATTGAATTGAATTGCAATGAATTGAATAAATGATTTGAATTGATTTGAATTGAATTGAATTGATTTGAATTGACTTGAATTGAATTGATTTGAATTGCCTTGAATTGAATTGAATTGAATAGATTTGAATTAAATTGAATTGAATTGAATTGAATTGAATTGATTTGAATTGATTTGAATTGAATTTAATTGAATTGAATTGAATTGAATTGAATAAATGAATTGAATTGAATTGAATTTAATAAGTGAATTGAATTGAATAAATGAACTGAACTGCATTGAATTGAATTGAATAAATGAATTGAATTAATTTGAATTGAATTAAATTGAATTAAATTGATTTGAATTGAATCGAATTGAATTGATTTGAATTGAATTGAATAAATTTGAATTGATTTGAATTGATTTGAATTGAATTAAATTGAATTAAATTGAATTGAATTAAATTGAATTGAATTGAATTGAATTGAATTGAATTGAATAAATGAATTGAATTGAATTGAATTAAATAAGTGAATTGAATTGAATAAATGAACTGAACTGCATTGAATTGAATTGAATTGAATAAATGAATTGAATTAATTTGAATTGATTTAAATTGAATTGACTTGAATTGAATGAATTGAATAAATAAATTGAATTGATTTGAATTGAATGAAATTAAATTGAATTGATTTGAATTGAATTGATTTGAATTGACTTGAATTGAATGAATTGAATAAATAAATTGACTTGATTTGAATTGAATTGAATAAATGAATTAAATAAATGAATTAAATGAATGAATTGAATTAAATTGAATTGAATTGAATTGAATTGAATTGAATTGAATTGAATTGAATAAATGAATTGAATTGCCTTGATTTGAATTGAATTGAATTGAATTAAATTGAATAAATGAATTGAATATATTTGAATTGATTTGAATTGAATTAAATTAAATTGATTTGAATTGAATTGACTTGAATTGAATGAATTGAATAAAAGAATTGAATTGAATTGAATTAAATTAAATTGAATAAAATTGAATTGAATTGATTTGAATTGAATTGAATTGATTTGAATTGACTTGAATTGAATGAATTGAATAAATAAATTGACTTCATTTGAATTGAATAAATGAATTGAATTGAATTAAATAAGTGAATTGAATTGAATTGAATAAATGAATTGAATTGAATTGAATTGAATTGAACTGCATTGAATTGAATTGAATTGAATAAATGAATTGAATTGATTTGAATTGATTTGAATTGAATTGATTTGAATTGAATTGATTTGAATTGAAATGAATTGAAAAAATGAATTGAATTGATTTGAATTGAATGAAATTGAATTGAATTGATTTGATTTGAATTGAATTGAATTGAATTGAATTGATTTGAATTGAATTGAATAAATAAATTGAATTGATTTGAATTGATTAGAATTGAATTGATTTGAATTGTTTGAATTGAATTGACTTGAATTGAATTAAATAAGTGAATTGAATTGAATAAATGAACTGAACTGCATTGAATTGAATTGAATTGAATAAATGAATTGAATTAATTTGAATTGATTTAAATTGAATTGACTTGAATTGAATGAATTGAATAAATGAATTGAATTGATTTGAATTGAATGAAATTGAATTGAATTGATTTGAATTAAACTGCATTGAATTGAATTGATTTGAATTGAATTGATTTGAATTGATTTGAATTGATTTGAATTGATTTGAATTGAAATGAATTGAATAAATGAATTGAATTGAATTGATTTGAATTGAATTGATTTGAATTGATTGAATTAAATTAACTTGAATTGAATAAATGAATTGAATTGATTTGAATTGAATTAAATTGAATTGAAATAAATTGAATTGAATTGAATAAATGAATTGAATTAAATTAAATTGAATTGAATTGAAATGAATAAATGAATTGAATTGATTTGAATTGAATTGAATTTAATAAATGAATTGAATTGATTTGAATTGAATTCAATTGAATTGAATTGAATAAATGAATTAAATAAATTTGAATTGATTTGAATTGATTTGAATTGAATTAATTTGAATTGAATTGAATTAAATTGAATTGAATTTAATTGAATTGAATTGAATAAATGAATTGAATTGAATTGAATTAAATAAGTGAATTGAATTGAATAAATGAACTGAACTGCATTGAATTGAATTGAATTGAATAAATGAATTGAATAAATGAATTGAATGAATGAATTGAATTGATTTGAATTGATTTGAATTGAATTAAATTAAATTGATTTGAATTGATTTGACTTGAATTGAATGAATTGAATAAAAGAATTGAATTGAATTGAATTAAATTAAATTTAATTGAATAAAATTAATTGAATTGATTTGATTTGAATTGAATTGAATTGAATTGATTTGAATTGAATTGAATAAATGAATTGAATTGATTTGAATTGATTTGAATTGATTTGAATTGATTTGAATTGTTTGAATTGAATTGACTTGAATTGAATTGAATTGAATTAAATTGAATTGAAATAAATTGAATTAAAATAAATTGAATTGAATTGAATTGAATTGAATTGAATTGAATAAATGAATTGAATAAATGAACTGAACTGCATTGAATTGAATTGAATTGAATAAATGAATTGAATTAATTTGAATTAAATGAAATTAAATTGAATTGATTTGAATTGATTTGAATTGACTTGAATTGAATGAATTGAATAAATAAATTGACTTGATTTGAATTGAATTGAATAAATGAATTGAATAAATGAATTGAATGAATGAATTGAATTGATTTGAATTGAATTGAATTGAATTGAATTGAATTGAATTGAATTGAATTGAATAAATGAATTGAATTGCATTGATTTGAATTGAATTGAATAAATGAATTGAATAAATTTGAATTGATTTGATTTGAATTGAACTGCATTGAATTGAATTGAATTGATTTGAATTGAATTGATTTGAATTGATTTGAATTGAAATGAATTGAATAAATGAATTGAATTGATTTGAATTGATTTGAATTGAATTGATTTGAATTGATTGAATTAAATTAACTTGAATTGAATAAATGAATTGAATTGATTTGAATTGAATTAAATTGAATTGAAATAAATTGAATTGAATTGAATAAATGAATTGAATTAAATTAAATTGAATTGAATTGAAATGAATAAATGAATTGATTTGAATTGAATTGAATTGAATAAATGAATTGAATTAAATTAAATTGAATTGAATTGAAATGAATAAATGAATTGAATTGATTTGAATTGAATTGAATTTAATAAATGAATTGAATTGATTTGAATTGAATTCAATTGAATTGAATTGAATAAATGAATTAAATAAATTTGAATTGATTTGAATTGATTTCAATTGAATTAATTTGAATTGAATTGAATTAAATTGAATTGAATTTAATTGAATTGAATTGAATAAATGAATTGAATTGAATTGAATTAAATAAGTGAATTGAATTGAATAAATGAACTGAACTGCATTGAATTGAATTGAATTGAATAAATGAATTGAATTAATTTGAATTAAATGAAATTAAATTGAATTGATTTGAATTGATTTGAATTGACTTGAATTGAATGAATTGAATAAATAAATTGACTTGATTTGAATTGAATTGAATAAATGAATTGAATAAATGAATTGAATGAATGAATTGAATTGATTTGAATTGATTTGAATTGAATTGAATTGAATTGAATAAATGAATTGAATTGCATTGATTTGAATTGAATTGAATAAATGAATTGAATAAATTTGAATTGATTTGAATTGAATTAAATTAAATTGACTTGAATTGAATGAATTGAATAAAAGAATTGAATTGAATTGAATTAAATTAAATTAAATTGAATAAAATTAATTGAATTGATTTGATTTGAATTGAATTGAATTGATTTGAATTGAATTGAATAAATGAATTGAATTGATTTGAATTGATTTGAATTGAATTGATTTGAATTGTTTGAATTGAATTGACTTGAATTTAATTGACTTGAATTGAATTAAATTGAATTGAAATAAATTGAATTAAATTAAATTGAATTGAATTGAATTGAATTGAATTGAATTGAATAAATGAATTGAATAAATGAATTGAATTGAATTGAATTGATTTGAATTGAATTGAATTGAATTGAATAAATGAATTGAATTGAATAAATGAATTGAATAAAATTGAATTGGATTGGATTGGATTGGATTGAATTGAATTGCAATGAATTGAATAAATGATTTGAATTGATTTGAATTGAATTGAATTGATTTGAATTGACTTGAATTGAATTGATTTGAATTGCCTTGAATTGAATTGAATTGAATAGATTTGAATTAAATTGAATTGAATTGAATTGAATTGAATTGATTTGAATTGATTTGAATTGAATTTAATTGAATTGAATTGAATTGAATTGAATAAATGAATTGAATTGAATTGAATTTAATAAGTGAATTGAATTGAATAAATGAACTGAACTGCATTGAATTGAATTGAATAAATGAATTGAATTAATTTGAATTGAATTAAATTGAATTAAATTGATTTGAATTGAATCGAATTGAATTGATTTGAATTGAATTGAATAAATTTGAATTGATTTGAATTGATTTGAATTGAATTAAATTGAATTAAATTGAATTGAATTAAATTGAATTGAATTGAATTGAATTGAATTGAATTGAATAAATGAATTGAATTGAATTGAATTAAATAAGTGAATTGAATTGAATAAATGAACTGAACTGCATTGAATTGAATTGAATTGAATAAATGAATTGAATTAATTTGAATTGATTTAAATTGAATTGACTTGAATTGAATGAATTGAATAAATAAATTGAATTGATTTGAATTGAATGAAATTAAATTGAATTGATTTGAATTGAATTGATTTGAATTGACTTGAATTGAATGAATTGAATAAATAAATTGACTTGATTTGAATTGAATTGAATAAATGAATTAAATAAATGAATTAAATGAATGAATTGAATTAAATTGAATTGAATTGAATTGAATTGAATTGAATTGAATTGAATTGAATAAATGAATTGAATTGCCTTGATTTGAATTGAATTGAATTGAATTAAATTGAATAAATGAATTGAATATATTTGAATTGATTTGAATTGAATTAAATTAAATTGATTTGAATTGAATTGACTTGAATTGAATGAATTGAATAAAAGAATTGAATTGAATTGAATTAAATTAAATTGAATAAAATTGAATTGAATTGATTTGAATTGAATTGAATTGATTTGAATTGACTTGAATTGAATGAATTGAATAAATAAATTGACTTCATTTGAATTGAATAAATGAATTGAATTGAATTAAATAAGTGAATTGAATTGAATTGAATAAATGAATTGAATTGAATTGAATTGAATTGAACTGCATTGAATTGAATTGAATTGAATAAATGAATTGAATTGATTTGAATTGATTTGAATTGAATTGATTTGAATTGAATTGATTTGAATTGAAATGAATTGAAAAAATGAATTGAATTGATTTGAATTGAATGAAATTGAATTGAATTGATTTGATTTGAATTGAATTGAATTGAATTGAATTGATTTGAATTGAATTGAATAAATAAATTGAATTGATTTGAATTGATTAGAATTGAATTGATTTGAATTGTTTGAATTGAATTGACTTGAATTGAATTAAATAAGTGAATTGAATTGAATAAATGAACTGAACTGCATTGAATTGAATTGAATTGAATAAATGAATTGAATTAATTTGAATTGATTTAAATTGAATTGACTTGAATTGAATGAATTGAATAAATGAATTGAATTGATTTGAATTGAATGAAATTGAATTGAATTGATTTGAATTAAACTGCATTGAATTGAATTGATTTGAATTGAATTGATTTGAATTGATTTGAATTGATTTGAATTGATTTGAATTGAAATGAATTGAATAAATGAATTGAATTGAATTGATTTGAATTGAATTGATTTGAATTGATTGAATTAAATTAACTTGAATTGAATAAATGAATTGAATTGATTTGAATTGAATTAAATTGAATTGAAATAAATTGAATTGAATTGAATAAATGAATTGAATTAAATTAAATTGAATTGAATTGAAATGAATAAATGAATTGAATTGATTTGAATTGAATTGAATTTAATAAATGAATTGAATTGATTTGAATTGAATTCAATTGAATTGAATTGAATAAATGAATTAAATAAATTTGAATTGATTTGAATTGATTTGAATTGAATTAATTTGAATTGAATTGAATTAAATTGAATTGAATTTAATTGAATTGAATTGAATAAATGAATTGAATTGAATTGAATTAAATAAGTGAATTGAATTGAATAAATGAACTGAACTGCATTGAATTGAATTGAATTGAATAAATGAATTGAATAAATGAATTGAATGAATGAATTGAATTGATTTGAATTGATTTGAATTGAATTAAATTAAATTGATTTGAATTGATTTGACTTGAATTGAATGAATTGAATAAAAGAATTGAATTGAATTGAATTAAATTAAATTTAATTGAATAAAATTAATTGAATTGATTTGATTTGAATTGAATTGAATTGAATTGATTTGAATTGAATTGAATAAATGAATTGAATTGATTTGAATTGATTTGAATTGATTTGAATTGATTTGAATTGTTTGAATTGAATTGACTTGAATTGAATTGAATTGAATTAAATTGAATTGAAATAAATTGAATTAAAATAAATTGAATTGAATTGAATTGAATTGAATTGAATTGAATAAATGAATTGAATAAATGAACTGAACTGCATTGAATTGAATTGAATTGAATAAATGAATTGAATTAATTTGAATTAAATGAAATTAAATTGAATTGATTTGAATTGATTTGAATTGACTTGAATTGAATGAATTGAATAAATAAATTGACTTGATTTGAATTGAATTGAATAAATGAATTGAATAAATGAATTGAATGAATGAATTGAATTGATTTGAATTGAATTGAATTGAATTGAATTGAATTGAATTGAATTGAATTGAATAAATGAATTGAATTGCATTGATTTGAATTGAATTGAATAAATGAATTGAATAAATTTGAATTGATTTGAATTGAATTAAATTAAATTGATTTGAATTGAATTGACTTGAATTGAATGAATTGAATAAAAGAATTGAATTGAATTGAATTAAATTAAATTAAATTGAATAAAATTAATTGAATTGATTTGATTTGAATTGAATTGAATTGATTTGAATTGAATTGAATAAATGAATTGAATTGATTTGAATTGATTTGAATTGAATTGATTTGAATTGTTTGAATTGAATTGACTTGAATTTAATTGACTTGAATTGAATTAAATTGAATTGAAATAAATTGAATTAAATTAAATTGAATTGAATTGAATTGAATAAATGAATTGAATAAATGAATTGAATTGAATTGAATTGATTTGAATTGAATTGAATTGAATTGAATAAATGAATTGAATTGAATAAATGAATTGAATAAAATTGAATTGGATTGGATTGGATTGAATTGAATTGCAATGAATTGAATAAATGAATTGAATTGATTTGAATTGAATTGAATTGATTTGAATTGACTTGAATTGAATGAATTGAATAAATGAATTGAATTTAATGAAATTGAATTGAATTGAATTGAATTGATTTGAATTAAATTGACTTGAATTGAATGAATTGAATAAATAAATTGACTTGCTTTGAATTGAATTGAATAAATGAATTGAATTGAATTGAATTAAATAATTGAATTGAATTGAATTGACCAAATGAATTGAATTGAATTGAATTGATTTGAATTGAGTTCAATTGAATTGAATTGAATTGAATAAATTTGAATTGATTTGAATTGAATTGAATTAAATTGATTTGAATTGAATTGAATTGAATTGATTTGAATTGATTTGAATTGAATTTAATTGAATTGAATTGAATTGAATAAATGAATTGAACTGAATTGAATTTAATAAGTGAATTGAATTGAATAAATGAACTGAACTGCATTGAATTGAATTGAATAAATGAATTGAATTAATTTGAATTGAATTAAATTGAATTAAATTGATTTGAATTGAATCGAATTGAATTGATTTGAATTGAATTGAATAAATTTGAATTGATTTGAATTGATTTGAATTGAATTAAATTGAATTGAATTAAATTGAATTGAATTGAATTGAATTGAATTGAATTGAATTGAATTGAATTGAATTGAATTGAATAAATGAATTGAATTGAATTAAATAAGTGAATTGAATTGAATAAATGAACTGAACTGCATTGAATTGAATTGAATTGAATAAATGAATTGAATTAATTTGAATTGATTTAAATTGAATTGACTTGAATTGAATGAATTGAATAAATGAATTGAATTGATTTGAATTGAATGAAATTAAATTGAATTGATTTGAATTGAATTGATTTGAATTGACTTGAATTGAATGAATTGAATAAATAAATTGACTTGATTTGAATTGAATTGAATAAATGAATTAAATAAATGAATTAAATGAATGAATTGAATTAAATTGAATTGAATTGAATTGAATTGAATTGAATTGAATAAATGAATTGAATTGCCTTGATTTGAATTGAATTGAATTGAATTAAATTGAATAAATGAATTGAATAAATTTGAATTGATTTGAATTGAATTAAATTAAATTGATTTGAATTGAATTGACTTGAATTGAATGAATTGAATAAAAGAATTGAATTGAATTGAATTAAATTAAATTGAATAAAATTGAATTGAATTGATTTGAATTGAATTGAATTGATTTGAATTGACTTGAATTGAATGAATTGAATAAATAAATTGACTTCATTTGAATTGAATAAATGAATTGAATTGAATTAAATAAGTGAATTGAATTGAATTGAATAAATGAATTGAATTGAATTGATTTGAATTGAACTGCATTGAATTGAATTGAATTGAATAAATGAATTGAATTGATTTGAATTGATTTGAATTGAATTGATTTGAATTGAAATGAATTGAAAAAATGAATTGAATTGATTTGAATTGAATGAAATTGAATTGATTTGATTTGAATTGAATTGAATTGAATTGATTTGAATTGAATTGAATAAATAAATTGAATTGATTTGAATTGATTAGAATTGAATTGATTTGAATTGTTTGAATTGAATTGACTTGAATTGAATTAAATAAGTGAATTGAATTGAATAAATGAACTGAACTGCATTGAATTGAATTGAATTGAATAAATGAATTGAATTAATTTGAATTGATTTAAATTGAATTGACTTGAATTGAATGAATTGAATAAATGAATTGAATTGATTTGAATTGAATGAAATTGAATTGAATTGATTTGAATTAAACTGCATTGAATTGAATTGAATTGATTTGAATTGAATTGATTTGAATTGAAATGAATTGAATAAATGAATTGAATTGAATTGATTTGAATTGAATTGATTTGAATTGATTGAATTAAATTAACTTGAATTGAATAAATGAATTGAATTGATTTGAATTGAATTAAATTGAATTGAAATAAATTGAATTGAATTGAATAAATGAATTGAATTAAATTAAATTGAATTGAATTGAAATGAATAAATGAATTGAATTGATTTGAATTGAATTGAATTTAATAAATGAATTGAATTGATTTGAATTGAATTCAATTGAATTGAATTGAATAAATGAATTAAATAAATTTGAATTGATTTGAATTGATTTGAATTGAATTAATTTGAATTGAATTGAATTAAATTGAATTGAATTTAATTGAATTGAATTGAATAAATGAATTGAATTGAATTGAATTAAATAAGTGAATTGAATTGAATAAATGAACTGAACTGCATTGAATTGAATTGAATTGAATAAATGAATTGAATTAATTTGAATTAAATGAAATTAAATTGAATTGATTTGAATTGATTTGAATTGATTTGAATTGACTTGAATTGACTTGAATTGAATGAATTGAATAAATAAATTGACTTGATTTGAATTGAATTGAATAAATGAATTGAATAAATGAATTGAATGAATGAATTGAATTGATTTGAATTGATTTGAATTGAATTGAATTGAATTGAATAAATGAATTGAATTGCATTGATTTGAATTGAATTGAATTGAATAAATGAATTGAATAAATTTGAATTGATTTGAATTGAATTAAATTAAATTGATTTGAATTGAATTGACTTGAATTGAATGAATTGAATAAAAGAATTGAATTGAATTGAATTAAATTAAATTAAATTGAATAAAATTAATTGAATTGATTTGATTTGAATTGAATTGAATTGAATTGATTTGAATTGAATTGAATAAATGAATTGAATTGATTTGAATTGTTTGAATTGAATTGACTTGAATTGAATTGACTTGAATTGAATTAAATTGAATTGAAATAAATTGAATTAAATTAAATTGAATTGAATTGAATTGAATTGAATTGAATAAATGAATTGAATAAATGAATTGAATTGAATTGATTTGAATTGAATTGAATTGAATTGAATAAATGAATTGAATTGAATAAATGAATTGAATAAAATTGAATTGGATTGGATTGGATTGGATTGAATTGAATTGCAATGAATTGAATAAATGAATTGAATTGATTTGAATTGATTTGAATTGAATTGAATTGATTTGAATTGACTTGAATTGAATGAATTGAATAAATGAATTGAATTTAATGAAATTGAATTGAATTGAATTGAATTGATTTGAATTAAATTGACTTGAATTGAATGAATTGAATAAATAAATTGACTTGCTTTGAATTGAATTGAATAAATGAATTGAATTGAATTGAATTAAATAATTGAATTGAATTGACCAAATGAATTGAATTGAATTGAATTGATTTGAATTGAGTTCAATTGAATTGAATTGAATTGAATTGAATAAATTTGAATTGATTTGAATTGAATTGAATTAAATTGATTTGAATTGAATTGAATTGAATTGAATTGAATTGCCTTGAATTGAATTGAATTGAATAGATTTGAATTAAATTGAATTGATTTGAATTGAATTGAATTGAATTGATTTGAATTGATTTGAATTGAATTTAATTGAATTGAATTGAATTGAATTGAATAAATGAATTGAATTGAATTGAATTTAATAAGTGAATTGAATAAATGAACTGAACTGCATTGAATTGAATTGAATAAATGAATTGAATTAAATTAAATTGATTTTAATTGAATCGAATTGAATTGATTTGAATTGAATTGAATAAATTTGAATTGATTTGAATTGATTTGAATTGAATTAAATTGAATTGAATTAAATTGAATTGAATTGAATTGAATTGAATTGAATTGAATTGAATTGAATTGAATTGAATTGAATAAATGAATTGAATTGAATTGAATTAAATAAATGAATTGAATTGAATAAATGAACTGAACTGCATTGAATTGAATTGAATTGAATAAATGAATTGAATTAATTTGAATTGATTTAAATTGAATTGACTTGAATTGAATGAATTGAATAAATGAATTGAATTGATTTGAATTGAATGAAATTAAATTGAATTGATTTGAATTGATTTGAATTGACTTGAATTGAATGAATTGAATAAATAAATTGACTTGATTTGAATTGAATTGAATAAATGAATTAAATAAATGAATTAAATGAATGAATTGAATTAAATTGAATTGAATTGAATTGAATTGAATTGAATTGAATTGAATTGAATTGAATAAATGAATTGAATTGCCTTGATTTGAATTGAATTGAATTAAATTGAATAAATGAATTGAATAAATTTGAATTGATTTGAATTGAATTAAATTAAATTGATTTGAATTGAATTGACTTGAATTGAATGAATTGAATAAAAGAATTGAATTGAATTGAATTAAATTAAATTAAATTGAATAAAATTGAATTGAATTGATTTGAATTGAATTGAATTGATTTGAATTGACTTGAATTGAATGAATTGAATAAATAAATTGACTTGATTTGAATTGAATAAATGAATTGAATTGAATTAAATAAGTGAATTGAATTGAATAAATGAATTGAATTGAATTGAATTGATTTGAATTGAACTGCATTGAATTGAATTGAATTGAATAAATGAATTGAATTGATTTGAATTGATTTGAATTGATTTGAATTGAAATGAATTGAAAAAATGAATTGAATTGATTTGAATTGAATTAAATTGAATTGATTTGAATTGATTGAATTGAATTGACTTGAATTGAATAGATTTGAATTGAATTCAATTAAATTGAATTGAAATAAATTGAATTGAATTGAATAAATGAATTGAATTAAATTAAATTGAATTGAATTGAAGTGAATAAATGAATTGAATGAATGAATTGAATTGAATTGAATTGAATTGAATTGAATAAATGAATTGAATTGCATTGATTTTAATTGAATTGAATTGAATAAATGAATTGAATAAATTTGAATTGATTTGAATTGATATAAATTAAATTGATTTGAATTGAATTGACTTGAATTGAATGAATTGAATAAAAGAATTGAATTGAATTAAATTAAATTAAATTGAATTGAATTGATTTGAATTGAATTGAATAAATGAATTGAATTGATTTGAATTGATTTGAATTGAATTGACTTGAATTGAATTAAATAAGTGAATTGAATTGAATAAATGAACTGAACTGCATTGAATTGAATTGAATTGAATAAATGAATTGAATTAATTTGAATTGATTTAAATTGAATTGACTTGAATTGAATGAATTGAATAAATGAATTGAATTGATTTGAATTGAATGAAATTGAATTGAATTGATTTGAATTAAACTGCATTGAATTGAATTGAATTGATTTGAATTGAATTGATTTGAATTGAATTGATTTGAATTGATTTGAATTGAAATGAATTGAATAAATGAATTGAATTGAATTGATTTGAATTGAATTGATTTGAATTGATTGAATTAAATTAACTTGAATTGAATAAATGAATTGAATTGATTTGAATTGAATTAAATTGAATTGAAATAAATTGAATTGAATTGAATAAATGAATTGAATTAAATTAAATTGAATTGAATTGAAATGAATAAATGAATTGAATTGATTTGAATTGAATTGAATTTAATAAATGAATTGAATTGATTTGAATTGAATTCAATTGAATTGAATTGAATAAATGAATTAAATAAATTTGAATTGATTTGAATTGATTTGAATTGAATTAATTTGAATTGAATTGAATTAAATTGAATTGAATTTAATTGAATTGAATTGAATAAATGAATTGAATTGAATTGAATTAAATAAGTGAATTGAATTGAATAAATGAACTGAACTGCATTGAATTGAATTGAATTGAATAAATGAATTGAATTAATTTGAATTAAATGAAATTAAATTGAATTGATTTGAATTGATTTGAATTGATTTGAATTGACTTGAATTGACTTGAATTGAATGAATTGAATAAATAAATTGACTTGATTTGAATTGAATTGAATAAATGAATTGAATAAATGAATTGAATGAATGAATTGAATTGATTTGAATTGATTTGAATTGAATTGAATTGAATTGAATAAATGAATTGAATTGCATTGATTTGAATTGAATTGAATTGAATAAATGAATTGAATAAATTTGAATTGATTTGAATTGAATTAAATTAAATTGATTTGAATTGAATTGACTTGAATTGAATGAATTGAATAAAAGAATTGAATTGAATTGAATTAAATTAAATTAAATTGAATAAAATTAATTGAATTGATTTGATTTGAATTGAATTGAATTGAATTGATTTGAATTGAATTGAATAAATGAATTGAATTGATTTGAATTGATTTGAATTGATTTGAATTGTTTGAATTGAATTGACTTGAATTGAATTGACTTGAATTGAATTAAATTGAATTGAAATAAATTGAATTAAATTAAATTGAATTGAATTGAATTGAATTGAATTGAATAAATGAATTGAATAAATGAATTGAATTGAATTGATTTGAATTGAATTGAATTGAATAAATGAATTGAATTGAATAAATGAATTGAATAAAATTGAATTGGATTGGATTGGATTGGATTGAATTGAATTGCAATGAATTGAATAAATGAATTGAATTGATTTGAATTGATTTGAATTGAATTGAATTGATTTGAATTGACTTGAATTGAATGAATTGAATAAATGAATTGAATTTAATGAAATTGAATTGAATTGAATTGAATTGATTTGAATTAAATTGACTTGAATTGAATGAATTGAATAAATAAATTGACTTGCTTTGAATTGAATTGAATAAATGAATTGAATTGAATTGAATTAAATAATTGAATTGAATTGACCAAATGAATTGAATTGAATTGAATTGATTTGAATTGAGTTCAATTCAATTGAATTGAATTGAATTGAATAAATTTGAATTGATTTGAATTGAATTGAATTAAATTGATTTGAATTGAATTGAATTGAATTGAATTGAATTGCCTTGAATTGAATTGAATTGAATAGATTTGAATTAAATTGAATTGATTTGAATTGAATTGAATTGAATTGATTTGAATTGATTTGAATTGAATTTAATTGAATTGAATTGAATTGAATTGAATAAATGAATTGAATTGAATTGAATTTAATAAGTGAATTGAATAAATGAACTGAACTGCATTGAATTGAATTGAATAAATGAATTGAATTAAATTAAATTGATTTTAATTGAATCGAATTGAATTGATTTGAATTGAATTGAATAAATTTGAATTGATTTGAATTGATTTGAATTGAATTAAATTGAATTGAATTAAATTGAATTGAATTGAATTGAATTGAATTGAATTGAATTGAATTGAATTGAATAAATGAATTGAATTGAATTGAATTAAATAAATGAATTGAATTGAATAAATGAACTGAACTGCATTGAATTGAATTGAATTGAATAAATGAATTGAATTAATTTGAATTGATTTAAATTGAATTGACTTGAATTGAATGAATTGAATAAATGAATTGAATTGATTTGAATTGAATGAAATTAAATTGAATTGATTTGAATTGATTTGAATTGACTTGAATTGAATGAATTGAATAAATAAATTGACTTGATTTGAATTGAATTGAATAAATGAATTAAATAAATGAATTAAATGAATGAATTGAATTAAATTGAATTGAATTGAATTGAATTGAATTGAATTGAATTGAATTGAATAAATGAATTGAATTGCCTTGATTTGAATTGAATTGAATTAAATTGAATAAATGAATTGAATAAATTTGAATTGATTTGAATTGAATTAAATTAAATTGATTTGAATTGAATTGACTTGAATTGAATGAATTGAATAAAAGAATTGAATTGAATTGAATTAAATTAAATTAAATTGAATAAAATTGAATTGAATTGATTTGAATTGAATTGAATTGATTTGAATTGACTTGAATTGAATGAATTGAATAAATAAATTGACTTGATTTGAATTGAATAAATGAATTGAATTGAATTAAATAAGTGAATTGAATTGAATAAATGAATTGAATTGAATTGAATTGATTTGAATTGAACTGCATTGAATTGAATTGAATTGAATAAATGAATTGAATTGATTTGAATTGATTTGAATTGATTTGAATTGAAATGAATTGAAAAAATGAATTGAATTGATTTGAATTGAATTAAATTGAATTGATTTGAATTGATTGAATTGAATTGACTTGAATTGAATAAATGAATTGAATTGATTTGAATTGAATTCAATTAAATTGAATTGAAATAAATTGAATTGAATTGAATAAATGAATTGAATTAAATTAAATTAAATTGAATTGAATTGAAGTGAATAAATGAATTGAATGAATGAATTGAATTGAATTGAATTGAATTGAATTGAATAAATGAATTGAATTGCATTGATTTTAATTGAATTGAATTGAATAAATGAATTGAATAAATTTGAATTGATTTGAATTGATATAAATTAAATTGATTTGAATTGAATTGACTTGAATTGAATGAATTGAATAAAAGAATTGAATTGAATTAAATTAAATTAAATTGAATTGAATTGATTTGAATTGAATTGAATAAATGAATTGAATTGATTTGAATTGATTTGAATTGAATTGACTTGAATTGAATTAAATAAGTGAATTGAATTGAATAAATGAACTGAACTGCATTGAATTGAATTGAATTGAATAAATGAATTGAATTAATTTGAATTGATTTAAATTGAATTGACTTGAATTGAATGAATTGAATAAATGACTTGAATTGATTTGAATTGAATGAAATTGAATTGAATTGATTTGAATTGAATTGCATTGAATTGATTTGAATTGATTTGAATTGATTTGAATTGAAATGAATTGAATAAATGAATTGAATTGATTTGAATTGATTTGAATTGAATTGATTTGAATTGATTGAATTGAATTAACTTGAATTGAATAAATGAATTGAATTGATTTGAATTGAATTAAATTGAATTGAAATAAATTGAATTGAATTGAATAAATGAATTGAATTAAATTAAATTGAATTGAAATGAATAAATGAATTGAATTGATTTGAATTGAATTGAATTTAATAAATGAATTGAATTGATTTGAATTGAATTCAATTGAATTGAATTGAATAAATGAATTGAATAAATTTGAATTGATTTGAATTGATTTGAATTGAATTAAATTGAATTGAATTAAATTGAATTGAATTTAATTGAATTGAATTGAATAAATGAATTGAATTGAATTGAATTAAATAAGTGAATTGAATTGAATAAATGAACTGAACTGCATTGAATTGAATTGAATTGAATAAATGAATTGAATTAATTTGAATTGAATGAAATTAAATTGAATTGATTTGAATTGATTTGAATTGACTTGAATTGAATGAATTGAATAAATAAATTGACTTGATTTGAATTGAATTGAATAAATGAATTGAATAAATGAATTGATTGAATGAATTGAATTGATTTGAATTGAATTGAATTGAATTGAATTGAATTGAATAAATGAATTGAATTGCATTGATTTGAATTGAATTGAATTGAATAAATGAATTGAATAAATTTGAATTGATTTGAATTGAATTAAATTAAATTGATTTGAATTGAATTGAATTGAATTGAATGAATTGAATAAAAGAATTGAATTGAATTGAATTAAATTAAATTGAATAAAATTGAATTGAATTGATTTGATTTGAATTGAATTGAATTGATTTGAATTGAATTGAATAAATGAATTGAATTGATTTGAATTGATTTGAATTGAATTGATTTGAATTGTTTGAATTGAATTGACTTGAATTGAATTGACTTGAATTAAATTGAATTGAAATAAATTGAATTAAATTAAATTGAATTGAATTGAATTGAATTGAATAAATGAATTGAATAAATGAATTGAATTGAATTGATTTGAATTGAATTGAATAAATGAATTGAATTGAATAAATGAATTGAATAAAATTGAATTGGATTGCATTGGATTGGATTGGATTGGATTGAATTGAATTGCAATGAATTGAATAAATGAATTGAATTGATTTGATTTGAATTGAATTGAATTGATTTGAATTGACTTGAATTGAATGAATTGAATAAATGAATTGAATTGAATGAAATTGAATTGATTTGAATTGAATTGAATTGATTTGAATTGAATTGAATTGAATTGAATGAATTGAATAAATAAATTGACTTGCTTTGAATTGAATTGAATAAATGAATTGAATTGAATTAAATAAGTGAATTGAATTGAATTGACCAAATGAATTGAATTGAATTGAATTGATTTGAATTGAACTGCATTGAATTGAATTGAATTGAATAAATGAATTGAATTGATTTGAATTGATTTGAATTGAATAAATTGCATAAATGAATTGAATTGATTTGAATTGATTTGAATTGAATTGATTTGAATTGATTGAATTGAATTGACTTGAATTGAATAAATGAATTGATTTGATTTGAATTGAATTAAATTGAATTGAAATAAATTGAATTGAATTGAATAAATGAATTGAATTAAATTAAATTGAGTTGAATTGAATTAAATAAGTGAATTGAATTGAATTGAATAAATGAATTGAATTGAATTGATTTGAATTGAACTGCATTGAATTGAATAAATGAATTGAATTGATTTGAATTGATTTGAATTGAATTGAATTGAATTGAATTGATTTAAATTGAATTGACTTAAATTGAATGAATTGAATAAATGAATTGAATTGAATTGATTTGAATTGAATTGATTTGAATTGAATTGATTTGAATTGAATTGACTTGAATTGAAATGAATTGAATAAATGAATTGAATTGATTTGAATTGATTTGAATTGAATTGACTTGAATTGAATAAATGAATTGAATTGATTAGAATTGAATTGAATTAAATTGAATTGAAATAAATTGAATTGAATTGAATAAATGAATTGAATTAAATTAAATTGAATTGAATTGAATTGAATAAATGAATTGAATGAATGAATTGAATTGAATTAAATTGAATTGAATTGAATAAATGAATTGAATTGCATTGATTTGAATTGAATTGAATTGAATAAATGAATTGAATAAATTTGAATTGATTTGAATTGATATCAATTAAATTGATTTGAATTGTATTGACTTGAATTGAATGAATTGAATAAAAGAATTGAATTGATTTGAATTGAAATTAATTAAATTGAATTGAATTGATTTGAATTGAATTGAATTGAATTGAATTGATTTGATTTGAATTGAATTGACTTGAATTGGATCAATTGAATAAATGAATTGAATTGATTTGAATTGAATTAAATTGAATTAAATTGATTTGAATTGAATCGAATTGAATTGATTTGAATTGAATTGACTTGAATTGAATGAATTGAATAAATGAATTGAATTGAATTGAATTGAATAAATGAATTGAATAAATTTGAATTGATTTGAATTGATTTGAATTGAATTAAATTGAATTGAATTTAATTGAATTGAATTGAATAATTGAATTGAATTGATTTGAATTGAATTGAAATAAATTGAATTGAATTGAATAAATGAATTGAATTAAATTAAATTGATATGAATTAAATTGAATTGAATAAATGAATTGAATTGAATTGAATTGAATTGAATAAATGAATTGAATTGATTTGAATTGAATTGAATTAAATTGAATTGAAATAAATTGAATTGAATTGAATAAATGAATTGAATTAAATTAAATTGAATTGAATTGAATCGAATTGAATTGAATTGAATAAATGAATTGAATAAATGAATTGAATTGAATTGATTTGGATTGAATTGAATTGAATTGATTTGAATTGAAATGAATTGAATAAATGAATTGAATTGATTTGAATTGATTGAATTGAATTGACTTGAATTGAATAAATGAATTGATTTGATTTGAATTGAATTGAATTAAATTGAATTGAAATAAATTGAATTGAATTGAATAAATGAATTGAATTAAATTAAATTAAATTGAATTGAATTAAATTGAATTGAATAAATGAATTGAATTGATTTGAATTGAATTGAATTGAATTGAATTGAATTGAATATAATTGAATAAATGAATTGAATTGCATTGATTTGAATTGAATTGAATTGAATTGAATTGAATAAATGAATTGAATAAATTTGAATTGATTTGAATTGAATTAAATTAAATTGATTTGAATTGACTTGAATTGAATTGAATTGATTTGAATTGAACTGCATTGAATTGAATTGAATTGAATAAATGAATTGAATTGATTTGAATTGATTTGAATTGAATAAATTGCATAAATGAATTGAATTGATTTGAATTGATTTGAATTGAATTGATTTGAATTGATTGAATTGAATTGACTTGAATTGAATAAATGAATTGATTTGATTTGAATTGAATTAAATTGAATTGAAATAAATTGAATTGAATTGAATAAATGAATTGAATTAAATTAAATTGAGTTGAATTGAATTAAATAAGTGAATTGAATTGAATTGAATAAATGAATTGAATTGAATTGATTTGAATTGAACTGCATTGAATTGAATAAATGAATTGAATTGATTTGAATTGATTTGAATTGAATTGAATTGAATTGATTTAAATTGAATTTACTTAAATTGAATGAATTGAATAAATGAATTGAATTGAATTGATTTGAATTGAATTGATTTGAATTGAATTGAATTGATTTGAATTGAATTGACTTGAATTGAAATGAATTGAATAAATGAATTGAATTGATTTGAATTGATTTGAATTGATTTGAATTGAATTGACTTGAATTGAATAAATGAATTGAATTGATTAGAATTGAATTGAATTGAAATAAATTGAATTGAATTGAATAAATGAATTGAATTAAATTAAATTGAATTGAATTGAATTGAATTGAATTGAATTGAATTGAATAAATGAATTGAATGAATGAATTGAATTGAATTAAATTGAATTGAATAAATGAATTGAATTGCATTGATTTGAATTGAATTGAATTGAATAAATGAATTGAATAAATTTGAATTGATTTGAATTGATATCAATTAAATTGATTTGAATTGTATTGACTTGAATTGAATGAATTGAATAAAAGAATTGAATTGATTTGAATTGAAATTAATTAAATTAAATTGAATTGAATTGATTTGAATTGAATTGAATTGAATTGAATTGAATTGAATTGAATTGAATTGATTTGATTTGAATTGAATTGACTTGAATTGGATCAATTGAATAAATGAATTGAATTGATTTGAATTGAATTAAATTGAATTAAATTGATTTGAATTGAATCGAATTGAATTGATTTGAATTGAATTGACTTGAATTGAATGAATTGAATAAATGAATTGAATTGAATTGAATTGAATAAATGAATTGAATAAATTTGAATTGATTTGAATTGATTTGAATTGAATTAAATTGAATTGAATTGAATTTAATTGAATTGAATTGAATAATTGAATTGAATTGATTTGAATTGAATTGAAATAAATTGAATTGAATTGAATAAATGAATTGAATTAAATTAAATTGATATGAATTAAATTGAATTGAATAAATGAATTGAATTGAATTGAATTGAATAAATGAATTGAATTGATTTGAATTGAATTGAATTAAATTGAATTGAAATAAATTGAATTGAATTGAATAAATGAATTGAATTAAATTAAATTGAATTGAATTGAATCGAATTGAATTGAATTGAATAAATGAATTGAATAAATGAATTGAATTGAATTGATTTGGATTGAATTGAATTGAATTGATTTGAATTGAAATGAATTGAATAAATGAATTGAATTGATTTGAATTGATTGAATTGAATTGACTTGAATTGAATAAATGAATTGATTTGATTTGAATTGAATTGAATTAAATTGAATTGAAATAAATTGAATTGAATAAATGAATTGAATTAAATTAAATTAAATTGAATTGAATTAAATTGAATTGAATAAATGAATTGAATTGATTTGAATTGAATTGAATTGAATTGAATTGAATTGAATTGAATATAATTGAATAAATGAATTGAATTGCATTGATTTGAATTGAATTGAATTGAATTGAATAAATGAATTGAATAAATTTGAATTGATTTGAATTGAATTAAATTAAATTGATTTGAATTGACTTGAATTGAATTGAATTGAATTGAATTGAATAGATTTGAATTGAATTGAATTGAATTGATTTGAATTGAATTAAATTGAATTGATTTGAATTAAATTGAATTGAATAAATGAATTGAATTGATTTGAATTGAATTGAATTGAATTGAATTGAATTGAATTGAATATAATTGAATAAATGAATTGAATTGCATTGATTTGAATTGAATTGAATTGAATTGAATTGAATAAATGAATTGAATAAATTTGAATTGATTTGAATTGAATTAAATTAAATTGATTTGAATTGACTTGAATTGAATTGAATTGATTTGAATTGAACTGCATTGAATTGAATTGAATTGAATAAATGAATTGAATTGATTTGAATTGATTTGAATTGAATAAATTGCATAAATGAATTGAATTGATTTGAATTGATTTGAATTGAATTGATTTGAATTGATTGAATTGAATTGACTTGAATTGAATAAATGAATTGAATTGAATTGAATTGAATTGAATTGAATTGAATTGAATTGATTTGATTTGAATTGAATTGACTTGAATTGGATCAATTGAATAAATGAATTGAATTGATTTGAATTGAATTAAATTGAATTAAATTGATTTGAATTGAATCGAATTGAATTGATTTGAATTGAATTGACTTGAATTGAATGAATTGAATAAATGAATTGAATTGAATTGAATTGAATAAATGAATTGAATAAATTTGAATTGATTTGAATTGATTTGAATTGAATTAAATTGAATTGAATTGAATTTAATTGAATTGAATTGAATAATTGAATTGAATTGATTTGAATTGAATTGAAATAAATTGAATTGAATTGAATAAATGAATTGAATTAAATTAAATTGATATGAATTAAATTGAATTGAATAAATGAATTGAATTGAATTGAATTGAATAAATGAATTGAATTGATTTGAATTGAATTGAATTAAATTGAATTGAAATAAATTGAATTGAATTGAATAAATGAATTGAATTAAATTAAATTGAATTGAATTGAATCGAATTGAATTGAATTGAATAAATGAATTGAATAAATGAATTGAATTGAATTGATTTGGATTGAATTGAATTGAATTGATTTGAATTGAAATGAATTGAATAAATGAATTGAATTGATTTGAATTGATTGAATTGAATTGACTTGAATTGAATAAATGAATTGATTTGATTTGAATTGAATTGAATTAAATTGAATTGAAATAAATTGAATTGAATAAATGAATTGAATTAAATTAAATTAAATTGAATTAAATTGAATTGAATAAATGAATTGAATTGATTTGAATTGAATTGAATTGAATTGAATTGAATTGAATTGAATATAATTGAATAAATGAATTGAATTGCATTGATTTGAATTGAATTGAATTGAATTGAATAAATGAATTGAATAAATTTGAATTGATTTGAATTGAATTAAATTAAATTGATTTGAATTGACTTGAATTGAATTGAATTGAATTGAATTGAATAGATTTGAATTGAATTGAATTGAATTGATTTGAATTGAATTAAATTGAATTGATTTGAATTAAATTGAATTGAATAAATGAATTGAATTGATTTGAATTGAATTGAATTGAATTGAATTGAATTGAATTGAATTGAATATAATTGAATAAATGAATTGAATTGCATTGATTTGAATTGAATTGAATTGAATTGAATTGAATAAATGAATTGAATAAATTTGAATTGATTTGAATTGAATTAAATTAAATTGATTTGAATTGACTTGAATTGAATTGAATTGATTTGAATTGAACTGCATTGAATTGAATTGAATTGAATAAATGAATTGAATTGATTTGAATTGATTTGAATTGAATAAATTGCATAAATGAATTGAATTGATTTGAATTGATTTGAATTGAATTGATTTGAATTGATTGAATTGAATTGACTTGAATTGAATAAATGAATTGATTTGATTTGAATTGAATTAAATTGAATTGAAATAAATTGAATTGAATTGAATAAATGAATTGAATTAAATTAAATTGAGTTGAATTGAATTAAATAAGTGAATTGAATTGAATTGAATAAATGAATTGAATTGAATTGATTTGAATTGAACTGCATTGAATTGAATAAATGAATTGAATTGATTTGAATTGATTTGAATTGAATTGAATTGAATTGATTTAAATTGAATTGACTTAAATTGAATGAATTGAATAAATGAATTGAATTGAATTGATTTGAATTGAATTGATTTGAATTGAATTGAATTGATTTGAATTGAATTGACTTGAATTGAAATGAATTGAATAAATGAATTGAATTGATTTGAATTGATTTGAATTGATTTGAATTGAATTGAATAAATGAATTGAATTGATTAGAATTGAATTGAATTAAATTGAATTGAATTGAATAAATGAATTGAATTAAATTAAATTGATATGAATTAAATTGAATTGAATAAATGAATTGAATTGAATTGAATTGATTTGAATTGAATTAAATTGAATTGAAATAAATTGAATTGAATTGAATAAATGAATTGAATTAAATTAAATTGAATTGAATTGAATCGAATTGAATTGAATTGAATAAATGAATTGAATAAATGAATTGAATTGAATTGATTTGGATTGAATTGAATTGAATTGATTTGAATTGAAATGAATTGAATAAATGAATTGAATTGATTTGAATTGATTGAATTGAATTGACTTGAATTGAATAAATGAATTGATTTGATTTGAATTGAATTGAATTAAATTGAATTGAAATAAATTGAATTGAATAAATGAATTGAATTAAATTAAATTAAATTGAATTGAATTAAATTGAATTGAATAAATGAATTGAATTGATTTGAATTGAATTGAATTGAATTGAATTGAATTGAATATAATTGAATAAATGAATTGAATTGCATTGATTTGAATTGAATTGAATTGAATTGAATAAATGAATTGAATAAATTTGAATTGATTTGAATTGAATTAAATTAAATTGATTTGAATTGACTTGAATTGAATTGAATTGAATTGAATTGAATAGATTTGAATTGAATTGAATTGAATTGATTTGAATTGAATTAAATTGAATTGATTTGAATTAAATTGAATTGAATAAATGAATTGAATTGATTTGAATTGAATTGAATTGAATTGAATTGAATTGAATATAATTGAATAAATGAATTGAATTGCATTGATTTGAATTGAATTGAATTGAATTGAATTGAATAAATGAATTGAATAAATTTGAATTGATTTGAATTGAATTAAATTAAATTGATTTGAATTGACTTGAATTGAATTGAATTGATTTGAATTGAACTGCATTGAATTGAATTGAATTGAATAAATGAATTGAATTGATTTGAATTGATTTGAATTGAATAAATTGCATAAATGAATTGAATTGATTTGAATTGATTTGAATTGAATTGATTTGAATTGATTGAATTGAATTGACTTGAATTGAATAAATGAATTGAATTGAATTGAATTGAATTGAATTGAATTGAATTGAATTGAATTGAATTGATTTGATTTGAATTGAATTGACTTGAATTGGATCAATTGAATAAATGAATTGAATTGATTTGAATTGAATTAAATTGAATTAAATTGATTTGAATTGAATCGAATTGAATTGATTTGAATTGAATTGACTTGAATTGAATGAATTGAATAAATGAATTGAATTGAATTGAATTGAATAAATGAATTGAATAAATTTGAATTGATTTGAATTGATTTGAATTGAATTAAATTGAATTGAATTGAATTTAATTGAATTGAATTGAATAATTGAATTGAATTGATTTGAATTGAATTGAAATAAATTGAATTGAATTGAATAAATGAATTGAATTAAATTAAATTGATATGAATTAAATTGAATTGAATAAATGAATTGAATTGAATTGAATTGAATAAATGAATTGAATTGATTTGAATTGAATTGAATTAAATTGAATTGAAATAAATTGAATTGAATTGAATAAATGAATTGAATTAAATTAAATTGAATTGAATTGAATCGAATTGAATTGAATTGAATAAATGAATTGAATAAATGAATTGAATTGAATTGATTTGGATTGAATTGAATTGAATTGATTTGAATTGAAATGAATTGAATAAATGAATTGAATTGATTTGAATTGATTGAATTGAATTGACTTGAATTGAATAAATGAATTGATTTGATTTGAATTGAATTGAATTAAATTGAATTGAAATAAATTGAATTGAATAAATGAATTGAATTAAATTAAATTAAATTGAATTGAATTAAATTGAATTGAATAAATGAATTGAATTGATTTGAATTGAATTGAATTGAATTGAATTGAATTGAATTGAATATAATTGAATAAATGAATTGAATTGCATTGATTTGAATTGAATTGAATTGAATTGAATAAATGAATTGAATAAATTTGAATTGATTTGAATTGAATTAAATTAAATTGATTTGAATTGACTTGAATTGAATTGAATTGAATTGAATTGAATAGATTTGAATTGAATTGAATTGAATTGATTTGAATTGAATTAAATTGAATTGATTTGAATTAAATTGAATTGAATAAATGAATTGAATTGATTTGAATTGAATTGAATTGAATTGAATTGAATTGAATTGAATATAATTGAATAAATGAATTGAATTGCATTGATTTGAATTGAATTGAATTGAATTGAATTGAATAAATGAATTGAATAAATTTGAATTGATTTGAATTGAATTAAATTAAATTGATTTGAATTGACTTGAATTGAATTGAATTGATTTGAATTGAACTGCATTGAATTGAATTGAATTGAATAAATGAATTGAATTGATTTGAATTGATTTGAATTGAATAAATTGCATAAATGAATTGAATTGATTTGAATTGATTTGAATTGAATTGATTTGAATTGATTGAATTGAATTGACTTGAATTGAATAAATGAATTGATTTGATTTGAATTGAATTAAATTGAATTGAAATAAATTGAATTGAATTGAATAAATGAATTGAATTAAATTAAATTGAGTTGAATTGAATTAAATAAGTGAATTGAATTGAATTGAATAAATGAATTGAATTGAATTGATTTGAATTGAACTGCATTGAATTGAATAAATGAATTGAATTGATTTGAATTGATTTGAATTGAATTGAATTGAATTGATTTAAATTGAATTGACTTAAATTGAATGAATTGAATAAATGAATTGAATTGAATTGATTTGAATTGAATTGATTTGAATTGAATTGAATTGATTTGAATTGAATTGACTTGAATTGAAATGAATTGAATAAATGAATTGAATTGATTTGAATTGATTTGAATTGATTTGAATTGAATTGAATAAATGAATTGAATTGATTAGAATTGAATTGAATTGAAATAAATTGAATTGAATTGAATAAATGAATTGAATTAAATTAAATTGAATTGAATTGAATTGAATTGAATTGAATTGAATAAATGAATTGAATGAATGAATTGAATTGAATTAAATTGAATTGAATTGAATAAATGAATTGAATTGCATTGATTTGAATTGAATTGAATTGAATAAATGAATTGAATAAATTTGAATTGATTTGAATTGATATCAATTAAATTGATTTGAATTGTATTGACTTGAATTGAATGAATTGAATAAAAGAATTGAATTGATTTGAATTGAAATTAATTAAATTAAATTGAATTGAATTGATTTGAATTGAATTGAATTGAATTGAATTGAATTGAATTGAATTGATTTGATTTGAATTGAATTGACTTGAATTGGATCAATTGAATAAATGAATTGAATTGATTTGAATTAAATTAAATTGAATTAAATTGATTTGAATTGAATCGAATTGAATTGATTTGAATTGAATTGACTTGAATTGAATGAATTGAATAAATGAATTGAATTGAATTGAATTGAATAAATGAATTGAATAAATTTGAATTGATTTGAATTGATTTGAATTGAATTAAATTGAATTGAATTGAATTTAATTGAATTGAATTGAATAATTGAATTGAATTGATTTGAATTGAATTGAAATAAATTGAATTGAATTGAATAAATGAATTGAATTAAATTAAATTGATATGAATTAAATTGAATTGAATAAATGAATTGAATTGAATTGAATTGAATTGAATTGAATAAATGAATTGAATTGATTTGAATTGAATTGAATTAAATTGAATTGAAATAAATTGAATTGAATTGAATAAATGAATTGAATTAAATTAAATTGAATTGAATTGAATTGAATCGAATTGAATTGAATTGAATAAATGAATTGAATAAATGAATTGAATTGAATTGATTTGGATTGAATTGAATTGAATTGATTTGAATTGAAATGAATTGAATAAATGAATTGAATTGATTTGAATTGATTGAATTGACTTGAATTGAATAAATGAATTGATTTGATTTGAATTGAATTGAATTAAATTGAATTGAAATAAATTGAATTGAATAAATGAATTGAATTAAATTAAATTAAATTGAATTGAATTAAATTGAATTGAATAAATGAATTGAATTGATTTGAATTGAATTGAATTGAATTGAATTGAATTGAATTGAATATAATTGAATAAATGAATTGAATTGCATTGATTTGAATTGAATTGAATTGAATTGAATAAATGAATTGAATAAATTTGAATTGATTTGAATTGAATTAAATTAAATTGATTTGAATTGACTTGAATTGAATTGAATTGAATTGAATAGATTTGAATTGAATTGAATTGAATTGATTTGAATTGAATTAAATTGAATTGATTTGAATTGATTTGAATTGAATTGATTTGAATTGAATTGAATTGAATTGAATTGAATTGAATTGAATAAATGAATTGAATTGAATAAATGAATTGAATTGAATAAATGAACTGAACTGCATTGAATTGAATTGAATTGAATAAATGAATTGAATTAATTTGAATTGAATTAAATTGAATTAAATTGATTTGAATTGAATCGAATTGAATTGATTTGAATTGAATTGACTTGAATTGAATGAATTGAATAAATGAATTGAATTGGATTGAATTGAATTGAATTGAATTGAATAAATGAATTGAATAAATTTGAATTGATTTGAATTGATTTGAATTGAATTAAATTGAATTGAATTGAATTGAATAAATTTGAATTGATTTGAATTGAATTAAATTAAATTGATTTGAATTGAATTGAATTGAATTGAATTGAATTGCCTTGAATTGAATTGAATTGAATTGAATTGGATTGAATTGAATTGAATAAATTTGAATTGATTTGAATTGAATTAAATTAAATTGATTTGAATTGAATTGACTTGAATTGAATGAATTGAATAAAAGAATTGAATTGAATTGAATTAAATTAAATTGAATAAAATTGAATTGAATTGATTTGATTTGAATTGAATTGAATTGAATTGATTTGAATTGAATTGAATAAATAAATTGAATTGATTTGAATTGATTTGAATTGAATTGATTTGAATTGTTTGAATTGAATTGACTTGAATTGAATTAAATAAGTGAATTGAATTGAATAAATGAACTGAACTGCATTGAATTGAATTGAATTGAATAAATGAATTGAATTAATTTGAATTGATTTAAATTGAATTGACTTGAATTGAATGAATTGAATAAATGAATTGAATTGATTTGAATTGAATGAAATTGAATTGAATTGATTTGAATTGAACTGCATTGAATTGAATTGAATTGATTTGAATTGAATTGATTTGAATTGATTTGAATTGAAATGAATTGAATAAATGAATTGAATTGATTTGAATTGAATTGATTTGAATTGATTGAATTAAATTAACTTGAATTGAATAAATGAATTGAATAAATTTGAATTGATTTGAATTGAATTAAATTAAATTGATTTGAATTGACTTGAATTGAATTGAATTGAATTGAATTGAATAGATTTGAATTGAATTGAATTGAATTGATTTGAATTGAATTAAATTGAATTGATTTGAATTGATTTGAATTGAATTGATTTGAATTGAATTGAATTGAATTGAATTGAATTGAATAAATGAATTGAATTGAATAAATGAACTGAACTGCATTGAATTGAATTGAATTGAATAAATGAATTGAATTAATTTGAATTGAATTAAATTGAATTAAATTGATTTGAATTGAATCGAATTGAATTGATTTGAATTGAATTGACTTGAATTGAATGAATTGAATAAATGAATTGAATTGGATTGAATTGAATTGAATTGAATAAATGAATTGAATAAATTTGAATTGATTTGAATTGAATTGAATTAAATTGAATTGAATTGAATTGAATAAATTTGAATTGATTTGAATTGAATTAAATTAAATTGATTTGAATTGAATTGAATTGAATTGAATTGCCTTGAATTGAATTGAATTGAATTGAATTGAATTGAATTGGATTGAATTGATTTGAATAAATTTGAATTGATTTGAATTGAATTAAATTAAATTGATTTGAATTGAATTGACTTGAATTGAATGAATTGAATAAAAGAATTGAATTGAATTGAATTAAATTAAATTGAATAAAATTGAATTGAATTGATTTGATTTGAATTGAATTGAATTGAATTGATTTGAATTGAATTGAATAAATAAATTGAATTGATTTGAATTGATTTGAATTGAATTGATTTGAATTGTTTGAATTGAATTGACTTGAATTGAATTAAATAAGTGAATTGAATTGAATAAATGAACTGAACTGCATTGAATTGAATTGAATTGAATAAATGAATTGAATTAATTTGAATTGATTTAAATTGAATTGACTTGAATTGAATTAATTTGAATTGATTTAAATTGAATTGACTTGAATTGAATGAATTGAATAAATGAATTGAATTGATTTGAATTGAATGAAATTGAATTGAATTGATTTGAATTGAACTGCATTGAATTGAATTGAATTGATTTGAATTGAATTGATTTGAATTGATTTGAATTGAAATGAATTGAATAAATGAATTGAATTGATTTGAATTGAATTGATTTGAATTGATTGAATTAAATTAACTTGAATTGAATAAATGAATTGAATTGATTTGAATTGAATTAAATTGAATTGAAATAAATTGAATTGAATTGAATAAATGAATTGAATTAAATTAAATTGAATTGAATTGAAATGAATAAATGAATTGAATTGATTTGAATTGAATTGAATTTAATAAATGAATTGAATTGATTTGAATTGAATTCAATTGAATTGAATTGAATAAATGAATTGAATAAATTTGAATTGATTTGAATTGAATTAATTTGAATTGAATTGAATTAAATTGAATTGAATTTAATTGAATTGAATTGAATAAATGAATTGAATTAAATTGAATTAAATAAGTGAATTGAATTGAATAAATGAACTGAACTGCATTGAATTGAATTGAATTGAATAAATGAATTGAATTAATTTGAATTAAATGAAATTAAATTGAATTGATTTGAATTGATTTGAATTGACTTGAATTGAATGAATTGAATAAATAAATTGACTTGATTTGAATTGAATTGAATAAATGAATTGAATAAATGAATTGAATGAATGAATTGAATTGATTTGAATTGATTTGAATTGAATTGAATTGAATTGAATAAATGAATTGAATTGCATTGATTTGAATTGAATTGAATTGAATAAATGAATTGAATAAATTTGAATTGATTTGAATTGAATTAAATTAAATTGATTTGAATTGAATTGACTTGAATTGAATGAATTGAATAAAAGAATTGAATTGAATTGAATTAAATTAAATTAAATTGAATAAAATTGAATTGAATTGATTTGATTTGAATTGAATTGAATTGAATTGAATTGATTTGAATTGAATTGAATAAATGAATTGAATTGATTTGAATTGATTTGAATTGAATTGATTTGAATTGTTTGAATTGAATTGACTTGAATTGAATTGAATTGAATTAAATTGAATTGAAATAAATTGAATTAAATTAAATTGAATTGAATTGAATTGAATAAATGAATTGAATAAATGAATTGAATTGAATTGATTTGAATTGAATTGAATAAATGAATTGAATTGAATAAATGAATTGAATAAAATTGAATTGGATTGGATTGGATTGGATTGAATTGAATTGCAATGAATTGAATAAATGAATTGAATTGATTTGAATTGATTTGAATTGAATTGATTTGAATTGACTTGAATTGAATGAATTGAATAAATGAATTGAATTGAATGAAATTGAATTGATTTGAATTGAATTGAATTGAATTGATTTGAATTAAATTGACTTGAATTGAATGAATTGAATAAATAAATTGACTTGCTTTGAATTGAATTGAATAAATGAATTGAATTGAATTGAATTAAATAAGTGAATTGAATTGAATTGACCAAATGAATTGAATTGAATTGAATTGAATTGAATTGATTTGATTTGAATTGAATTGACTTGAATTGGATCAATTGAATAAATGAATTGAATTGATTTGAATTGAATTAAATTGAATTAAATTGATTTGAATTGAATCGAATTGAATTGATTTGAATTGAATTGACTTGAATTGAATGAATTGAATAAATGAATTGAATTGAATTGAATTGAATAAATGAATTGAATAAATTTGAATTGATTTGAATTGATTTGAATTGAATTAAATTGAATTGAATTGAATTTAATTGAATTGAATTGAATAATTGAATTGAATTGATTTGAATTGAATTGAAATAAATTGAATTGAATTGAATAAATGAATTGAATTAAATTAAATTGATATGAATTAAATTGAATTGAATAAATGAATTGAATTGAATTGAATTGAATTGAATAAATGAATTGAATTGATTTGAATTGAATTGAATTAAATTGAATTGAAATAAATTGAATTGAATTGAATAAATGAATTGAATTAAATTAAATTGAATTGAATTGAATCGAATTGAATTGAATTGAATAAATGAATTGAATAAATGAATTGAATTGAATTGATTTGGATTGAATTGAATTGAATTGATTTGAATTGAAATGAATTGAATAAATGAATTGAATTGATTTGAATTGATTGAATTGAATTGACTTGAATTGAATAAATGAATTGATTTGATTTGAATTGAATTGAATTAAATTGAATTGAAATAAATTGAATTGAATTGAATAAATGAATTGAATTAAATTAAATTAAATTGAATTGAATTAAATTGAATTGAATAAATGAATTGAATTGATTTGAATTGAATTGAATTGAATTGAATTGAATTGAATTGAATTGAATATAATTGAATAAATGAATTGAATTGCATTGATTTGAATTGAATTGAATTGAATTGAATTGAATAAATGAATTGAATAAATTTGAATTGATTTGAATTGAATTAAATTAAATTGATTTGAATTGACTTGAATTGAATTGAATTGATTTGAATTGAACTGCATTGAATTGAATTGAATTGAATAAATGAATTGAATTGATTTGAATTGATTTGAATTGAATAAATTGCATAAATGAATTGAATTGATTTGAATTGATTTGAATTGAATTGATTTGAATTGATTGAATTGAATTGACTTGAATTGAATAAATGAATTGATTTGATTTGAATTGAATTAAATTGAATTGAAATAAATTGAATTGAATTGAATAAATGAATTGAATTAAATTAAATTGAGTTGAATTGAATTAAATAAGTGAATTGAATTGAATTGAATAAATGAATTGAATTGAATTGATTTGAATTGAACTGCATTGAATTGAATAAATGAATTGAATTGATTTGAATTGATTTGAATTGAATTGAATTGAATTGATTTAAATTGAATTGACTTAAATTGAATGAATTGAATAAATGAATTGAATTGAATTGATTTGAATTGAATTGATTTGAATTGAATTGAATTGATTTGAATTGAATTGACTTGAGTTGAAATGAATTGAATAAATGAATTGAATTGATTTGAATTGATTTGAATTGATTTGAATTGAATTGACTTGAATTGAATAAATGAATTGAATTGATTAGAATTGAATTGAATTAAATTGAATTGAAATAAATTGAATTGAATTGAATAAATGAATTGAATTAAATTAAATTGAATTGAATTGAATTGAATTGAATTGAATTGAATAAATGAATTGAATGAATGAATTGAATTGAATTAAATTGAATTGAATTGAATAAATGAATTGAATTGCATTGATTTGAATTGAATTGAATTGAATAAATGAATTGAATAAATTTGAATTGATTTGAATTGATATCAATTAAATTGATTTGAATTGTATTGACTTGAATTGAATGAATTGAATAAAAGAATTGAATTGATTTGAATTGAAATTAATTAAATTAAATTGAATTGAATTGATTTGAATTGAATTGAATTGAATTGAATTGAATTGAATTGAATTGAATTGAATTGAATTGAATTGAATTGAATTGAATTGATTTGATTTGAATTGAATTGACTTGAATTGGATCAATTGAATAAATGAATTGAATTGATTTGAATTGAATTAAATTGAATTAAATTGATTTGAATTGAATCGAATTGAATTGATTTGAATTGAATTGACTTGAATTGAATGAATTGAATAAATGAATTGAATTGAATTGAATTGAATAAATGAATTGAATAAATTTGAATTGATTTGAATTGATTTGAATTGAATTAAATTGAATTGAATTGAATTTAATTGAATTGAATTGAATAATTGAATTGAATTGATTTGAATTGAATTGAAATAAATTGAATTGAATTGAATAAATGAATTGAATTAAATTAAATTGATATGAATTAAATTGAATTGAATAAATGAATTGAATTGAATTGAATAAATGAATTGAATTGATTTGAATTGAATTGAATTAAATTGAATTGAAATAAATTGAATTGAATTGAATAAATGAATTGAATTAAATTAAATTGAATTGAATTGAATCGAATTGAATTGAATTGAATAAATGAATTGAATAAATGAATTGAATTGAATTGATTTGGATTGAATTGAATTGAATTGATTTGAATTGAAATGAATTGAATAAATGAATTGAATTGATTTGAATTGATTGAATTGAATTGACTTGAATTGAATAAATGAATTGATTTGATTTGAATTGAATTGAATTAAATTGAATTGAAATAAATTGAATTGAATAAATGAATTGAATTAAATTAAATTAAATTGAATTGAATTAAATTGAATTGAATAAATGAATTGAATTGATTTGAATTGAATTGAATTGAATTGAATTGAATTGAATTGAATTGAATTGAATATAATTGAATAAATGAATTGAATTGCATTGATTTGAATTGAATTGAATTGAATTGAATTGAATAAATGAATTGAATAAATTTGAATTGATTTGAATTGAATTAAATTAAATTGATTTGAATTGACTTGAATTGAATTGAATTGAATTGAATTGAATAGATTTGAATTGAATTGAATTGAATTGATTTGAATTGAATTAAATTGAATTGATTTGAATTGATTTGAATTGAATTGATTTGAATTGAATTGAATTGAATTGAATTGAATTGAATTGAATAAATGAATTGAATTGAATAAATGAACTGAACTGCATTGAATTGAATTGAATTGAATAAATGAATTGAATTAATTTGAATTGAATTAAATTGAATTAAATTGATTTGAATTGAATCGAATTGAATTGATTTGAATTGAATTGACTTGAATTGAATGAATTGAATAAATGAATTGAATTGGATTGAATTGAATTGAATTGAATAAATGAATTGAATAAATTTGAATTGATTTGAATTGATTTGAATTGAATTAAATTGAATTGAATTGAATTGAATAAATTTGAATTGATTTGAATTGAATTAAATTAAATTGATTTGAATTGAATTGAATTGAATTGAATTGAATTGCCTTGAATTGAATTGAATTGAATTGAATTGGATTGAATTGAATTGAATAAATTTGAATTGATTTGAATTGAATTAAATTAAATTGATTTGAATTGAATTGACTTGAATTGAATGAATTGAATAAAAGAATTGAATTGAATTGAATTAAATTAAATTGAATAAAATTGAATTGAATTGATTTGATTTGAATTGAATTGAATTGATTTGAATTGAATTGAATAAATAAATTGAATTGATTTGAATTGATTTGAATTGAATTGATTTGAATTGTTTGAATTGAATTGACTTGAATTGAATTAAATAAGTGAATTGAATTGAATAAATGAACTGAACTGCATTGAATTGAATTGAATTGAATAAATGAATTGAATTAATTTGAATTGATTTAAATTGAATTGACTTGAATTGAATGAATTGAATAAATGAATTGAATTGATTTGAATTGAATGAAATTGAATTGAATTGATTTGAATTGAACTGCATTGAATTGAATTGAATTGATTTGAATTGAATTGATTTGAATTGATTTGAATTGAAATGAATTGAATAAATGAATTGAATTGATTTGAATTGATTTGAATTGATTGAATTAAATTAACTTGAATTGAATAAATGAATTGAATAAATTTGAATTGATTTGAATTGAATTAAATTAAATTGATTTGAATTGACTTGAATTGAATTGAATTGAATTGAATTGAATAGATTTGAATTGAATTGAATTGAATTGATTTGAATTGAATTAAATTGAATTGATTTGAATTGATTTGAATTGAATTGATTTGAATTGAATTGAATTGAATTGAATTGAATTGAATAAATGAATTGAATTGAATAAATGAACTGAACTGCATTGAATTGAATTGAATTGAATAAATGAATTGAATTAATTTGAATTGAATTAAATTGAATTAAATTGATTTGAATTGAATCGAATTGAATTGATTTGAATTGAATTGACTTGAATTGAATGAATTGAATAAATGAATTGAATTGGATTGAATTGAATTGAATTGAATAAATGAATTGAATAAATTTGAATTGATTTGAATTGAATTGAATTAAATTGAATTGAATTGAATTGAATAAATTTGAATTGATTTGAATTGAATTAAATTAAATTGATTTGAATTGAATTGAATTGAATTGAATTGAATTGCCTTGAATTGAATTGAATTGAATTGAATTGAATTGGATTGAATTGATTTGAATAAATTTGAATTGATTTGAATTGAATTAAATTAAATTGATTTGAATTGAATTGACTTGAATTGAATGAATTGAATAAAAGAATTGAATTGAATTGAATTAAATTAAATTGAATAAAATTGAATTGAATTGATTTGATTTGAATTGAATTGAATTGAATTGATTTGAATTGAATTGAATAAATAAATTGAATTGATTTGAATTGATTTGAATTGAATTGATTTGAATTGTTTGAATTGAATTGACTTGAATTGAATTAAATAAGTGAATTGAATTGAATAAATGAACTGAACTGCATTGAATTGAATTGAATTGAATAAATGAATTGAATTAATTTGAATTGATTTAAATTGAATTGACTTGAATTGAATGAATTGAATAAATGAATTGAATTGATTTGAATTGAATGAAATTGAATTGAATTGATTTGAATTGAACTGCATTGAATTGAATTGAATTGATTTGAATTGAATTGATTTGAATTGATTTGAATTGAAATGAATTGAATAAATGAATTGAATTGATTTGAATTGAATTGATTTGAATTGATTGAATTAAATTAACTTGAATTGAATAAATGAATTGAATTGATTTGAATTGAATTAAATTGAATTGAAATAAATTGAATTGAATTGAATAAATGAATTGAATTAAATTAAATTGAATTGAATTGAAATGAATAAATGAATTGAATTGATTTGAATTGAATTGAATTTAATAAATGAATTGAATTGATTTGAATTGAATTCAATTGAATTGAATTGAATAAATGAATTGAATAAATTTGAATTGATTTGAATTGAATTAATTTGAATTGAATTGAATTAAATTGAATTGAATTTAATTGAATTGAATTGAATAAATGAATTGAATTAAATTGAATTAAATAAGTGAATTGAATTGAATAAATGAACTGAACTGCATTGAATTGAATTGAATTGAATAAATGAATTGAATTAATTTGAATTAAATGAAATTAAATTGAATTGATTTGAATTGATTTGAATTGACTTGAATTGAATGAATTGAATAAATAAATTGACTTGATTTGAATTGAATTGAATAAATGAATTGAATAAATGAATTGAATGAATGAATTGAATTGATTTGAATTGATTTGAATTGAATTGAATTGAATTGAATAAATGAATTGAATTGCATTGATTTGAATTGAATTGAATTGAATAAATGAATTGAATAAATTTGAATTGATTTGAATTGAATTAAATTAAATTGATTTGAATTGAATTGACTTGAATTGAATGAATTGAATAAAAGAATTGAATTGAATTGAATTAAATTAAATTAAATTGAATAAAATTGAATTGAATTGATTTGATTTGAATTGAATTGAATTGAATTGATTTGAATTGAATTGAATAAATGAATTGAATTGATTTGAATTGATTTGAATTGAATTGATTTGAATTGTTTGAATTGAATTGACTTGAATTGAATTGAATTGAATTAAATTGAATTGAAATAAATTGAATTAAATTAAATTGAATTGAATTGAATTGAATAAATGAATTGAATAAATGAATTGAATAAATGAATTGAATTGAATTGATTTGAATTGAATTGAATAAATGAATTGAATTGAATAAATGAATTGAATAAAATTGAATTGGATTGGATTGGATTGGATTGAATTGAATTGCAATGAATTGAATAAATGAATTGAATTGATTTGAATTGATTTGAATTGAATTGAATTGATTTGAATTGACTTGAATTGAATGAATTGAATAAATGAATTGAATTGAATGAAATTGAATTGATTTGAATTGAATTGAATTGAATTGATTTGAATTAAATTGACTTGAATTGAATGAATTGAATAAATAAATTGACTTGCTTTGAATTGAATTGAATAAATGAATTGAATTGAATTGAATTAAATAAGTGAATTGAATTGAATTGACCAAATGAATTGAATTGAATTGAATTGATTTGAATTGAGTTCAATTGAATTGAATTGATTTGAATTGAATTGAATAAATGAATTGAATTGATTTGATTTGAATTGAATTGATTTGAATTGAATTGACTTGAATTGAATTAAATAAGTGAATTGAATTGAATAAATGAACTGAACTGCATTGAATTGAATTGAATAAATGAATTGAATTAATTTGAATTGATTTAAATTGAATTGACTTGAATTGAATGAATTGAATAAATGAATTGAATTGATTTGAATTGAATGAAATTGAATTGAATTGATTTGAATTGAACTGCATTGAATTGAATTGATTTGAATTGAATTGATTTGAATTGAATTGATTTGAATTGATTTGAATTGAAATGAATTGAATAAATGAATTGAATTGATTTGAATTTATTTGAATTGAATTTAATTGATTTGAATTGAATTGACTTGAATTGAATGAATTGAATAAATAAATTGACTTGCTTTGAATTGAATTGAATAAATGAATTGAATTGAATTGAATTAAATAAGTGAATTGAATTGAATTGACCAAATGAATTGAATTGAATTGAATTGATTTGAATTGAACTGCATTGAATTGAATTGAATTGAATAAATGAATTGAATTGATTTGAATTGATTTGAATTGAATAAATTGCATAAATGAATTGAATTGATTTGAATTGATTTGAATTGAATTGATTTGAATTGATTGAATTGAATTGACTTGAATTGAATAAATGAATTGATTTGATTTGAATTGAATTGAATTAAATTGAATTGAAATAAATTGAATTGAATTGAATAAATGAATTGAATTAAATTAAATTGAGTTGAATTGAATTAAATAAGTGAATTGAATTGAATTGAATAAATGAATTGAATTGAATTGATTTGAATTGAACTGCATTGAATTGAATAAATGAATTGAATTGATTTGATTTGATTTGAATTGAATTGAATTGAATTGATTTAAATTGAATTGACTTAAATTGAATGAATTGAATAAATGAATTGAATTGAATTGATTTGAATTGAATTGATTTGAATTGAATTGAATTGATTTGAATTGAATTGACTTGAATTGAAATGAATTGAATAAATGAATTGAATTGATTTGAATTGATTTGAATTGAATTGATTTGAATTGATTGAATTGAATTGACTTGAATTGAATAAATGAATTGAATTGATTAGAATTGAATTGAATTAAATTGAATTGAAATAAATTGAATTGAATTGAATAAATGAATTGAATTAAATTAAATTGAATTGAATTGAATAAATGAATTGAATGAATGAATTGAATTTAATTAAATTGAATTGAATTGAATAAATGAATTGAATTGCATTGATTTGAATTGAATTGAATAAATGAATTGAATAAATTTGAATTGATTTGAATTGATATCAATTAAATTGAGTTGAATTGTATTGACTTGAAATGAATGAATTGAATAAAAGAATTGAATTGATTTGAATTGAAATTAATTAAATTAAATTGAATTGAATTGATTTGAATTGAATTGAATTGAATTGAATTGAATTGAATTGATTTGATTTGAATTGAATTGACTTGAATTGGATCAATTGAATAAATGAATTGAATTGAATTAAATTGAATTAAATTGATTTGAATTGAATCGAATTGAATTGATTTGAATTGAATTGACTTGAATTGAATGAATTGAATAAATGAATTGAATTGAATTGAATAAATGAATTGAATAAATTTGAATTGATTTGAATTGATTTGAATTGAATTAAATTGAATTGAATTGAATTTAATTGAATTGAATTGAATAAATGAATTGAATTGATTTGAATTGAATTCAATTAAATTGAATTGAAATAAATTGAATTGAATTGAATAAATGAATTGAATTAAATTAAATTGATATGAATTAAATTGAATTGAATTGAATAAATGAATTGAATTGAATTGAATTGAATAAATGAATTGAATTGATTTGAATTGAATTGAATTAAATTGAATTGAAATAAATTGAATTGAATTGAATAAATGAATTGAATTAAATTAAATTGAATTGAATTGAATCGAATTGAATTGAATTGAATAAATGAATTGAATAAATGAATTGAATTGAATTGATTTGGATTGAATTGAATTGAATTGATTTGAATTGAAATGAATTGAATAAATGAATTGAATTGATTTGAATTGATTGAATTGAATTGACTTGAATTGAATAAATGAATTGATTTGATTTGAATTGAATTGAATTAAATTGAATTGAAATAAATTGAATTGAATTGAATAAATGAATTGAATTAAATTAAATTAAATTGAATTGAATTAAATTGAATTGAATAAATGAATTGAATTGATTTGAATTGAATTGAATTGAATTGAATTGAATTGAATTGAATTGAATTGAATAAATGAATTGAATTGCATTGATTTGAATTGAATTGAATTGAATTGAATAAATGAATTGAATAAATTTGAATTGATTTGAATTAAATTAAATTGATTTGAATTGACTTGAATTGAATTGAATTGAATTGAATTGAATAGATTTGAATTGAATTGAATTGAATTGATTTGAATTGAATTGAATTGAATTGAATTGATTTGAATTGATTTGAATTGAATTGATTTGAATTGAATTGAATTGAATAAATGAATTGAATTGAATAAATGAACTGAACTGCATTGAATTGAATTGAATTGAATAAATGAATTGAATTAATTTGAATTGAATTAAATTGAATTAAATTGATTTGAATTGAATCGAATTGAATTGATTTGAATTGAATTGACTTGAATTGAATGAATTGAATAAATGAATTGAATTGTATTGAATTGAATTGAATTGAATAAATGAATTGAATAAATTTGAATTGATTTGAATTGATTTGAATTGAATTAAATTGAATTGAATTGAATTGAATAAATTTGAATTGATTTGAATTGAATTAAATTAAATTGATTTGAATTGAATTGAATTGAATTGAATTGCCTTGAATTGAATTGAATTGAATTGAATTGAATAAATTTGAATTGATTTGAATTGAATTAAATTAAATTGATTTGAATTGAATTGACTTGAATTGAATGAATTGAATAAAAGAATTGAATTGAATTGAATTAAATTAAATTAAATTGAATAAAATTGAATTGATTTGATTTGAATTGAATTGAATTGATTTGAATTGAATTGAATAAATAAATTGAATTGATTTGAATTGATTTGAATTGAATTGATTTGAATTGTTTGAATTGAATTGACTTGAATTGAATTAAATAAGTAAATTGAATTGAATAAATGAACTGAACTGCATTGAATTGAATTGAATTGAATAAATGAATTGAATTAATTTGAATTGTTTTAAATTGAATTGACTTGAATTGAATGAATTGAATAAATGAATTGAATTGATTTGAATTGAATGAAATTGAATTGAATTGATTTGAATTGAACTGCATTGAATTGAATTGAATTGATTTGAATTGAATTGATTTGAATTGATTTGAATTGAAATGAATTGAATAAATGAATTGAATTGATTTGAATTGATTTGAATTGAATTGATTTGAATTGATTGAATTAAATTAACTTGAATTGAATAAATGAATTGAATTGATTTGAATTGAATTAAATTGAATTGAAATAAATTGAATTGAATTGAATAAATGAATTGAATTAAATTAAATTGAATTGAATTGAAATGAATAAATGAATTGAATTGATTTGAATTGAATTGAATTGAATAAATGAATTGAATTAAATTAAATTGAATTGAATTGAAATGAATAAATGAATTGAATTGATTTGAATTGAATTGAATTTAATAAATGAATTGAATTGATTTGAATTGAATTCAATTGAATTGAATTGAATAAATGAATTAAATAAATTTGAATTGATTTGAATTGATTTCAATTGAATTAATTTGAATTGAATTGAATTAAATTGAATTGAATTTAATTGAATTGAATTGAATAAATGAATTGAATTGAATTGAATTAAATAAGTGAATTGAATTGAATAAATGAACTGAACTGCATTGAATTGAATTGAATTGAATAAATGAATTGAATTAATTTGAATTAAATGAAATTAAATTGAATTGATTTGAATTGATTTGAATTGACTTGAATTGAATGAATTGAATAAATAAATTGACTTGATTTGAATTGAATTGAATAAATGAATTGAATAAATGAATTGAATGAATGAATTGAATTGATTTGAATTGATTTGAATTGAATTGAATTGAATTGAATAAATGAATTGAATTGCATTGATTTGAATTGAATTGAATAAATGAATTGAATAAATTTGAATTGATTTGAATTGAATTAAATTAAATTGATTTGAATTGAATTGACTTGAATTGAATGAATTGAATAAAAGAATTGAATTGAATTGAATTAAATTAAATTAAATTGAATAAAATTAATTGAATTGATTTGATTTGAATTGAATTGAATTGATTTGAATTGAATTGAATAAATGAATTGAATTGATTTGAATTGATTTGAATTGAATTGATTTGAATTGTTTGAATTGAATTGACTTGAATTTAATTGACTTGAATTGAATTAAATTGAATTGAAATAAATTGAATTAAATTAAATTGAATTGAATTGAATTGAATTGAATAAATGAATTGAATAAATGAATTGAATTGAATTGAATTGATTTGAATTGAATTGAATTGAATTGAATAAATGAATTGAATTGAATAAATGAATTGAATAAATGAATTGAATTGAATTGATTTGAATTGAATTGAATAAATGAATTGAATTGAATAAATGAATTGAATAAAATTGAATTGGATTGGATTGGATTGGATTGAATTGAATTGCAATGAATTGTATAAATGAATTGAATTGATTTGAATTGATTTGAATTGAATTGAATTGATTTGAATTGACTTGAATTGAATGAATTGAATAAATGAATTGAATTGAATGAAATTGAATTGATTTGAATTGAATTGAATTGAATTGATTTGAAATAAATTGACTTGAATTGAATGAATTGAATAAATAAATTGACTTGCTTTGAATTGAATTGAATAAATGAATTGAATTGAATTGAATTAAATAAGTGAATTGAATTTAATTGACCAAATGAATTGAATTGAATTGAATTGAATTGATTTGATTTGAATTGAATTGACTTGAATTGGATCAATTGAATAAATGAATTGAATTGATTTGAATTGAATTAAATTGAATTAAATTGATTTGAATTGAATCGAATTGAATTGATTTGAATTGAATTGACTTGAATTGAATGAATTGAATAAATGAATTGAATTGAATTGAATTGAATAAATGAATTGAATAAATTTGAATTGATTTGAATTGATTTGAATTGAATTAAATTGAATTGAATTGAATTTAATTGAATTGAATAATTGAATTGAATTGATTTGAATTGAATTGAAATAAATTGAATTGAATTGAATAAATGAATTGAATTAAATTAAATTGATATGAATTAAATTGAATTGAATAAATGAATTGAATTGAATTGAATTGAATTGAATTGAATAAATGAATTGAATTGATTTGAATTGAATTGAATTAAATTGAATTGAAATAAATTGAATTGAATTGAATAAATGAATTGAATTAAATTAAATTGAATTGAATTGAATCGAATTGAATTGAATTGAATAAATGAATTGAATAAATGAATTGAATTGATTTGAATTGAAATGAATTGAATAAATGAATTGAATTGATTTGAATTGATTGAATTGAATTGACTTGAATTGAATAAATGAATTGATTTGATTTGAATTGAATTGAATTAAATTGAATTGAAATAAATTGAATTGAATTGAATAAATGAATTGAATTAAATTAAATTAAATTGAATTGAATTAAATTGAATTGAATAAATGAATTGAATTGATTTGAATTGAATTGAATTGAATTGAATTGAATTGAATATAATTGAATAAATGAATTGAATTGCATTGATTTGAATTGAATTGAATTGAATAAATGAATTGAATAAATTTGAATTGATTTGAATTGAATTAAATTAAATTGATTTGAATTGACTTGAATTGAATTGAATTGATTTGAATTGAACTGCATTGAATTGAATTGAATTGAATAAATGAATTGAATTGATTTGAATTGATTTGAATTGAATAAATTGCATAAATGAATTGAATTGATTTGAATTGATTTGAATTGAATTGATTTGAATTGATTGAATTGAATTGACTTGAATTGAATAAATGAATTGATTTGATTTGAATTGAATTAAATTGAATTGAAATAAATTGAATTGAATTGAATAAATGAATTGAATTAAATTAAATTGAGTTGAATTGAATTAAATAAGTGAATTGAATTGAATTGAATAAATGAATTGAATTGAATTGATTTGAATTGAACTGCATTGAATTGAATAAATGAATTGAATTGATTTGAATTGATTTGAATTGAATTGAATTGAATTGATTTAAATTGAATTGAATTGAATAAATGAACTGAACTGCATTGAATTGAATTGAATTGAATTGAATAAATGAATTGAATTAATTTGAATTGATTTAAATTGAATTGACTTGAATTGAATTAATTTGAATTGATTTAAATTGAATTGACTTGAATTGAATGAATTGAATAAATGAATTGAATTGATTTGAATTGAATGAAATTGAATTGAATTGATTTGAATTGAACTGCATTGAATTGAATTGAATTGATTTGAATTGAATTGATTTGAATTGATTTGAATTGAAATGAATTGAATAAATGAATTGAATTGATTTGAATTGAATTGATTTGAATTGATTGAATTAAATTAACTTGAATTGAATAAATGAATTGAATTGATTTGAATTGAATTAAATTGAATTGAAATAAATTGAATTGAATTGAATAAATGAATTGAATTAAATTAAATTGAATTGAATTGAAATGAATAAATGAATTGAATTGATTTGAATTGAATTGAATTTAATAAATGAATTGAATTGATTTGAATTGAATTCAATTGAATTGAATTGAATAAATGAATTGAATAAATTTGAATTGATTTGAATTGAATTAATTTGAATTGAATTGAATTAAATTGAATTGAATTTAATTGAATTGAATTGAATAAATGAATTGAATTAAATTGAATTAAATAAGTGAATTGAATTGAATAAATGAACTGAACTGCATTGAATTGAATTGAATTGAATAAATGAATTGAATTAATTTGAATTAAATGAAATTAAATTGAATTGATTTGAATTGATTTGAATTGACTTGAATTGAATGAATTGAATAAATAAATTGACTTGATTTGAATTGAATTGAATAAATGAATTGAATAAATGAATTGAATGAATGAATTGAATTGATTTGAATTGATTTGAATTGAATTGAATTGAATTGAATAAATGAATTGAATTGCATTGATTTGAATTGAATTGAATTGAATAAATGAATTGAATAAATTTGAATTGATTTGAATTGAATTAAATTAAATTGATTTGAATTGAATTGACTTGAATTGAATGAATTGAATAAAAGAATTGAATTGAATTGAATTAAATTAAATTAAATTGAATAAAATTGAATTGAATTGATTTGATTTGAATTGAATTGAATTGAATTGATTTGAATTGAATTGAATAAATGAATTGAATTGATTTGAATTGATTTGAATTGAATTGATTTGAATTGTTTGAATTGAATTGACTTGAATTGAATTGAATTGAATTAAATTGAATTGAAATAAATTGAATTAAATTAAATTGAATTGAATTGAATTGAATAAATGAATTGAATAAATGAATTGAATTGAATTGATTTGAATTGAATTGAATAAATGAATTGAATTGAATAAATGAATTGAATAAAATTGAATTGGATTGGATTGGATTGGATTGAATTGAATTGCAATGAATTGAATAAATGAATTGAATTGATTTGAATTGATTTGAATTGAATTGAATTGATTTGAATTGACTTGAATTGAATGAATTGAATAAATGAATTGAATTGAATGAAATTGAATTGATTTGAATTGAATTGAATTGAATTGATTTGAATTAAATTGACTTGAATTGAATGAATTGAATAAATAAATTGACTTGCTTTGAATTGAATTGAATAAATGAATTGAATTGAATTGAATTAAATAAGTGAATTGAATTGAATTGACCAAATGAATTGAATTGAATTGAATTGAATTGAATTGATTTGATTTGAATTGAATTGACTTGAATTGGATCAATTGAATAAATGAATTGAATTGATTTGAATTGAATTAAATTGAATTAAATTGATTTGAATTGAATCGAATTGAATTGATTTGAATTGAATTGACTTGAATTGAATGAATTGAATAAATGAATTGAATTGAATTGAATTGAATAAATGAATTGAATAAATTTGAATTGATTTGAATTGATTTGAATTGAATTAAATTGAATTGAATTGAATTTAATTGAATTGAATTGAATAATTGAATTGAATTGATTTGAATTGAATTGAAATAAATTGAATTGAATTGAATAAATGAATTGAATTAAATTAAATTGATATGAATTAAATTGAATTGAATAAATGAATTGAATTGAATTGAATTGAATTGAATAAATGAATTGAATTGATTTGAATTGAATTGAATTAAATTGAATTGAAATAAATTGAATTGAATTGAATAAATGAATTGAATTAAATTAAATTGAATTGAATTGAATCGAATTGAATTGAATAAATGAATTGAATAAATGAATTGAATTGAATTGATTTGGATTGAATTGAATTGAATTGATTTGAATTGAAATGAATTGAATAAATGAATTGAATTGATTTGAATTGATTGAATTGAATTGACTTGAATTGAATAAATGAATTGATTTGATTTGAATTGAATTGAATTAAATTGAATTGAAATAAATTGAATTGAATTGAATAAATGAATTGAATTAAATTAAATTAAATTGAATTGAATTAAATTGAATTGAATAAATGAATTGAATTGATTTGAATTGAATTGAATTGAATTGAATTGAATTGAATTGAATATAATTGAATAAATGAATTGAATTGCATTGATTTGAATTGAATTGAATTGAATTGAATTGAATAAATGAATTGAATAAATTTGAATTGATTTGAATTGAATTAAATTAAATTGATTTGAATTGACTTGAATTGAATTGAATTGATTTGAATTGAACTGCATTGAATTGAATTGAATTGAATAAATGAATTGAATTGATTTGAATTGATTTGAATTGAATAAATTGCATAAATGAATTGAATTGATTTGAATTGATTTGAATTGAATTGATTTGAATTGATTGAATTGAATTGACTTGAATTGAATAAATGAATTGATTTGATTTGAATTGAATTAAATTGAATTGAAATAAATTGAATTGAATTGAATAAATGAATTGAATTAAATTAAATTGAGTTGAATTGAATTAAATAAGTGAATTGAATTGAATTGAATAAATGAATTGAATTGAATTGATTTGAATTGAACTGCATTGAATTGAATAAATGAATTGAATTGATTTGAATTGATTTGAATTGAATTGAATTGAATTGATTTAAATTGAATTGACTTAAATTGAATGAATTGAATAAATGAATTGAATTGAATTGATTTGAATTGAATTGATTTGAATTGAATTGAATTGATTTGAATTGAATTGACTTGAGTTGAAATGAATTGAATAAATGAATTGAATTGATTTGAATTGATTTGAATTGATTTGAATTGAATTGACTTGAATTGAATAAATGAATTGAATTGATTAGAATTGAATTGAATTAAATTGAATTGAAATAAATTGAATTGAATTGAATAAATGAATTGAATTAAATTAAATTGAATTGAATTGAATTGAATTGAATTGAATTGAATAAATGAATTGAATGAATGATTTGAATTGAATTAAATTGAATTGAATTGAATAAATGAATTGAATTGCATTGATTTGAATTGAATTGAATTGAATAAATGAATTGAATAAATTTGAATTGATTTGAATTGATATCAATTAAATTGATTTGAATTGTATTGACTTGAATTGAATGAATTGAATAAAAGAATTGAATTGATTTGAATTGAAATTAATTAAATTAAATTGAATTGAATTGATTTGAATTGAATTGAATTGAATTGAATTGAATTGAATTGAATTGAATTGAATTGAATTGAATTGATTTGATTTGAATTGAATTGACTTGAATTGGATCAATTGAATAAATGAATTGAATTGATTTGAATTGAATTAAATTGAATTAAATTGATTTGAATTGAATCGAATTGAATTGATTTGAATTGAATTGACTTGAATTGAATGAATTGAATAAATGAATTGAATTGAATTGAATTGAATAAATGAATTGAATAAATTTGAATTGATTTGAATTGATTTGAATTGAATTAAATTGAATTGAATTGAATTTAATTGAATTGAATTGAATAATTGAATTGAATTGATTTGAATTGAATTGAAATAAATTGAATTGAATTGAATAAATGAATTGAATTAAATTAAATTGATATGAATTAAATTGAATTGAATAAATGAATTGAATTGAATTGAATTGAATAAATGAATTGAATTGATTTGAATTGAATTGAATTAAATTGAATTGAAATAAATTGAATTGAATTGAATAAATGAATTGAATTAAATTAAATTGAATTGAATTGAATCGAATTGAATTGAATTGAATAAATGAATTGAATAAATGAATTGAATTGAATTGATTTGGATTGAATTGAATTGAATTGATTTGAATTGAAATGAATTGAATAAATGAATTGAATTGATTTGAATTGATTGAATTGAATTGACTTGAATTGAATAAATGAATTGATTTGAATTGAATTGAATTAAATTGAATTGAAATAAATTGAATTGAATAAATGAATTGAATTAAATTAAATTAAATTGAATTGAATTAAATTGAATTGAATAAATGAATTGAATTGATTTGAATTGAATTGAATTGAATTGAATTGAATTGAATTGAATATAATTGAATAAATGAATTGAATTGCATTGATTTGAATTGAATTGAATTGAATTGAATAAATGAATTGAATAAATTTGAATTGATTTGAATTGAATTAAATTAAATTGATTTGAATTGACTTGAATTGAATTGAATTGAATTGAATTGAATAGATTTGAATTGAATTGAATTGAATTGATTTGAATTGAATTAAATTGAATTGATTTGAATTGATTTGAATTGAATTGATTTGAATTGAATTGAATTGAATTGAATTGAATTGAATTGAATAAATGAATTGAATTGAATAAATGAACTGAACTGCATTGAATTGAATTGAATTGAATAAATGAATTGAATTAATTTGAATTGAATTAAATTGAATTAAATTGATTTGAATTGAATCGAATTGAATTGATTTGAATTGAATTGACTTGAATTGAATGAATTGAATAAATGAATTGAATTGGATTGAATTGAATTGAATTGAATAAATGAATTGAATAAATTTGAATTGATTTGAATTGATTTGAATTGAATTAAATTGAATTGAATTGAATTGAATAAATTTGAATTGATTTGAATTGAATTAAATTAAATTGATTTGAATTGAATTGAATTGAATTGAATTGAATTGCCTTGAATTGAATTGAATTGAATTGAATTGGATTGAATTGAATTGAATAAATTTGAATTGATTTGAATTGAATTAAATTAAATTGATTTGAATTGAATTGACTTGAATTGAATGAATTGAATAAAAGAATTGAATTGAATTGAATTAAATTAAATTGAATAAAATTGAATTGAATTGATTTGATTTGAATTGAATTGAATTGATTTGAATTGAATTGAATAAATAAATTGAATTGATTTGAATTGATTTGAATTGAATTGATTTGAATTGTTTGAATTGAATTGACTTGAATTGAATTAAATAAGTGAATTGAATTGAATAAATGAACTGAACTGCATTGAATTGAATTGAATTGAATAAATGAATTGAATTAATTTGAATTGATTTAAATTGAATTGACTTGAATTGAATGAATTGAATAAATGAATTGAATTGATTTGAATTGAATGAAATTGAATTGAATTGATTTGAATTGAACTGCATTGAATTGAATTGAATTGATTTGAATTGAATTGATTTGAATTGATTTGAATTGAAATGAATTGAATAAATGAATTGAATTGATTTGAATTGATTTGAATTGATTGAATTAAATTAACTTGAATTGAATAAATGAATTGAATAAATTTGAATTGATTTGAATTGAATTAAATTAAATTGATTTGAATTGACTTGAATTGAATTGAATTGAATTGAATTGAATAGATTTGAATTGAATTGAATTGAATTGATTTGAATTGAATTAAATTGAATTGATTTGAATTGATTTGAATTGAATTGATTTGAATTGAATTGAATTGAATTGAATTGAATAAATGAATTGAATTGAATAAATGAACTGAACTGCATTGAATTGAATTGAATTGAATAAATGAATTGAATTAATTTGAATTGAATTAAATTGAATTAAATTGATTTGAATTGAATCGAATTGAATTGATTTGAATTGAATTGACTTGAATTGAATGAATTGAATAAATGAATTGAATTGGATTGAATTGAATTGAATTGAATAAATGAATTGAATAAATTTGAATTGATTTGAATTGAATTGAATTAAATTGAATTGAATTGAATTGAATAAATTTGAATTGATTTGAATTGAATTAAATTAAATTGATTTGAATTGAATTGAATTGAATTGAATTGAATTGCCTTGAATTGAATTGAATTGAATTGAATTGAATTGGATTGAATTGATTTGAATAAATTTGAATTGATTTGAATTGAATTAAATTAAATTGATTTGAATTGAATTGACTTGAATTGAATGAATTGAATAAAAGAATTGAATTGAATTGAATTAAATTAAATTGAATAAAATTGAATTGAATTGATTTGATTTGAATTGAATTGAATTGAATTGATTTGAATTGAATTGAATAAATAAATTGAATTGATTTGAATTGATTTGAATTGAATTGATTTGAATTGTTTGAATTGAATTGACTTGAATTGAATTAAATAAGTGAATTGAATTGAATAAATGAACTGAACTGCATTGAATTGAATTGAATTGAATAAATGAATTGAATTAATTTGAATTGATTTAAATTGAATTGACTTGAATTGAATGAATTGAATAAATGAATTGAATTGATTTGAATTGAATGAAATTGAATTGAATTGATTTGAATTGAACTGCATTGAATTGAATTGAATTGATTTGAATTGAATTGATTTGAATTGATTTGAATTGAAATGAATTGAATAAATGAATTGAATTGATTTGAATTGAATTGATTTGAATTGATTGAATTAAATTAACTTGAATTGAATAAATGAATTGAATTGATTTGAATTGAATTAAATTGAATTGAAATAAATTGAATTGAATTGAATAAATGAATTGAATTAAATTAAATTGAATTGAATTGAAATGAATAAATGAATTGAATTGATTTGAATTGAATTGAATTTAATAAATGAATTGAATTGATTTGAATTGAATTCAATTGAATTGAATTGAATAAATGAATTGAATAAATTTGAATTGATTTGAATTGAATTAATTTGAATTGAATTGAATTAAATTGAATTGAATTTAATTGAATTGAATTGAATAAATGAATTGAATTAAATTGAATTAAATAAGTGAATTGAATTGAATAAATGAACTGAACTGCATTGAATTGAATTGAATTGAATAAATGAATTGAATTAATTTGAATTAAATGAAATTAAATTGAATTGATTTGAATTGATTTGAATTGACTTGAATTGAATGAATTGAATAAATAAATTGACTTGATTTGAATTGAATTGAATAAATGAATTGAATAAATGAATTGAATGAATGAATTGAATTGATTTGAATTGATTTGAATTGAATTGAATTGAATTGAATAAATGAATTGAATTGCATTGATTTGAATTGAATTGAATTGAATAAATGAATTGAATAAATTTGAATTGATTTGAATTGAATTAAATTAAATTGATTTGAATTGAATTGACTTGAATTGAATGAATTGAATAAAAGAATTGAATTGAATTGAATTAAATTAAATTAAATTGAATAAAATTGAATTGAATTGATTTGATTTGAATTGAATTGAATTGAATTGATTTGAATTGAATTGAATAAATGAATTGAATTGATTTGAATTGATTTGAATTGAATTGATTTGAATTGTTTGAATTGAATTGACTTGAATTGAATTGAATTGAATTAAATTGAATTGAAATAAATTGAATTAAATTAAATTGAATTGAATTGAATTGAATAAATGAATTGAATAAATGAATTGAATTGAATTGATTTGAATTGAATTGAATAAATGAATTGAATTGAATAAATGAATTGAATAAAATTGAATTGGATTGGATTGGATTGGATTGAATTGAATTGCAATGAATTGAATAAATGAATTGAATTGATTTGAATTGATTTGAATTGAATTGAATTGATTTGAATTGACTTGAATTGAATGAATTGAATAAATGAATTGAATTGAATGAAATTGAATTGATTTGAATTGAATTGAATTGAATTGATTTGAATTAAATTGACTTGAATTGAATGAATTGAATAAATAAATTGACTTGCTTTGAATTGAATTGAATAAATGAATTGAATTGAATTGAATTAAATAAGTGAATTGAATTGAATTGACCAAATGAATTGAATTGAATTGAATTGATTTGAATTGAGTTCAATTGAATTGAATTGATTTGAATTGAATTGAATAAATGAATTGAATTGATTTGATTTGAATTGAATTGATTTGAATTGAATTGACTTGAATTGAATTAAATAAGTGAATTGAATTGAATAAATGAACTGAACTGCATTGAATTGAATTGAATAAATGAATTGAATTAATTTGAATTGATTTAAATTGAATTGACTTGAATTGAATGAATTGAATAAATGAATTGAATTGATTTGAATTGAATGAAATTGAATTGAATTGATTTGAATTGAACTGCATTGAATTGAATTGATTTGAATTGAATTGATTTGAATTGAATTGATTTGAATTGATTTGAATTGAAATGAATTGAATAAATGAATTGAATTGATTTGAATTTATTTGAATTGAATTTAATTGATTTGAATTGAATTGACTTGAATTGAATGAATTGAATAAATAAATTGACTTGCTTTGAATTGAATTGAATAAATGAATTGAATTGAATTGAATTAAATAAGTGAATTGAATTGAATTGACCAAATGAATTGAATTGAATTGAATTGATTTGAATTGAACTGCATTGAATTGAATTGAATTGAATAAATGAATTGAATTGATTTGAATTGATTTGAATTGAATAAATTGCATAAATGAATTGAATTGATTTGAATTGATTTGAATTGAATTGATTTGAATTGATTGAATTGAATTGACTTGAATTGAATAAATGAATTGATTTGATTTGAATTGAATTGAATTAAATTGAATTGAAATAAATTGAATTGAATTGAATAAATGAATTGAATTAAATTAAATTGAGTTGAATTGAATTAAATAAGTGAATTGAATTGAATTGAATAAATGAATTGAATTGAATTGATTTGAATTGAACTGCATTGAATTGAATAAATGAATTGAATTGATTTGATTTGATTTGAATTGAATTGAATTGAATTGATTTAAATTGAATTGACTTAAATTGAATGAATTGAATAAATGAATTGAATTGAATTGATTTGAATTGAATTGATTTGAATTGAATTGAATTGATTTGAATTGAATTGACTTGAATTGAAATGAATTGAATAAATGAATTGAATTGATTTGAATTGATTTGAATTGAATTGATTTGAATTGATTGAATTGAATTGACTTGAATTGAATAAATGAATTGAATTGATTAGAATTGAATTGAATTAAATTGAATTGAAATAAATTGAATTGAATTGAATAAATGAATTGAATTAAATTAAATTGAATTGAATTGAATAAATGAATTGAATGAATGAATTGAATTTAATTAAATTGAATTGAATTGAATAAATGAATTGAATTGCATTGATTTGAATTGAATTGAATAAATGAATTGAATAAATTTGAATTGATTTGAATTGATATCAATTAAATTGAGTTGAATTGTATTGACTTGAAATGAATGAATTGAATAAAAGAATTGAATTGATTTGAATTGAAATTAATTAAATTAAATTGAATTGAATTGATTTGAATTGAATTGAATTGAATTGAATTGAATTGAATTGATTTGATTTGAATTGAATTGACTTGAATTGGATCAATTGAATAAATGAATTGAATTGAATTAAATTGAATTAAATTGATTTGAATTGAATCGAATTGAATTGATTTGAATTGAATTGACTTGAATTGAATGAATTGAATAAATGAATTGAATTGAATTGAATAAATGAATTGAATAAATTTGAATTGATTTGAATTGATTTGAATTGAATTAAATTGAATTGAATTGAATTTAATTGAATTGAATTGAATAAATGAATTGAATTGATTTGAATTGAATTCAATTAAATTGAATTGAAATAAATTGAATTGAATTGAATAAATGAATTGAATTAAATTAAATTGATATGAATTAAATTGAATTGAATTGAATAAATGAATTGAATTGAATTGAATTGAATAAATGAATTGAATTGATTTGAATTGAATTGAATTAAATTGAATTGAAATAAATTGAATTGAATTGAATAAATGAATTGAATTAAATTAAATTGAATTGAATTGAATCGAATTGAATTGAATTGAATAAATGAATTGAATAAATGAATTGAATTGAATTGATTTGGATTGAATTGAATTGAATTGATTTGAATTGAAATGAATTGAATAAATGAATTGAATTGATTTGAATTGATTGAATTGAATTGACTTGAATTGAATAAATGAATTGATTTGATTTGAATTGAATTGAATTAAATTGAATTGAAATAAATTGAATTGAATTGAATAAATGAATTGAATTAAATTAAATTAAATTGAATTGAATTAAATTGAATTGAATAAATGAATTGAATTGATTTGAATTGAATTGAATTGAATTGAATTGAATTGAATTGAATTGAATTGAATTGAATAAATGAATTGAATTGCATTGATTTGAATTGAATTGAATTGAATTGAATAAATGAATTGAATAAATTTGAATTGATTTGAATTGAATTAAATTAAATTGATTTGAATTGACTTGAATTGAATTGAATTGAATTGAATTGAATAGATTTGAATTGAATTGAATTGAATTGATTTGAATTGAATTGAATTGAATTGAATTGATTTGAATTGATTTGAATTGAATTGATTTGAATTGAATTGAATTGAATAAATGAATTGAATTGAATAAATGAACTGAACTGCATTGAATTGAATTGAATTGAATAAATGAATTGAATTAATTTGAATTGAATTAAATTGAATTAAATTGATTTGAATTGAATCGAATTGAATTGATTTGAATTGAATTGACTTGAATTGAATGAATTGAATAAATGAATTGAATTGTATTGAATTGAATTGAATTGAATAAATGAATTGAATAAATTTGAATTGATTTGAATTGATTTGAATTGAATTAAATTGAATTGAATTGAATTGAATAAATTTGAATTGATTTGAATTGAATTAAATTAAATTGATTTGAATTGAATTGAATTGAATTGAATTGCCTTGAATTGAATTGAATTGAATTGAATTGAATAAATTTGAATTGATTTGAATTGAATTAAATTAAATTGATTTGAATTGAATTGACTTGAATTGAATGAATTGAATAAAAGAATTGAATTGAATTGAATTAAATTAAATTAAATTGAATAAAATTGAATTGATTTGATTTGAATTGAATTGAATTGATTTGAATTGAATTGAATAAATAAATTGAATTGATTTGAATTGATTTGAATTGAATTGATTTGAATTGTTTGAATTGAATTGACTTGAATTGAATTAAATAAGTAAATTGAATTGAATAAATGAACTGAACTGCATTGAATTGAATTGAATTGAATAAATGAATTGAATTAATTTGAATTGTTTTAAATTGAATTGACTTGAATTGAATGAATTGAATAAATGAATTGAATTGATTTGAATTGAATGAAATTGAATTGAATTGATTTGAATTGAACTGCATTGAATTGAATTGAATTGATTTGAATTGATTTGAATTGAAATGAATTGAATAAATGAATTGAATTGATTTGAATTGATTTGAATTGAATTGATTTGAATTGATTGAATTAAATTAACTTGAATTGAATAAATGAATTGAATTGATTTGAATTGAATTAAATTGAATTGAAATAAATTGAATTGAATTGAATAAATGAATTGAATTAAATTAAATTGAATTGAATTGAAATGAATAAATGAATTGAATTGATTTGAATTGAATTGAATTGAATAAATGAATTGAATTAAATTAAATTGAATTGAATTGAAATGAATAAATGAATTGAATTGATTTGAATTGAATTGAATTTAATAAATGAATTGAATTGATTTGAATTGAATTCAATTGAATTGAATTGAATAAATGAATTAAATAAATTTGAATTGATTTGAATTGATTTCAATTGAATTAATTTGAATTGAATTGAATTAAATTGAATTGAATTTAATTGAATTGAATTGAATAAATGAATTGAATTGAATTGAATTAAATAAGTGAATTGAATTGAATAAATGAACTGAACTGCATTGAATTGAATTGAATTGAATAAATGAATTGAATTAATTTGAATTAAATGAAATTAAATTGAATTGATTTGAATTGATTTGAATTGACTTGAATTGAATGAATTGAATAAATAAATTGACTTGATTTGAATTGAATTGAATAAATGAATTGAATAAATGAATTGAATGAATGAATTGAATTGATTTGAATTGATTTGAATTGAATTGAATTGAATTGAATAAATGAATTGAATTGCATTGATTTGAATTGAATTGAATAAATGAATTGAATAAATTTGAATTGATTTGAATTGAATTAAATTAAATTGATTTGAATTGAATTGACTTGAATTGAATGAATTGAATAAAAGAATTGAATTGAATTGAATTAAATTAAATTAAATTGAATAAAATTAATTGAATTGATTTGATTTGAATTGAATTGAATTGATTTGAATTGAATTGAATAAATGAATTGAATTGATTTGAATTGATTTGAATTGAATTGATTTGAATTGTTTGAATTGAATTGACTTGAATTTAATTGACTTGAATTGAATTAAATTGAATTGAAATAAATTGAATTAAATTAAATTGAATTGAATTGAATTGAATTGAATAAATGAATTGAATAAATGAATTGAATTGAATTGAATTGATTTGAATTGAATTGAATTGAATTGAATAAATGAATTGAATTGAATAAATGAATTGAATAAATGAATTGAATTGAATTGATTTGAATTGAATTGAATAAATGAATTGAATTGAATAAATGAATTGAATAAAATTGAATTGGATTGGATTGGATTGGATTGAATTGAATTGCAATGAATTGAATAAATGAATTGAATTGATTTGAATTGATTTGAATTGAATTGAATTGAATTGAATTGATTTGAATTGACTTGAATTGAATGAATTGAATAAATGAATTGAATTGAATGAAATTGAATTGATTTGAATTGAATTGAATTGAATTGATTTGAATTAAATTGACTTGAATTGAATGAATTGAATAAATAAATTGACTTGCTTTGAATTGAATTGAATAAATGAATTGAATTGAATTGAATTAAATAAGTGAATTGAATTGAATTGACCAAATGAATTGAATTGAATTGAATTGAATTGATTTGATTTGAATTGAATTGACTTGAATTGGATCAATTGAATAAATGAATTGAATTGATTTGAATTGAATTAAATTGAATTAAATTGATTTGAATTGAATCGAATTGAATTGATTTGAATTGAATTGACTTGAATTGAATGAATTGAATAAATGAATTGAATTGAATTGAATTGAATAAATGAATTGAATAAATTTGAATTGATTTGAATTGATTTGAATTGAATTAAATTGAATTGAATTGAATTTAATTGAATTGAATTGAATAATTGAATTGAATTGATTTGAATTGAATTGAAATAAATTGAATTGAATTGAATAAATGAATTGAATTAAATTAAATTGATATGAATTAAATTGAATTGAATAAATGAATTGAATTGAATTGAATTGAATTGAATAAATGAATTGAATTGATTTGAATTGAATTGAATTAAATTGAATTGAAATAAATTGAATTGAATTGAATAAATGAATTGAATTAAATTAAATTGAATTGAATTGAATCGAATTGAATTGAATTGAATAAATGAATTGAATAAATGAATTGAATTGAATTGATTTGGATTGAATTGAATTGATTTGAATTGAAATGAATTGAATAAATGAATTGAATTGATTTGAATTGATTGAATTGAATTGACTTGAATTGAATAAATGAATTGATTTGATTTGAATTGAATTGAATTAAATTGAATTGAAATAAATTGAATTGAATTGAATAAATGAATTGAATTAAATTAAATTAAATTGAATTGAATTAAATTGAATTGAATAAATGAATTGAATTGATTTGAATTGAATTGAATTGAATTGAATTGAATTGAATTGAATTGAATATAATTGAATAAATGAATTGAATTGCATTGATTTGAATTGAATTGAATTGAATTGAATTGAATAAATGAATTGAATAAATTTGAATTGATTTGAATTGAATTAAATTAAATTGATTTGAATTGACTTGAATTGAATTGAATTGATTTGAATTGAACTGCATTGAATTGAATTGAATTGAATAAATGAATTGAATTGATTTGAATTGATTTGAATTGAATAAATTGCATAAATGAATTGAATTGATTTGAATTGATTTGAATTGAATTGATTTGAATTGATTGAATTGAATTGACTTGAATTGAATAAATGAATTGATTTGATTTGAATTGAATTAAATTGAATTGAAATAAATTGAATTGAATTGAATAAATGAATTGAATTAAATTAAATTGAGTTGAATTGAATTAAATAAGTGAATTGAATTGAATTGAATAAATGAATTGAATTGAATTGATTTGAATTGAACTGCATTGAATTGAATAAATGAATTGAATTGATTTGAATTGATTTGAATTGAATTGAATTGAATTGATTTAAATTGAATTGACTTAAATTGAATGAATTGAATAAATGAATTGAATTGAATTGATTTGAATTGAATTGATTTGAATTGAATTGAATTGATTTGAATTGAATTGACTTGAATTGAAATGAATTGAATAAATGAATTGAATTGATTTGAATTGATTTGAATTGATTTGAATTGAATTGACTTGAATTGAATAAATGAATTGAATTGATTAGAATTGAATTGAATTAAATTGAATTGAAATAAATTGAATTGAATTGAATAAATGAATTGAATTAAATTAAATTGAATTGAATTGAATTGAATTGAATAAATGAATTGAATGAATGAATTGAATTGAATTAAATTGAATTGAATTGAATAAATGAATTGAATTGCATTGATTTGAATTGAATTGAATTAAATTGAATTGAAATAAATTGAATTGAATTGAATAAATGAATTGAATTAAATTAAATTGAATTGAATTGAATCGAATTGAATTGAATTGAATAAATGAATTGAATAAATGAATTGAATTGAATTGATTTGGATTGAATTGAATTGAATTGATTTGAATTGAAATGAATTGAATAAATGAATTGAATTGATTTGAATTGATTGAATTGAATTGACTTGAATTGAATAAATGAATTGATTTGATTTGAATTGAATTGAATTAAATTGAATTGAAATAAATTGAATTGAATAAATGAATTGAATTAAATTAAATTAAATTGAATTGAATTAAATTGAATTGAATAAATGAATTGAATTGATTTGAATTGAATTGAATTGAATTGAATTGAATTGAATTGAATTGAATATAATTGAATAAATGAATTGAATTGCATTGATTTGAATTGAATTGAATTGAATAAATGAATTGAATAAATTTGAATTGATTTGAATTGAATTAAATTAAATTGATTTGAATTGACTTGAATTGAATTGAATTGAATTGAATTGAATTGAATAGATTTGAATTGAATTGAATTGAATTGATTTGAATTGAATTAAATTGAATTGATTTGAATTGATTTGAATTGAATTGATTTGAATTGAATTGAATTGAATTGAATTGAATTGAATAAATGAATTGAATTGAATAAATGAACTGAACTGCATTGAATTGAATTGAATTGAATAAATGAATTGAATTAATTTGAATTGAATTAAATTGAATTAAATTGATTTGAATTGAATCGAATTGAATTGATTTGAATTGAATTGACTTGAATTGAATGAATTGAATAAATGAATTGAATTGGATTGAATTGAATTGAATTGAATAAATGAATTGAATAAATTTGAATTGATTTGAATTGATTTGAATTGAATTAAATTGAATTGAATTGAATTGAATAAATTTGAATTGATTTGAATTGAATTAAATTAAATTGATTTGAATTGAATTGAATTGAATTGAATTGAATTGCCTTGAATTGAATTGAATTGAATTGAATTGGATTGAATTGAATTGAATAAATTTGAATTGATTTGAATTGAATTAAATTAAATTGATTTGAATTGAATTGACTTGAATTGAATGAATTGAATAAAAGAATTGAATTGAATTGAATTAAATTAAATTGAATAAAATTGAATTGAATTGATTTGATTTGAATTGAATTGAATTGAATTGATTTGAATTGAATTGAATAAATAAATTGAATTGATTTGAATTGATTTGAATTGAATTGATTTGAATTGTTTGAATTGAATTGACTTGAATTGAATTAAATAAGTGAATTGAATTGAATAAATGAACTGAACTGCATTGAATTGAATTGAATTGAATGAATTGAATAAATGAATTGAATTGATTTGAATTGAATGAAATTGAATTGAATTGATTTGAATTGAACTGCATTGAATTGAATTGAATTGATTTGAATTGAATTGATTTGAATTGATTTGAATTGAAATGAATTGAATAAATGAATTGAATTGATTTGAATTGAATTGATTTGAATTGATTGAATTAAATTAACTTGAATTGAATAAATGAATTGAATAAATTTGAATTGATTTGAATTGAATTAAATTAAATTGATTTGAATTGACTTGAATTGAATTGAATTGAATTGAATTGAATAGATTTGAATTGAATTGAATTGAATTGATTTGAATTGAATTAAATTGAATTGATTTGAATTGATTTGAATTGAATTGATTTGAATTGAATTGAATTGAATTGAATTGAATAAATGAATTGAATTGAATAAATGAACTGAACTGCATTGAATTGAATTGAATTGAATAAATGAATTGAATTAATTTGAATTGAATTAAATTGAATTAAATTGATTTGAATTGAATCGAATTGAATTGATTTGAATTGAATTGACTTGAATTGAATGAATTGAATAAATGAATTGAATTGGATTGAATTGAATTGAATTGAATAAATGAATTGAATAAATTTGAATTGATTTGAATTGAATTGAATTAAATTGAATTGAATTGAATTGAATAAATTTGAATTGATTTGAATTGAATTAAATTAAATTGAATTGAATTGAATTGAATTGAATTGCCTTGAATTGAATTGAATTGAATTGAATTGAATTGAATTGGATTGAATTGATTTGAATAAATTTGAATTGATTTGAATTGAATTAAATTAAATTGATTTGAATTGAATTGACTTGAATTGAATGAATTGAATAAAAGAATTGAATTGAATTGAATTAAATTAAATTGAATAAAATTGAATTGAATTGATTTGATTTGAATTGAATTGAATTGAATTGATTTGAATTGAATTGAATAAATAAATTGAATTGATTTGAATTGAATTGAATTGATTTGAATTGTTTGAATTGAATTGACTTGAATTGAATTAAATAAGTGAATTGAATTGAATAAATGAACTGAACTGCATTGAATTGAATTGAATTGAATAAATGAATTGAATTAATTTGAATTGATTTAAATTGAATTGACTTGAATTGAATGAATTGAATAAATGAATTGAATTGATTTGAATTGAATGAAATTGAATTGAATTGATTTGAATTGAACTGCATTGAATTGAATTGAATTGATTTGAATTGAATTGATTTGAATTGATTTGAATTGAAATGAATTGAATAAATGAATTGAATTGATTTGAATTGAATTGATTTGAATTGATTGAATTAAATTAACTTGAATTGAATAAATGAATTGAATTGATTTGAATTGAATTAAATTGAATTGAAATAAATTGAATTGAATTGAATAAATGAATTGAATTAAATTAAATTGAATTGAATTGAAATGAATAAATGAATTGAATTGATTTGAATTGAATTGAATTTAATAAATGAATTGAATTGATTTGAATTGAATTCAATTGAATTGAATTGAATAAATGAATTGAATAAATTTGAATTGATTTGAATTGAATTAATTTGAATTGAATTGAATTAAATTGAATTGAATTTAATTGAATTGAATTGAATAAATGAATTGAATTAAATTGAATTAAATAAGTGAATTGAATTGAATAAATGAACTGAACTGCATTGAATTGAATTGAATTGAATAAATGAATTGAATTAATTTGAATTAAATGAAATTAAATTGAATTGATTTGAATTGATTTGAATTGACTTGAATTGAATGAATTGAATAAATAAATTGACTTGATTTGAATTGAATTGAATAAATGAATTGAATAAATGAATTGAATGAATGAATTGAATTGATTTGAATTGATTTGAATTGAATTGAATTGAATTGAATAAATGAATTGAATTGCATTGATTTGAATTGAATTGAATTGAATAAATGAATTGAATAAATTTGAATTGATTTGAATTGAATTAAATTAAATTGATTTGAATTGAATTGACTTGAATTGAATGAATTGAATAAAAGAATTGAATTGAATTGAATTAAATTAAATTAAATTGAATAAAATTGAATTGAATTGATTTGATTTGAATTGAATTGAATTGAATTGATTTGAATTGAATTGAATAAATGAATTGAATTGATTTGAATTGATTTGAATTGAATTGATTTGAATTGTTTGAATTGAATTGACTTGAATTGAATTGAATTGAATTGAATTGAATTGAAATAAATTGAATTAAATTAAATTGAATTGAATTGAATTGAATAAATGAATTGAATAAATGAATTGAATTGAATTGATTTGAATTGAATTGAATAAATGAATTGAATTGAATAAATGAATTGAATAAAATTGAATTGGATTGGATTGGATTGAATTGAATTGCAATGAATTGAATAAATGAATTGAATTGATTTGAATTGATTTGAATTGAATTGAATTGATTTGAATTGACTTGAATTGAATGAATTGAATAAATGAATTGAATTGAATGAAATTGAATTGATTTGAATTGAATTGAATTGAATTGAATTGATTTGAATTAAATTGACTTGAATTGAATGAATTGAATAAATAAATTGACTTGCTTTGAATTGAATTGAATAAATGAATTGAATTGAATTGAATTAAATAAGTGAATTGAATTGAATTGACCAAATGAATTGAATTGAATTGAATTGATTTGAATTGAGTTCAATTGAATTGAATTGATTTGAATTGAATTGAATAAATGAATTGAATTGATTTGATTTGAATTGAATTGATTTGAATTGAATTGACTTGAATTGAATTAAATAAGTGAATTGAATTGAATAAATGAACTGAACTGCATTGAATTGAATTGAATTGAATAAATGAATTGAATTAATTTGAATTGATTTAAATTGAATTGACTTGAATTGAATGAATTGAATAAATGAATTGAATTGATTTGAATTGAATGAAATTGAATTGAATTGATTTGAATTGAACTGCATTGAATTGAATTGATTTGAATTGAATTGATTTGAATTGATTTGAATTGAAATGAATTGAATAAATGAATTGAATTGATTTGAATTTATTTGAATTGAATTTAATTGATTTGAATTGAATTGACTTGAATTGAATGAATTGAATAAATAAATTGACTTGCTTTGAATTGAATTGAATAAATGAATTGAATTGAATTGAATTAAATAAGTGAATTGAATTGAATTGACCAAATGAATTGAATTGAATTGAATTGATTTGAATTGAACTGCATTGAATTGAATTGAATTGAATAAATGAATTGAATTGATTTGAATTGATTTGAATTGAATAAATTGCATAAATGAATTGAATTGATTTGAATTGATTTGAATTGAATTGATTTGAATTGATTGAATTGAATTGACTTGAATTGAATAAATGAATTGATTTGATTTGAATTGAATTGAATTAAATTGAATTGAAATAAATTGAATTGAATTGAATAAATGAATTGAATTAAATTAAATTGAGTTGAATTGAATTAAATAAGTGAATTGAATTGAATTGAATAAATGAATTGAATTGAATTGATTTGAATTGAACTGCATTGAATTGAATAAATGAATTGAATTGATTTGATTTGATTTGAATTGAATTGAATTGAATTGATTTAAATTGAATTGACTTAAATTGAATGAATTGAATAAATGAATTGAATTGAATTGATTTGAATTGAATTGATTTGAATTGAATTGAATTGATTTGAATTGAATTGACTTGAATTGAAATGAATTGAATAAATGAATTGAATTGATTTGAATTGATTTGAATTGAATTGATTTGAATTGATTGAATTGAATTGACTTGAATTGAATAAATGAATTGAATTGATTAGAATTGAATTGAATTAAATTGAATTGAAATAAATTGAATTGAATTGAATAAATGAATTGAATTAAATTAAATTGAATTGAATTGAATAAATGAATTGAATGAATGAATTGAATTTAATTAAATTGAATTGAATTGAATAAATGAATTGAATTGCATTGATTTGAATTGAATTGAATAAATGAATTGAATAAATTTGAATTGATTTGAATTGATATCAATTAAATTGAGTTGAATTGTATTGACTTGAAATGAATGAATTGAATAAAAGAATTGAATTGATTTGAATTGAAATTAATTAAATTAAATTGAATTGAATTGATTTGAATTGAATTGAATTGAATTGAATTGAATTGAATTGAATTGAATTGATTTGATTTGAATTGAATTGACTTGAATTGGATCAATTGAATAAATGAATTGAATTGAATTAAATTGAATTAAATTGATTTGAATTGAATCGAATTGAATTGATTTGAATTGAATTGACTTGAATTGAATGAATTGAATAAATGAATTGAATTGAATTGAATAAATGAATTGAATAAATTTGAATTGATTTGAATTGATTTGAATTGAATTAAATTGAATTGAATTGAATTTAATTGAATTGAATTGAATAAATGAATTGAATTGATTTGAATTGAATTCAATTAAATTGAATTGAAATAAATTGAATTGAATTGAATAAATGAATTGAATTAAATTAAATTGATATGAATTAAATTGAATTGAATTGAATAAATGAATTGAATTGAATTGAATTGAATAAATGAATTGAATTGATTTGAATTGAATTGAATTAAATTGAATTGAAATAAATTGAATTGAATTGAATAAATGAATTGAATTAAATTAAATTGAATTGAATTGAATCGAATTGAATTGAATTGAATAAATGAATTGAATAAATGAATTGAATTGAATTGATTTGGATTGAATTGAATTGAATTGATTTGAATTGAAATGAATTGAATAAATGAATTGAATTGATTTGAATTGATTGAATTGAATTGACTTGAATTGAATAAATGAATTGATTTGATTTGAATTGAATTGAATTAAATTGAATTGAAATAAATTGAATTGAATTGAATAAATGAATTGAATTAAATTAAATTAAATTGAATTGAATTAAATTGAATTGAATAAATGAATTGAATTGATTTGAATTGAATTGAATTGAATTGAATTGAATTGAATTGAATAAATGAATTGAATTGCATTGATTTGAATTGAATTGAATTGAATTGAATAAATGAATTGAATAAATTTGAATTGATTTGAATTGAATTAAATTAAATTGATTTGAATTGACTTGAATTGAATTGAATTGAATTGAATTGAATAGATTTGAATTGAATTGAATTGAATTGATTTGAATTGAATTGAATTGAATTGAATTGATTTGAATTGATTTGAATTGAATTGATTTGAATTGAATTGAATTGAATAAATGAATTGAATTGAATAAATGAACTGAACTGCATTGAATTGAATTGAATTGAATAAATGAATTGAATTAATTTGAATTGAATTAAATTGAATTAAATTGATTTGAATTGAATCGAATTGAATTGATTTGAATTGAATTGACTTGAATTGAATGAATTGAATAAATGAATTGAATTGTATTGAATTGAATTGAATTGAATAAATGAATTGAATAAATTTGAATTGATTTGAATTGATTTGAATTGAATTAAATTGAATTGAATTGAATTGAATAAATTTGAATTGATTTGAATTGAATTAAATTAAATTGATTTGAATTGAATTGAATTGAATTGAATTGCCTTGAATTGAATTGAATTGAATTGAATTGAATTGAATAAGTTTGAATTGATTTGAATTGAATTAAATTAAATTGATTTGAATTGAATTGACTTGAATTGAATGAATTGAATAAAAGAATTGAATTGAATTGAATTAAATTAAATTAAATTGAATAAAATTGAATTGAATTGATTTGATTTGAATTGAATTGAATTGATTTGAATTGAATTGAATAAATAAATTGAATTGATTTGAATTGATTTGAATTGAATTGATTTGAATTGTTTGAATTGAATTGACTTGAATTGAATTAAATAAGTAAATTGAATTGAATAAATGAACTGAACTGCATTGAATTGAATTGAATTGAATAAATGAATTGAATTAATTTGAATTGTTTTAAATTGAATTGACTTGAATTGAATGAATTGAATAAATGAATTGAATTGATTTGAATTGAATGAAATTGAATTGAATTGATTTGAATTGAACTGCATTGAATTGAATTGAATTGATTTGAATTGAATTGATTTGAATTGATTTGAATTGAAATGAATTGAATAAATGAATTGAATTGATTTGAATTGATTTGAATTGAATTGATTTGAATTGATTGAATTAAATTAACTTGAATTGAATAAATGAATTGAATTGATTTGAATTGAATTAAATTGAATTGAAATAAATTGAATTGAATTGAATAAATGAATTGAATTAAATTGAATTGAATTGAAATGAATAAATGAATTGAATTGATTTGAATTGAATTGAATTGAATAAATGAATTGAATTAAATTAAATTGAATTGAATTGAAATGAATAAATGAATTGAATTGATTTGAATTGAATTGAATTTAATAAATGAATTGAATTGATTTGAATTGAATTCAATTGAATTGAATTGAATAAATGAATTAAATAAATTTGAATTGATTTGAATTGATTTCAATTGAATTAATTTGAATTGAATTGAATTAAATTGAATTGAATTTAATTGAATTGAATTGAATAAATGAATTGAATTGAATTGAATTAAATAAGTGAATTGAATTGAATAAATGAACTGAACTGCATTGAATTGAATTGAATTGAATAAATGAATTGAATTAATTTGAATTAAATGAAATTAAATTGAATTGATTTGAATTGATTTGAATTGACTTGAATTGAATGAATTGAATAAATAAATTGACTTGATTTGAATTGAATTGAATAAATGAATTGAATAAATGAATTGAATGAATGAATTGAATTGATTTGAATTGATTTGAATTGAATTGAATTGAATTGAATAAATGAATTGAATTGCATTGATTTGAATTGAATTGAATAAATGAATTGAATAAATTTGAATTGATTTGAATTGAATTAAATTAAATTGATTTGAATTGAATTGACTTGAATTGAATGAATTGAATAAAAGAATTGAATTGAATTGAATTAAATTAAATTAAATTGAATAAAATTAATTGAATTGATTTGATTTGAATTGAATTGAATTGATTTGAATTGAATTGAATAAATGAATTGAATTGATTTGAATTGATTTGAATTGAATTGATTTGAATTGTTTGAATTGAATTGACTTGAATTTAATTGACTTGAATTGAATTAAATTGAATTGAAATAAATTGAATTAAATTAAATTGAATTGAATTGAATTGAATTGAATAAATGAATTGAATAAATGAATTGAATTGAATTGAATTGATTTGAATTGAATTGAATTGAATTGAATTGAATAAATGAATTGAATTGAATAAATGAATTGAATAAAATTGAATTGGATTGGATTGGATTGGATTGAATTGAATTGCAATGAATTGAATAAATGATTTGAATTGATTTGAATTGAATTGAATTGATTTGAATTGACTTGAATTGAATGAATTGAATAAATGAATTGAATTTAATGAAATTGAATTGAATTGAATTGAATTGATTTTAATTAAATTGACTTGAATTGAATGAATTGAATAAATAAATTGACTTGCTTTGAATTGAATTGAATAAATGAATTGAATTGAATTGAATTAAATAATTGAATTGAATTGAATTGACCAAATGAATTGAATTGAATTGAATTGATTTGAATTGAGTTCAATTGAATTGAATTGAATTGAATTGAATTGAATAAATTTGAATTGATTTGAATTGAATTGAATTAAATTGATTTGAATTGAATTGAATTGAATTGATTTGAATTGCCTTGAATTGAATTGAATTGAATAGATTTGAATTAAATTGAATTGAATTGAATTGAATTGAATTGATTTGAATTGATTTGAATTGAATTTAATTGAATTGAATTGAATTGAATTGAATAAATGAATTGAATTGAATTGAATTTAATAAGTGAATTGAATTGAATAAATGAACTGAACTGCATTGAATTGAATTGAATAAATGAATTGAATTAATTTGAATTGAATTAAATTGAATTAAATTGATTTGAATTGAATCGAATTGAATTAAATTGAATTAAATTGATTTGAATTGAATCGAATTGAATTGATTTGAATTGAATTGAATAAATTTGAATTGATTTGAATTGATTTGAATTGAATTAAATTGAATTGAATTAAATTGAATTGAATTGAATTGAATTGAATTGAATTGAATAAATGAATTGAATTGAATTGAATTAAATAAGTGAATTGAATTGAATAAATGAACTGAACTGCATTGAATTGAATTGAATTGAATAAATGAATTGAATTAATTTGAATTGATTTAAATTGAATTGACTTGAATTGAATGAATTGAATAAATAAATTGAATTGATTTGAATTGAATGAAATTAAATTGAATTGATTTGAATTGAATTGATTTGAATTGACTTGAATTGAATGAATTGAATAAATAAATTGACTTGATTTGAATTGAATTGAATAAATGAATTAAATAAATGAATTAAATGAATGAATTGAATTAAATTGAATTGAATTGAATTGAATTGAATTGAATTGAATTGAATAAATGAATTGAATTGCCTTGATTTGAATTGAATTGAATTGAATTAAATTGAATAAATGAATTGAATAAATTTGAATTGATTTGAATTGAATTAAATTAAATTGATTTGAATTGAATTGACTTGAATTGAATGAATTGAATAAAAGAATTGAATTGAATTAAATTAAATTGAATAAAATTGAATTGAATTGATTTGAATTGAATTGAATTGATTTGAATTGACTTGAATTGAATGAATTGAATAAATAAATTGACTTCATTTGAATTGAATAAATGAATTGAATTGAATTAAATAAGTGAATTGAATTGAATTGAATAAATGAATTGAATTGAATTGAATTGATTTGAATTGAACTGCATTGAATTGAATTGAATTGAATAAATGAATTGAATTGATTTGAATTGAATTGATTTGAATTGAAATGAATTGAAAAAATGAATTGAATTGATTTGAATTGAATGAAATTGAATTGAATTGATTTGAATTGAATTGAATTGAATTGAATTGATTTGATTTGAATTGAATTGAATAAATAAATTGAATTGATTTGAATTGATTAGAATTGATTTGATTTGAATTGTTTGAATTGAATTGACTTGAATTGAATTAAATAAGTGAATTGAATTGAATAAATGAACTGAACTGCATTGAATTGAATTGAATTGAATAAATGAATTGAATTAATTTGAATTGATTTAAATTGAATTGACTTGAATTGAATGAATTGAATAAATGAATTGAATTGATTTGAATTGAATGAAATTGAATTGAATTGATTTGAATTAAACTGCATTGAATTGAATTGATTTGAATTGAATTGATTTGAATTGATTTGAATTGAAATGAATTGAATAAATGAATTGAATTGAATTGATTTGAATTGAATTGATTTGAATTGATTGAATTAAATTAACTTGAATTGAATAAATGAATTGAATTGATTTGAATTGAATTAAATTGAATTGAAATAAATTGAATTGAATTGAATAAATGAATTGAATTAAATTAAATTGAATTGAATTGAAATGAATAAATGAATTGAATTGATTTGAATTGAATTGAATTTAATAAATGAATTGAATTGATTTGAATTGAATTCAATTGAATTGAATTGAATAAATGAATTAAATAAATTTGAATTGATTTGAATTGATTTGAATTGAATTAATTTGAATTGAATTGAATTAAATTGAATTGAATTTAATTGAATTGAATTGAATAAATGAATTGAATTGAATTGAATTAAATAAGTGAATTGAATTGAATAAATGAACTGAACTGCATTGAATTGAATTGAATTGAATAAATGAATTGAATTAATTTGAATTAAATGAAATTAAATTGAATTGATTTGAATTGATTTGAATTGATTTGAATTGACTTGAATTGACTTGAATTGAATGAATTGAATAAATAAATTGACTTGATTTGAATTGAATTGAATAAATGAATTGAATAAATGAATTGAATGAATGAATTGAATTGATTTGAATTGAATTGAATTGAATTGAATTGAATAAATGAATTGAATTGCATTGATTTGAATTGATTTGAATTGAATTGAATTGAATAAATGAATTGAATAAATTTGAATTGATTTGAATTGAATTAAATTAAATTGATTTGAATTGATTTGACTTGAATTGAATGAATTGAATAAAAGAATTGAATTGAATTGAATTAAATTAAATTAAATTGAATAAAATTAATTGAATTGATTTGATTTGAATTGAATTGAATTGAATTGATTTGAATTGAATTGAATAAATGAATTGAATTGATTTGAATTGATTTGAATTGTTTGAATTGAATTGACTTGAATTGAATTGAATTGAATTAAATTGAATTGAAATAAATTGAATTAAATTGAATTGAATTGAATTGAATTGAATTGAATTGAATAAATGAATTGAATAAATGAACTGAACTGCATTGAATTGAATTGAATTGAATAAATGAATTGAATTAATTTGAATTAAATGAAATTAAATTGAATTGATTTGAATTGATTTGAATTGACTTGAATTGAATGAATTGAATAAATAAATTGACTTGATTTGAATTGAATTGAATAAATGAATTGAATAAATGAATTGAATGAATGAATTGAATTGATTTGAATTGATTTGAATTGAATTGAATTGAATTGAATAAATGAATTGAATTGCATTGATTTGAATTGAATTGAATAAATGAATTGAATAAATTTGAATTGATTTGAATTGAATTAAATTAAATTGATTTGAATTGAATTGACTTGAATTGAATGAATTGAATAAAAGAATTGAATTGAATTAAATTAAATTAAATTGAATAAAATTAATTGAATTGATTTGATTTGAATTGAATTAAATTGATTTGAATTGAATTGAATAAATGAATTGAATTGATTTGAATTGATTTGAATTGAATTGATTTGAATTGTTTGAATTGAATTGACTTGAATTTAATTGAATTGAATTAAATTGAATTGAAATAAATTGAATTAAATTAAATTGAATTGAATTGAATTGAATTGAATTGAATAAATGAATTGAATAAATGAATTGAATTGAATTGAATTGATTTGAATTGAATTGAATTGAATTGAATAAATGAATTGAATTGAATAAATGAATTGAATAAAATTGAATTGGATTGGATTGGATTGGATTGAATTGAATTGCAATGAATTGAATAAATGAATTGAATTGATTTGAATTGAATTGAATTGATTTGAATTGACTTGAATTGAATGAATTGAATAAATGAATTGAATTTAATGAAATTGAATTGAATTGAATTGAATTGATTTGAATTAAATTGACTTGAATTGAATGAATTGAATAAATAAATTGACTTGCTTTGAATTGAATTGAATAAATGAATTGAATTGAATTGAATTAAATAATTGAATTGAATTGAATTGAATTAAATAAGTGAATTGAATTGAATAAATGAACTGAACTGCATTGAATTGAATTGAATTGAATAAATGAATTGAATTAATTTGAATTAAATGAAATTAAATTGAATTGATTTGAATTGATTTGAATTGACTTGAATTGAATGAATTGAATAAATAAATTGACTTGATTTGAATTGAATTGAATAAATGAATTGAATAAATGAATTGAATGAATGAATTGAATTGATTTGAATTGATTTGAATTGAATTGAATTGAATTGAATAAATGAATTGAATTGCATTGATTTGAATTGAATTGAATAAATGAATTGAATAAATTTGAATTGATTTGAATTGAATTAAATTAAATTGATTTGAATTGAATTGACTTGAATTGAATGAATTGAATAAAAGAATTGAATTGAATTGAATTAAATTAAATTAAATTGAATAAAATTAATTGAATTGATTTGATTTGAATTGAATTGAATTGATTTGAATTGAATTGAATAAATGAATTGAATTGATTTGAATTGATTTGAATTGAATTGATTTGAATTGTTTGAATTGAATTGACTTGAATTTAATTGACTTGAATTGAATTAAATTGAATTGAAATAAATTGAATTAAATTAAATTGAATTGAATTGAATTGAATTGAATAAATGAATTGAATAAATGAATTGAATTGAATTGAATTGATTTGAATTGAATTGAATTGAATTGAATTGAATAAATGAATTGAATTGAATAAATGAATTGAATAAAATTGAATTGGATTGGATTGGATTGGATTGAATTGAATTGCAATGAATTGAATAAATGATTTGAATTGATTTGAATTGAATTGAATTGATTTGAATTGACTTGAATTGAATGAATTGAATAAATGAATTGAATTTAATGAAATTGAATTGAATTGAATTGAATTGATTTTAATTAAATTGACTTGAATTGAATGAATTGAATAAATAAATTGACTTGCTTTGAATTGAATTGAATAAATGAATTGAATTGAATTGAATTAAATAATTGAATTGAATTGAATTGACCAAATGAATTGAATTGAATTGAATTGATTTGAATTGAGTTCAATTGAATTGAATTGAATTGAATTGAATTGAATAAATTTGAATTGATTTGAATTGAATTGAATTAAATTGATTTGAATTGAATTGAATTGAATTGATTTGAATTGCCTTGAATTGAATTGAATTGAATAGATTTGAATTAAATTGAATTGAATTGAATTGAATTGAATTGATTTGAATTGATTTGAATTGAATTTAATTGAATTGAATTGAATTGAATTGAATAAATGAATTGAATTGAATTGAATTTAATAAGTGAATTGAATTGAATAAATGAACTGAACTGCATTGAATTGAATTGAATAAATGAATTGAATTAATTTGAATTGAATTAAATTGAATTAAATTGATTTGAATTGAATCGAATTGAATTAAATTGAATTAAATTGATTTGAATTGAATCGAATTGAATTGATTTGAATTGAATTGAATAAATTTGAATTGATTTGAATTGATTTGAATTGAATTAAATTGAATTGAATTAAATTGAATTGAATTGAATTGAATTGAATTGAATTGAATAAATGAATTGAATTGAATTGAATTAAATAAGTGAATTGAATTGAATAAATGAACTGAACTGCATTGAATTGAATTGAATTGAATAAATGAATTGAATTAATTTGAATTGATTTAAATTGAATTGACTTGAATTGAATGAATTGAATAAATAAATTGAATTGATTTGAATTGAATGAAATTAAATTGAATTGATTTGAATTGAATTGATTTGAATTGACTTGAATTGAATGAATTGAATAAATAAATTGACTTGATTTGAATTGAATTGAATAAATGAATTAAATAAATGAATTAAATGAATGAATTGAATTAAATTGAATTGAATTGAATTGAATTGAATTGAATTGAATTGAATTGAATAAATGAATTGAATTGCCTTGATTTGAATTGAATTGAATTAAATTGAATAAATGAATTGAATAAATTTGAATTGATTTGAATTGAATTAAATTAAATTGATTTGAATTGAATTGACTTGAATTGAATGAATTGAATAAAAGAATTGAATTGAATTAAATTAAATTGAATAAAATTGAATTGAATTGATTTGAATTGAATTGAATTGATTTGAATTGACTTGAATTGAATGAATTGAATAAATAAATTGACTTCATTTGAATTGAATAAATGAATTGAATTGAATTAAATAAGTGAATTGAATTGAATTGAATAAATGAATTGAATTGAATTGAATTGATTTGAATTGAACTGCATTGAATTGAATTGAATTGAATAAATGAATTGAATTGATTTGAATTGATTTGAATTGAATTGATTTGAATTGAAATGAATTGAAAAAATGAATTGAATTGATTTGAATTGAATGAAATTGAATTGAATTGATTTGAATTGAATTGAATTGAATTGAATTGATTTGATTTGAATTGAATTGAATAAATAAATTGAATTGATTTGAATTGATTAGAATTGATTTGATTTGAATTGTTTGAATTGAATTGACTTGAATTGAATTAAATAAGTGAATTGAATTGAATAAATGAACTGAACTGCATTGAATTGAATTGAATTGAATAAATGAATTGAATTAATTTGAATTGATTTAAATTGAATTGACTTGAATTGAATGAATTGAATAAATGAATTGAATTGATTTGAATTGAATGAAATTGAATTGAATTGATTTGAATTAAACTGCATTGAATTGAATTGATTTGAATTGAATTGATTTGAATTGATTTGAATTGAAATGAATTGAATAAATGAATTGAATTGAATTGATTTGAATTGAATTGATTTGAATTGATTGAATTAAATTAACTTGAATTGAATAAATGAATTGAATTGATTTGAATTGAATTAAATTGAATTGAAATAAATTGAATTGAATTGAATAAATGAATTGAATTAAATTAAATTGAATTGAATTGAAATGAATAAATGAATTGAATTGATTTGAATTGAATTGAATTTAATAAATGAATTGAATTGATTTGAATTGAATTCAATTGAATTGAATTGAATAAATGAATTAAATAAATTTGAATTGATTTGAATTGATTTGAATTGAATTAATTTGAATTGAATTGAATTAAATTGAATTGAATTTAATTGAATTGAATTGAATAAATGAATTGAATTGAATTGAATTAAATAAGTGAATTGAATTGAATAAATGAACTGAACTGCATTGAATTGAATTGAATTGAATAAATGAATTGAATTAATTTGAATTAAATGAAATTAAATTGAATTGATTTGAATTGATTTGAATTGATTTGAATTGACTTGAATTGACTTGAATTGAATGAATTGAATAAATAAATTGACTTGATTTGAATTGAATTGAATAAATGAATTGAATAAATGAATTGAATGAATGAATTGAATTGATTTGAATTGAATTGAATTGAATTGAATTGAATAAATGAATTGAATTGCATTGATTTGAATTGATTTGAATTGAATTGAATTGAATAAATGAATTGAATAAATTTGAATTGATTTGAATTGAATTAAATTAAATTGATTTGAATTGATTTGACTTGAATTGAATGAATTGAATAAAAGAATTGAATTGAATTGAATTAAATTAAATTAAATTGAATAAAATTAATTGAATTGATTTGATTTGAATTGAATTGAATTGAATTGATTTGAATTGAATTGAATAAATGAATTGAATTGATTTGAATTGATTTGAATTGATTTGAATTGTTTGAATTGAATTGACTTGAATTGAATTGAATTGAATTAAATTGAATTGAAATAAATTGAATTAAATTGAATTGAATTGAATTGAATTGAATTGAATTGAATAAATGAATTGAATAAATGAACTGAACTGCATTGAATTGAATTGAATTGAATAAATGAATTGAATTAATTTGAATTAAATGAAATTAAATTGAATTGATTTGAATTGATTTGAATTGACTTGAATTGAATGAATTGAATAAATAAATTGACTTGATTTGAATTGAATTGAATAAATGAATTGAATAAATGAATTGAATGAATGAATTGAATTGATTTGAATTGATTTGAATTGAATTGAATTGAATTGAATAAATGAATTGAATTGCATTGATTTGAATTGAATTGAATAAATGAATTGAATAAATTTGAATTGATTTGAATTGAATTAAATTAAATTGATTTGAATTGAATTGACTTGAATTGAATGAATTGAATAAAAGAATTGAATTGAATTGAATTAAATTAAATTAAATTGAATAAAATTAATTGAATTGATTTGATTTGAATTGAATTAAATTGATTTGAATTGAATTGAATAAATGAATTGAATTGATTTGAATTGATTTGAATTGAATTGATTTGAATTGTTTGAATTGAATTGACTTGAATTTAATTGAATTGAATTAAATTGAATTGAAATAAATTGAATTAAATTAAATTGAATTGAATTGAATTGAATTGAATTGAATAAATGAATTGAATAAATGAATTGAATTGAATTGAATTGATTTGAATTGAATTGAATTGAATTGAATAAATGAATTGAATTGAATAAATGAATTGAATAAAATTGAATTGGATTGGATTGGATTGGATTGAATTGAATTGCAATGAATTGAATAAATGAATTGAATTGATTTGAATTGAATTGAATTGATTTGAATTGACTTGAATTGAATGAATTGAATAAATGAATTGAATTTAATGAAATTGAATTGAATTGAATTGAATTGATTTGAATTAAATTGACTTGAATTGAATGAATTGAATAAATAAATTGACTTGCTTTGAATTGAATTGAATAAATGAATTGAATTGAATTGAATTAAATAATTGAATTGAATTGAATTGACCAAATGAATTGAATTGAATTGAATTGATTTGAATTGAGTTCAATTGAATTGAATTGAATTGAATAAATTTGAATTGATTTGAATTGAATTGAATTAAATTGATTTAAATTGAATTGAATTGAATTGAATTGATTTGAATTGATTTGAATTGAATTTAATTGAATTGAATTGAATTGAATAAATGAATTGAATTGAATTGAATTTAATAAGTGAATTGAATTGAATAAATGAACTGAACTGCATTGAATTGAATTGAATAAATGAATTGAATTAATTTGAATTGAATTAAATTGAATTAAATTGATTTGAATTGAATCGAATTGAATTGATTTGAATTGAATTGAATAAATTTGAATTGATTTGAATTGATTTGAATTGAATTAAATTGAATTGAATTAAATTGAATTGAATTGAATTGAATTGAATTGAATTGAATTGAATTGAATTGAATAAATGAATTGAATTGAATTGAATTAAATAAGTGAATTGAATTGAATAAATGAACTGAACTGCATTGAATTGAATTGAATTGAATAAATGAATTGAATTAATTTGAATTGATTTAAATTGAATTGACTTGAATTGAATGAATTGAATAAATGAATTGAATTGATTTGAATTGAATGAAATTAAATTGAATTGATTTGAATTGAATTGATTTGAATTGACTTGAATTGAATGAATTGAATAAATAAATTGACTTGATTTGAATTGAATTGAATAAATGAATTAAATAAATGAATTAAATGAATGAATTGAATTAAATTGAATTGAATTGAATTGAATTGAATTGAATTGAATAAATGAATTGAATTGCCTTGATTTGAATTGAATTGAATTGAATTAAATTGAATAAATGAATTGAATAAATTTGAATTGATTTGAATTGAATTAAATTAAATTGATTTGAATTGAATTGACTTGAATTGAATGAATTGAATAAAAGAATTGAATTGAATTGAATTAAATTAAATTGAATAAAATTGAATTGAATTGATTTGAATTGAATTGAATTGATTTGAATTGACTTGAATTGAATGAATTGAATAAATAAATTGACTTCATTTGAATTGAATAAATGAATTGAATTGAATTAAATAAGTGAATTGAATTGAATTGAATAAATGAATTGAATTGAATTGAATTGATTTGAATTGAACTGCATTGAATTGAATTGAATTGAATAAATGAATTGAATTGATTTGAATTGATTTGAATTGAATTGATTTGAATTGAAATGAATTGAAAAAATGAATTGAATTGATTTGAATTGAATGAAATTGAATTGAATTGATTTGATTTGAATTGAATTGAATTGAATTGATTTGAATTGAATTGAATAAATAAATTGAATTGATTTGAATTGATTAGAATTGAATTGATTTGAATTGTTTGAATTGAATTGACTTGAATTGAATTAAATAAGTGAATTGAATTGAATAAATGAACTGAACTGCATTGAATTGAATTGAATTGAATAAATGAATTGAATTAATTTGAATTGATTTAAATTGAATTGACTTGAATTGAATGAATTGAATAAATGAATTGAATTGATTTGAATTGAATGAAATTGAATTGAATTGATTTGAATTAAACTGCATTGAATTGAATTGAATTGATTTGAATTGATTTGAATTGATTTGAATTGAAATGAATTGAATAAATGAATTGAATTGAATTGATTTGAATTGAATTGATTTGAATTGATTGAATTAAATTAACTTGAATTGAATAAATGAATTGAATTGATTTGAATTGAATTAAATTGAATTGAAATAAATTGAATTGAATTGAATAAATGAATTGAATTAAATTAAATTGAATTGAATTGAAATGAATAAATGAATTGAATTGATTTGAATTGAATTGAATTTAATAAATGAATTGAATTGATTTGAATTGAATTCAATTGAATTGAATTGAATAAATGAATTAAATAAATTTGAATTGATTTGAATTGATTTGAATTGAATTAATTTGAATTGAATTGAATTAAATTGAATTGAATTTAATTGAATTGAATTGAATAAATGAATTGAATTGAATTAAATAAGTGAATTGAATTGAATAAATGAACTGAACTGCATTGAATTGAATTGAATTGAATAAATGAATTGAACTAATTTGAATTAAATGAAATTAAATTGAATTGATTTGAATTGATTTGAATTGATTTGAATTGACTTGAATTGACTTGAATTGAATGAATTGAATAAATAAATTGACTTGATTTGAATTGAATTGAATAAATGAATTGAATAAATGAATTGAATGAATGAATTGAATTGATTTGAATTGATTAGAATTGAATTGAATTGAATTGAATAAATGAATTGAATTGCATTGATTTGAATTGAATTGAATTGAATAAATGAATTGAATAAATTTGAATTGATTTGAATTGAATTAAATTAAATTGATTTGAATTGAATTGACTTGAATTGAATGAATTGAATAAAAGAATTGAATTGAATTGAATTAAATTAAATTAAATTGAATAAAATTAATTGAATTGATTTGATTTGAATTGAATTGAATTGAATTGATTTGAATTGAATTGAATAAATGAATTGAATTGATTTGAATTGATTTGAATTGATTTGAATTGTTTGAATTGAATTGACTTGAATTGAATTGACTTGAATTGAATTAAATTGAATTGAAATAAATTGAATTAAATTAAATTGAATTGAATTGAATTGAATTGAATTGAATTGAATAAATGAATTGAATAAATGAATTGAATTGAATTGATTTGAATTGAATTGAATTGAATTGAATAAATGAATTGAATTGAATAAATGAATTGAATAAAATTGAATTGGATTGGATTGGATTGGATTGGATTGAATTGAATTGCAATGAATTGAATAAATGAATTGAATTGATTTGAATTGATTTGAATTGAATTGAATTGATTTGAATTGACTTGAATTGAATGAATTGAATAAATGAATTGAATTTAATGAAATTGAATTGAATTGAATTGAATTGATTTGAATTAAATTGACTTGAATTGAATAAATAAATTGACTTGCTTTGAATTGAATTGAATAAATGAATTGAATTGAATTGAATTAAATAATTGAATTGAATTGACCAAATGAATTGAATTGAATTGAATTGATTTGAATTGAGTTCAATTGAATTGAATTGAATTGAATTGAATAAATTTGAATTGATTTGAATTGAATTGAATTAAATTGATTTGAATTAAATTGAATTGATTTGAATTGAATTGAATTGAATTGATTTGAATTGATTTGAATTGAATTGAATTGAATAAATGAATTGAATAAATGAATTGAATTGAATTGATTTGAATTGAATTGAATTGAATTGAATTGAATAAATGAATTGAATTGAATAAATGAATTGAATAAAATTGAATTGGATTGGATTGGATTGGATTGGATTGAATTGAATTGCAATGAATTGAATAAATGAATTGAATTGATTTGAATTGATTTGAATTGAATTGAATTGATTTGAATTGACTTGAATTGAATGAATTGAATAAATGAATTGAATTTAATGAAATTGAATTGAATTGAATTGAATTGATTTGAATTAAATTGACTTGAATTGAATAAATAAATTGACTTGCTTTGAATTGAATTGAATAAATGAATTGAATTGAATTGAATTAAATAATTGAATTGAATTGACCAAATGAATTGAATTGAATTGAATTGATTTGAATTGAGTTCAATTGAATTGAATTGAATTGAATTGAATTGAATAAATTTGAATTGATTTGAATTGAATTGAATTAAATTGATTTGAATTAAATTGAATTGATTTGAATTGAATTGAATTGAATTGATTTGAATTGATTTGAATTGAATTTAATTGAATTGAATTGAATTGAATTGAATAAATGAATTGAATTGAATTGAATTTAATAAGTGAATTGAATAAATGAACTGAACTGCATTGAATTGAATTGAATAAATGAATTGAATTAAATTAAATTGATTTTAATTGAATCGAATTGAATTGATTTGAATTGAATTGAATAAATTTGAATTGATTTGAATTGATTTGAATTGAATTAAATTGAATTGAATTAAATTGAATTGAATTGAATTGAATTGAATTGAATTGAATAAATGAATTGAATTGAATTGAATTAAATAAATGAATTGAATTGAATAAATGAACTGAACTGCATTGAATTGAATTGAATTGAATAAATGAATTGAATTAATTTGAATTGATTTAAATTGAATTGACTTGAATTGAATGAATTGAATAAATAAATTGAATTGATTTGAATTGAATGAAATTAAATTGAATTGATTTGAATTGAATTGATTTGAATTGACTTGAATTGAATGAATTGAATAAATAAATTGACTTGATTTGAATTGAATTGAATTAAATTGAATAAATGAATTGAATAAATTTGAATTGATTTGAATTGAATTAAATTAAATTGATTTGAATTGAATTGACTTGAATTGAATGAATTGAATAAAAGAATTGAATTGAATTGAATTAAATTAAATTGAATAAAATTGAATTGAATTGATTTGAATTGAATTGAATTGATTTGAATTGACTTGAATTGAATGAATTGAATAAATAAATTGACTTGATTTGAATTGAATAAATGAATTGAATTGAATTAAATAAGTGAATTGAATTGAATAAATGAATTGAATTGAATTGAATTGATTTGAATTGAACTGCATTGAATTGAATTGAATTGAATAAATGAATTGAATTGATTTGAATTGATTTGAATTGAATTGATTTGAATTGAAATGAATTGAAAAAATGAATTGAATTGCATTGATTTTAATTGAATTGAATTGAATAAATGAATTGAATAAATTTGAATTGATTTGAATTGATATAAATTAAATTGATTTGAATTGAATTGACTTGAATTGAATGAATTGAATAAAAGAATTGAATTGAATTAAATTAAATTAAATTGAATTGAATTGATTTGAATTGAATTGAATAAATGAATTGAATTGATTTGAATTGATTTGAATTGAATTGATTTGAATTGAATTGACTTGAATTGAATTAAATAAGTGAATTGAATTGAATAAATGAACTGAACTGCATTGAATTGAATTGAATTGAATAAATGAATTGAATTAATTTGAATTGATTTAAATTGAATTGACTTGAATTGAATGAATTGAATAAATGAATTGAATTGATTTGAATTGAATGAAATTGAATTGAATTGATTTGAATTGAATTGCATTGAATTGAATTGATTTGAATTGAATTGATTTGAATTGATTTGAATTGATTTGAATTGAAATGAATTGAATAAATGAATTGAATTGATTTGAATTGATTTGAATTGAATTGATTTGAATTGATTGAATTGAATTAACTTGAATTGAATAAATGAATTGAATTGATTTGAATTGAATTAAATTGAATTGAAATAAATTGAATTGAATTGAATAAATGAATTGAATTAAATTAAATTGAATTGAAATGAATAAATGAATTGAATTGATTTGAATTGAATTGAATTTAATAAATGAATTGAATTGATTTGAATTGAATTCAATTGAATTGAATTGAATAAATGAATTGAATAAATTTGAATTGATTTGAATTGATTTGAATTGAATTAAATTGAATTGAATTAAATTGAATTGAATTTAATTGAATTGAATTGAATAAATGAATTGAATTGAATTGAATTAAATAAGTGAATTGAATTGAATAAATGAACTGAACTGCATTGAATTGAATTGAATTGAATAAATGAATTGAATTAATTTGAATTGAATGAAATTAAATTGAATTGATTTGAATTGATTTGAATTGACTTGAATTGAATGAGTTGAATAAATAAATTGACTTGATTTGAATTGAATTGAATAAATGAATTGAATAAATGAATTGATTGAATGAATTGAATTGAATTAAATTAAATTGAATAAAATTGAATTGAATTGATTTGAATTGAATTGAATTGATTTGAATTGACTTGAATTGAATGAATTGAATAAATAAATTGACTTCATTTGAATTGAATAAATGAATTGAATTGAATTAAATAAGTGAATTGAATTGAATTGAATAAATGAATTGAATTGAATTGAATTGATTTGAATTGAACTGCATTGAATTGAATTGAATTGAATAAATGAATTGAATTGATTTGAATTGATTTGAATTGAATTGATTTGAATTGAAATGAATTGAAAAAATGAATTGAATTGATTTGAATTGAATGAAATTGAATTGAATTGATTTGAATTGAATTGAATTGATTTGAATTGAATTGAATAAATAAATTGAATTGATTTGAATTGATTAGAATTGAATTGATTTGAATTGTTTGAATTGAATTGACATGAATTGAATTAAATAAGTGAATTGAATTGAATAAATGAACTGAACTGCATTGAATTGAATTGAATTGAATAAATGAATTGAATTAATTTGAATTGATTTAAATTGAATTGACTTGAATTGAATGAATTGAATAAATGAATTGAATTGATTTGAATTGAATGAAATTGAATTGAATTGATTTGAATTAAACTGCATTGAATTGAATTGAATTGATTTGAATTGAATTGATTTGAATTGATTTGAATTGAAATGAATTGAATAAATGAATTGAATTGAATTGATTTGAATTGAATTGATTTGAATTGATTGAATTAAATTAACTTGAATTGAATAAATGAATTGAATTGATTTGAATTGAATTAAATTGAATTGAAATAAATTGAATTGAATTGAATAAATGAATTGAATTAAATTAAATTGAATTGAATTGAAATGAATAAATGAATTGAATTGATTTGAATTGAATTGAATTTAATAAATGAATTGAATTGATTTGAATTGAATTCAATTGAATTGAATAAATGAATTAAATAAATTTGAATTGATTTGAATTGATTTGAATTGAATTAATTTGAATTGAATTGAATTGAATTGATTTGAATTGAAATGAATTGAATAAATGAATTGAATTGAATTGATTTGAATTGAATTGATTTGAATTGATTGAATTAAATTAACTTGAATTGAATAAATGAATTGAATTGATTTGAATTGAATTAAATTGAATTGAAATAAATTGAATTGAATTGAATAAATGAATTGAATTAAATTAAATTGAATTGAATTGAAATGAATAAATGAATTGAATTGAATTTAATTGAATTGAATTGAATAAATGAATTGAATTGAATTGAATTAAATAAGTGAATTGAATTGAATAAATGAACTGAACTGCATTGAATTGAATTGAATTGAATAAATGAATTGAATTAATTTGAATTAAATGAAATTAAATTGAATTGATTTGAATTGATTTGAATTGATTTGAATTGACTTGAATTGACTTGAATTGAATGAATTGAATAAATAAATTGACTTGATTTGAATTGAATTGAATAAATGAATTGAATAAATGAATTGAATGAATGAATTGAATTGATTTGAATTGATTTGAATTGAATTGAATTGAATTGAATAAATGAATTGAATTGCATTGATTTGAATTGAATTGAATTGAATAAATGAATTGAATAAATTTGAATTGATTTGAATTGAATTAAATTAAATTGATTTGAATTGAATTGACTTGAATTGAATGAATTGAATAAAAGAATTGAATTGAATTGAATTAAATTAAATTAAATTGAATAAAATTAATTGAATTGATTTGAATTGAATTGAATTGAATTGATTTGAATTGAATTGAATAAATGAATTGAATTGATTTGAATTGATTTGAATTGATTTGAATTGTTTGAATTGAATTGACTTGAATTGAATTGACTTGAATTGAATTAAATTGAATTGAAATAAATTGAATTAAATTAAATTGAATTGAATTGAATTGAATTGAATTGAATTGAATAAATGAATTGAATAAATGAATTGAATTGAATTGATTTGAATTGAATTGAATTGAATAAATGAATTGAATTGAATAAATGAATTGAATAAAATTGAATTGGATTGGATTGGATTGGATTGGATTGAATTGAATTGCAATGAATTGAATAAATGAATTGAATTGATTTGAATTGATTTGAATTGAATTGAATTGATTTGAATTGACTTGAATTGAATGAATTGAATAAATGAATTGAATTTAATGAAATTGAATTGAATTGAATTGAATTGATTTGAATTAAATTGACTTGAATTGAATGAATTGAATAAATAAATTGACTTGCTTTGAATTGAATTGAATAAATGAATTGAATTGAATTGAATTAAATAATTGAATTGAATTGACCAAATGAATTGAATTGAATTGAATTGATTTGAATTGAGTTCAATTGAATTGAATTGAATTGAATTGAATTGAATTGAATAAATTTGAATTGATTTGAATTGAATTGAATTAAATTGATTTGAATTGAATTGAATTGAATTGAATTGAATTGCCTTGAATTGAATTGAATTGAATAGATTTGAATTAAATTGAATTGATTTGAATTGAATTGAATTGAATTGATTTGAATTGATTTGAATTGAATTTAATTGAATTGAATTGAATTGAATTGAATAAATAAATTGAATTGAATTGAATTTAATAAGTGAATTGAATAAATGAACTGAACTGCATTGAATTGAATTGAATAAATGAATTGAATTAAATTAAATTGATTTTAATTGAATCGAATTGAATTGATTTGAATTGAATTGAATAAATTTGAATTGATTTGAATTGATTTGAATTGAATTAAATTGAATTGAATTAAATTGAATTGAATTGAATTGAATTGAATTGAATTGAATTGAATTGAATTGAATAAATGAATTGAATTGAATTGAATTAAATAAATGAATTGAATTGAATAAATGAACTGAACTGCATTGAATTGAATTGAATTGAATAAATGAATTGAATTAATTTGAATTGATTTAAATTGAATTGACTTGAATTGAATGAATTGAATAAATGAATTGAATTGATTTGAATTGAATGAAATTAAATTGAATTGATTTGAATTGAATTGATTTGAATTGACTTGAATTGAATGAATTGAATAAATAAATTGACTTGATTTGAATTGAATTGAATAAATGAATTAAATAAATGAATTAAATGAATGAATTGAATTAAATTGAATTGCCTTGATTTGAATTGAATTGAATTAAATTGAATAAATGAATTGAATAAATTTGAATTGATTTGAATTGAATTAAATTAAATTGATTTGAATTGAATTGACTTGAATTGAATGAATTGAATAAAAGAATTGAATTGAATTGAATTAAATTAAATTAAATTGAATAAAATTGAATTGAATTGATTTGAATTGAATTGAATTGATTTGAATTGACTTGAATTGAATGAATTGAATAAATAAATTGACTTGATTTGAATTGAATAAATGAATTGAATTGAATTAAATAAGTGAATTGAATTGAATAAATGAATTGAATTGAATTGAATTGATTTGAATTGAACTGCATTGAATTGAATTGAATTGAATAAATGAATTGAATTGATTTGAATTGATTTGAATTGAATTGATTTGAATTGAAATGAATTGAAAAAATGAATTGAATTGATTTGAATTGAATTAAATTGAATTGATTTGAATTGATTGAATTGAATTGACTTGAATTGAATAAATGAATTGAATTGATTTGAATTGAATTCAATTAAATTGAATTGAAATAAATTGAATTGAATTGAATAAATGAATTGAATTAAATTAAATTGAATTGAATTGAAGTGAATAAATGAATTGAATGAATGAATTGAATTGAATTGAATTGAATTGAATTGAATTGAATAAATGAATTGAATTGCATTGATTTTAATTGAATTGAATTGAATAAATGAATTGAATAAATTTGAATTGATTTGAATTGATATAAATTAAATTGATTTGAATTGAATTGACTTGAATTGAATGAATTGAATAAAAGAATTGAATTGAATTAAATTAAATTAAATTGAATTGAATTGATTTGAATTGAATTGAATAAATGAATTGAATTGATTTGAATTGATTTGAATTGAATTGATTTGAATTGAATTGACTTGAATTGAATTAAATAAGTGAATTGAATTGAATAAATGAACTGAACTGCATTGAATTGAATTGAATTGAATAAATGAATTGAATTAATTTGAATTGATTTAAATTGAATTGACTTGAATTGAATGAATTGAATAAATGAATTGAATTGATTTGAATTGAATGAAATTGAATTGAATTGATTTGAATTGAATTGCATTGAATTGAATTGAATTGATTTGAATTGAATTGATTTGAATTGATTTGAATTGATTTGAATTGAAATGAATTGAATAAATGAATTGAATTGATTTGAATTGATTTGAATTGAATTGATTTGAATTGATTGAATTGAATTAACTTGAATTGAATAAATGAATTGAATTGATTTGAATTGAATTAAATTGAATTGAAATAAATTGAATTGAATTGAATAAATGAATTGAATTAAATTAAATTGAATTGAAATGAATAAATGAATTGAATTGATTTGAATTGAATTGAATTTAATAAATGAATTGAATTGATTTGAATTGAATTCAATTGAATTGAATATAATAAGTGAATTGAATAAATTTGAATTGATTTGAATTGATTTGAATTGAATTAAATTGAATTGAATTAAATTGAATTGAATTTAATTGAATTGAATTGAATAAATGAATTGAATTGAATTGAATTAAATAAGTGAATTGAATTGAATAAATGAACTGAACTGCATTGAATTGAATTGAATTGAATAAATGAATTGAATTAATTTGAATTGAATGAAATTAAATTGAATTGATTTGAATTGATTTGAATTGACTTGAATTGAATGAATTGAATAAATAAATTGACTTGATTTGAATTGAATTGAATAAATGAATTGAATAAATGAATTGATTGAATGAATTGAATTGATTTGAATTGAATTGAATTGAATTGAATAAATGAATTGAATTGCATTGATTTGAATTGAATTGAATTGAATAAATGAATTGAATAAATTTGAATTGATTTGAATTGAATTAAATTAAATTGATTTGAATTGAATTGAATTGAATTGAATGAATTGAATAAAAGAATTGAATTGAATTGAATTAAATTAAATTGAATAAAATTGAATTGAATTGATTTGATTTGAATTGAATTGAATTGATTTGAATTGAATTGAATAAATGAATTGAATTGATTTGAATTGATTTGAATTGAATTGATTTGAATTGTTTGAATTGAATTGACTTGAATTGAATTGACTTGAATTAAATTGAATTGAAATAAATTGAATTAAATTAAATTGAATTGAATTGAATTGAATTGAATAAATGAATTGAATAAATGAATTGAATTGAATTGATTTGAATTGAATTGAATAAATGAATTGAATTGAATAAATGAATTGAATAAAATTGAATAAAATTGAATTGGATTGCATTGGATTGGATTGGATTGGATTGAATTGAATTGCAATGAATTGAATAAATGAATTGAATTGATTTGAATTGATTTGAATTGAATTGAATTGATTTGAATTGACTTGAATTGAATGAATTGAATAAATGAATTGAATTGAATGAAATTGAATTGATTTGAATTGAATTGAATTGATTTGAATTGAATTGAATTGAATGAATTGAATAAATAAATTGACTTGCTTTGAATTGAATTGAATAAATGAATTGAATTGAATTGAATTAAATAAGTGAATTGAATTGAATTGACCAAATGAATTGAATTGAATTGAATTGATTTGAATTGAACTGCATTGAATTGAATTGAATTGAATAAATGAATTGAATTGATTTGAATTGATTTGAATTGAATAAATTGCATAAATGAATTGAATTGATTTGAATTGATTTGAATTGAATTGATTTGAATTGATTGAATTGAATTGACTTGAATTGAATAAATGAATTGATTTGATTTGAATTGAATTAAATTGAATTGAAATAAATTGAATTGAATTGAATAAATGAATTGAATTAAATTAAATTGAATTGAATTGAAATGAATAAATGAATTGAATTGATTTGAATTGAATTGAATTTAATAAATGAATTGAATTGATTTGAATTGAATTCAATTGAATTGAATTGAATAAATGAATTAAATAAATTTGAATTGATTTGAATTGATTTGAATTGAATTAATTTGAATTGAATTGAATTAAATTGAATTGAATTTAATTGAATTGAATTGAATAAATGAATTGAATTGAATTGAATTAAATAAGTGAATTGAATTGAATAAATGAACTGAACTGCATTGAATTGAATTGAATTGAATAAATGAATTGAATTAATTTGAATTAAATGAAATTAAATTGAATTGATTTGAATTGATTTGAATTGACTTGAATTGAATGAATTGAATAAATAAATTGACTTGATTTGAATTGAATTGAATAAATGAATTGAATAAATGAATTGAATGAATGAATTGAATTGATTTGAATTGATTTGAATTGAATTGAATTGAATTGAATAAATGAATTGAATTGCATTGATTTGAATTGAATTGAATAAATGAATTGAATAAATTTGAATTGATTTGAATTGAATTAAATTAAATTGATTTGAATTGAATTGACTTGAATTGAATGAATTGAATAAAAGAATTGAATTGAATTGAATTAAATTAAATTAAATTGAATAAAATTAATTGAATTGATTTGATTTGAATTGAATTAAATTGATTTGAATTGAATTGAATAAATGAATTGAATTGATTTGAATTGATTTGAATTGAATTGATTTGAATTGTTTGAATTGAATTGACTTGAATTTAATTGACTTGAATTGAATTAAATTGAATTGAAATAAATTGAATTAAATTAAATTGAATTGAATTGAATTGAATTGAATTGAATAAATGAATTGAATAAATGAATTGAATTGAATTGAATTGATTTGAATTGAATTGAATTGAATTGAATAAATGAATTGAATTGAATAAATGAATTGAATAAAATTGAATTGGATTGGATTGGATTGGATTGAATTGAATTGCAATGAATTGAATAAATGAATTGAATTGATTTGAATTGAATTGAATTGATTTGAATTGACTTGAATTGAATGAATTGAATAAATGAATTGAATTTAATGAAATTGAATTGAATTGAATTGAATTGATTTGAATTAAATTGACTTGAATTGAATGAATTGAATAAATAAATTGACTTGCTTTGAATTGAATTGAATAAATGAATTGAATTGAATTGAATTAAATAATTGAATTGAATTGAATTGACCAAATGAATTGAATTGAATTGAATTGATTTGAATTGAGTTCAATTGAATTGAATTGAATTGAATAAATTTGAATTGATTTGAATTGAATTGAATTAAATTGATTTAAATTGAATTGAATTGAATTGATTTGAATTGATTTGAATTGAATTTAATTGAATTGAATTGAATTGAATAAATGAATTGAATTGAATTGAATTTAATAAGTGAATTGAATTGAATAAATGAACTGAACTGCATTGAATTGAATTGAATAAATGAATTGAATTAATTTGAATTGAATTAAATTGAATTAAATTGATTTGAATTGAATCGAATTGAATTGATTTGAATTGAATTGAATAAATTTGAATTGATTTGAATTGATTTGAATTGAATTAAATTGAATTGAATTAAATTGAATTGAATTGAATTGAATTGAATTGAATTGAATTGAATAAATGAATTGAATTGAATTGAATTAAATAAGTGAATTGAATTGAATAAATGAACTGAACTGCATTGAATTGAATTGAATTGAATAAATGAATTGAATTAATTTGAATTGATTTAAATTGAATTGACTTGAATTGAATGAATTGAATAAATGAATTGAATTGATTTGAATTGAATGAAATTAAATTGAATTGATTTGAATTGAATTGATTTGAATTGACTTGAATTGAATGAATTGAATAAATAAATTGACTTGATTTGAATTGAATTGAATAAATGAATTAAATAAATGAATTAAATGAATGAATTGAATTAAATTGAATTGAATTGAATTGAATTGAATTGAATTGAATTGAATAAATGAATTGAATTGCCTTGATTTGAATTGAATTGAATTGAATTAAATTGAATAAATGAATTGAATAAATTTGAATTGATTTGAATTGAATTAAATTAAATTGATTTGAATTGAATTGACTTGAATTGAATGAATTGAATAAAAGAATTGAATTGAATTGAATTAAATTAAATTGAATAAAATTGAATTGAATTGATTTGAATTGATTTGAATTGATTTGAATTGACTTGAATTGAATGAATTGAATAAATAAATTGACTTCATTTGAATTGAATAAATGAATTGAATTGAATTAAATAAGTGAATTGAATTGAATTGAATAAATGAATTGAATTGAATTGAATTGATTTGAATTGAACTGCATTGAATTGAATTGAATTGAATAAATGAATTGAATTGATTTGAATTGATTTGAATTGAATTGATTTGAATTGAAATGAATTGAAAAAATGAATTGAATTGATTTGAATTGAATGAAATTGAATTGAATTGATTTGATTTGAATTGAATTGAATTGAATTGATTTGAATTGAATTGAATAAATAAATTGAATTGATTTGAATTGATTAGAATTGAATTGATTTGAATTGTTTGAATTGACTTGAATTGAATTAAATAAGTGAATTGAATTGAATAAATGAACTGAACTGCATTGAATTGAATTGAATTGAATAAATGAATTGAATTAATTTGAATTGATTTAAATTGAATTGACTTGAATTGAATGAATTGAATAAATGAATTGAATTGATTTGAATTGAATGAAATTGAATTGAATTGATTTGAATTAAACTGCATTGAATTGAATTGAATTGATTTGAATTGATTTGAATTGAAATGAATTGAATAAATGAATTGAATTGAATTGATTTGAATTGAATTGATTTGAATTGATTGAATTAAATTAACTTGAATTGAATAAATGAATTGAATTGATTTGAATTGAATTAAATTGAATTGAAATAAATTGAATTGAATTGAATAAATGAATTGAATTAAATTAAATTGAATTGAATTGAAATGAATAAATGAATTGAATTGATTTGAATTGAATTGAATTTAATAAATGAATTGAATTGATTTGAATTGAATTCAATTGAATTGAATTGAATAAATGAATTAAATAAATTTGAATTGATTTGAATTGATTTGAATTGAATTAATTTGAATTGAATTGAATTAAATTGAATTGAATTTAATTGAATTGAATTGAATAAATGAATTGAATTGAATTAAATAAGTGAATTGAATTGAATAAATGAACTGAACTGCATTGAATTGAATTGAATTGAATAAATGAATTGAATTAATTTGAATTAAATGAAATTAAATTGAATTGATTTGAATTGATTTGAATTGATTTGAATTGACTTGAATTGACTTGAATTGAATGAATTGAATAAATAAATTGACTTGATTTGAATTGAATTGAATAAATGAATTGAATAAATGAATTGAATGAATGAATTGAATTGATTTGAATTGATTTGAATTGAATTGAATTGAATTGAATAAATGAATTGAATTGCATTGATTTGAATTGAATTGAATTGAATAAATGAATTGAATAAATTTGAATTGATTTGAATTGAATTAAATTAAATTGATTTGAATTGAATTGACTTGAATTGAATGAATTGAATAAAAGAATTGAATTGAATTGAATTAAATTAAATTGAATAAAATTAATTGAATTGATTTGATTTGAATTGAATTGAATTGAATTGATTTGAATTGAATTGAATAAATGAATTGAATTGATTTGAATTGATTTGAATTGATTTGAATTGTTTGAATTGAATTGACTTGAATTGAATTGACTTGAATTGAATTAAATTGAATTGAAATAAATTGAATTAAATTAAATTGAATTGAATTGAATTGAATTGAATTGAATAAATGAATTGAATAAATGAATTGAATTGAATTGATTTGAATTGAATTGAATTGAATTGAATAAATGAATTGAATTGAATAAATGAATTGAATAAAATTGAATTGGATTGGATTGGATTGGATTGAATTGAATTGCAATGAATTGAATAAATGAATTGAATTGATTTGAATTGATTTGAATTGAATTGAATTGATTTGAATTGACTTGAATTGAATGAATTGAATAAATGAATTGAATTTAATGAAATTGAATTGAATTGAATTGAATTGATTTGAATTAAATTGACTTGAATTGAATGAATTGAATAAATAAATTGACTTGCTTTGAATTGAATTGAATAAATGAATTGAATTGAATTGAATTAAATAATTGAATTGAATTGACCAAATGAATTGAATTGAATTGAATTGATTTGAATTGAGTTCAATTGAATTGAATTGAATTGAATTGAATTGAATAAATTTGAATTGATTTGAATTGAATTGAATTAAATTGATTTGAATTAAATTGAATTGATTTGAATTGAATTGAATTGAATTGATTTGAATTGATTTGAATTGAATTTAATTGAATTGAATTGAATTGAATTGAATAAATGAATTGAATTGAATTGAATTTAATAAGTGAATTGAATAAATGAACTGAACTGCATTGAATTGAATTGAATAAATGAATTGAATTAAATTAAATTGATTTTAATTGAATCGAATTGAATTGATTTGAATTGAATTGAATAAATTTGAATTGATTTGAATTGATTTGAATTGAATTAAATTGAATTGAATTAAATTGAATTGAATTGAATTGAATTGAATTGAATTGAATAAATGAATTGAATTGAATTGAATTAAATAAATGAATTGAATTGAATAAATGAACTGAACTGCATTGAATTGAATTGAATTGAATAAATGAATTGAATTAATTTGAATTGATTTAAATTGAATTGACTTGAATTGAATGAATTGAATAAATGAATTGAATTGATTTGAATTGAATGAAATTAAATTGAATTGATTTGAATTGAATTGATTTGAATTGACTTGAATTGAATGAATTGAATAAATAAATTGACTTGATTTGAATTGAATTGAATAAATGAATTAAATAAATGAATTAAATGAATGAATTGAATTAAATTGAATTGAATTGAATTGAATTGAATTGAATAAATGAATTGAATTGCCTTGATTTGAATTGAAGTGAATTAAATTGAATAAATGAATTGAATAAATTTGAATTGATTTGAATTGAATTAAATTAAATTGATTTGAATTGAATTGACTTGAATTGAATGAATTGAATAAAAGAATTGAATTGAATTGAATTAAATTAAATTGAATAAAATTGAATTGAATTGATTTGAATTGACTTGAATTGAATGAATTGAATAAATAAATTGACTTGATTTGAATTGAATAAATGAATTGAATTGAATTAAATAAGTGAATTGAATTGAATAAATGAATTGAATTGAATTGAATTGATTTGAATTGAACTGCATTGAATTGAATTGAATTGAATAAATGAATTGAATTGATTTGAATTGATTTGAATTGAATTGATTTGAATTGAAATGAATTGAAAAAATGAATTGAATTGCATTGATTTTAATTGAATTGAATTGAATAAATGAATTGAATAAATTTGAATTGATTTGAATTGATATAAATTAAATTGATTTGAATTGAATTGACTTGAATTGAATGAATTGAATAAAAGAATTGAATTGAATTAAATTAAATTGAATTGAATTGATTTGAATTGAATTGAATAAATGAATTGAATTGATTTGAATTGATTTGAATTGAATTGATTTGAATTGAATTGACTTGAATTGAATTAAATAAGTGAATTGAATTGAATAAATGAACTGAACTGCATTGAATTGAATTGAATTGAATAAATGAATTGAATTAATTTGAATTGATTTAAATTGAATTGACTTGAATTGAATGAATTGAATAAATGAATTGAATTGATTTGAATTGAATGAAATTGAATTGAATTGATTTGAATTGAATTGCATTGAATTGAATTGAATTGAATTGATTTGAATTGAATTGATTTGAATTGATTTGAATTGATTGAATTGAATTGACTTGAATTGAATGAATTGAATAAATAAATTGACTTGATTTGAATTGAATAAATGAATTGAATTGAATTAAATAAGTGAATTGAATTGAATAAATGAATTGAATTGAATTGAATTGATTTGAATTGAACTGCATTGAATTGAATTGAATTGAATAAATGAATTGAATTGATTTGAATTGATTTGAATTGAATTGATTTGAATTGAAATGAATTGAAAAAATGAATTGAATTGATTTGAATTGAATTAAATTGAATTGATTTGAATTGATTGAATTGAATTGACTTGAATTGAATAAATGAATTGAATTGATTTGAATTGAATTCAATTAAATTGAATTGAAATAAATTGAATTGAATTGAATAAATGAATTGAATTAAATTAAATTGAATTGAATTGAAGTGAATAAATGAATTGAATGAATGAATTGAATTGAATTGAATTGAATTGAATTGAATTGAATAAATGAATTGAATTGCATTGATTTTAATTGAATTGAATTGAATAAATGAATTGAATAAATTTGAATTGATTTGAATTGATATAAATTAAATTGATTTGAATTGAATTGACTTGAATTGAATGAATTGAATAAAAGAATTGAATTGAATTAAATTAAATTAAATTGAATTGAATTGATTTGAATTGAATTGAATAAATGAATTGAATTGATTTGAATTGATTTGAATTGAATTGATTTGAATTGAATTGACTTGAATTGAATTAAATAAGTGAATTGAATTGAATAAATGAACTGAACTGCATTGAATTGAATTGAATTGAATAAATGAATTGAATTAATTTGAATTGATTTAAATTGAATTGACTTGAATTGAATGAATTGAATAAATGAATTGAATTGATTTGAATTGAATGAAATTGAATTGAATTGATTTGAATTGAATTGCATTGAATTGAATTGAATTGATTTGAATTGAATTGATTTGAATTGATTTGAATTGATTTGAATTGAAATGAATTGAATAAATGAATTGAATTGATTTGAATTGATTTGAATTGAATTGATTTGAATTGATTGAATTGAATTAACTTGAATTGAATAAATGAATTGAATTGATTTGAATTGAATTAAATTGAATTGAAATAAATTGAATTGAATTGAATAAATGAATTGAATTAAATTAAATTGAATTGAAATGAATAAATGAATTGAATTGATTTGAATTGAATTGAATTTAATAAATGAATTGAATTGATTTGAATTGAATTCAATTGAATTGAATTGAATAAATGAATTGAATAAATTTGAATTGATTTGAATTGATTTGAATTGAATTAAATTGAATTGAATTAAATTGAATTGAATTTAATTGAATTGAATTGAATAAATGAATTGAATTGAATTGAATTAAATAAGTGAATTGAATTGAATAAATGAACTGAACTGCATTGAATTGAATTGAATTGAATAAATGAATTGAATTAATTTGAATTGAATGAAATTAAATTGAATTGATTTGAATTGATTTGAATTGACTTGAATTGAATGAATTGAATAAATAAATTGACTTGATTTGAATTGAATTGAATAAATGAATTGAATAAATGAATTGATTGAATGAATTGAATTGATTTGAATTGAATTGAATTGAATTGAATAAATGAATTGAATTGCATTGATTTGAATTGAATTGAATTGAATAAATGAATTGAATAAATTTGAATTGATTTGAATTGAATTAAATTAAATTGATTTGAATTGAATTGAATTGAATTGAATGAATTGAATAAAAGAATTGAATTGAATTGAATTAAATTAAATTGAATAAAATTGAATTGAATTGATTTGATTTGAATTGAATTGAATTGATTTGAATTGAATTGAATAAATGAATTGAATTGATTTGAATTGATTTGAATTGAATTGATTTGAATTGTTTGAATTGAATTGACTTGAATTGAATTGACTTGAATTAAATTGAATTGAAATAAATTGAATTAAATTAAATTGAATTGAATTGAATTGAATTGAATTGAATAAATGAATTGAATAAATGAATTGAATTGAATTGATTTGAATTGAATTGAATAAATGAATTGAATTGAATAAATGAATTGAATAAAATTGAATAAAATTGAATTGGATTGCATTGGATTGGATTGGATTGGATTGAATTGAATTGCAATGAATTGAATAAATGAATTGAATTGATTTGAATTGATTTGAATTGAATTGAATTGATTTGAATTGACTTGAATTGAATGAATTGAATAAATGAATTGAATTGAATGAAATTGAATTGATTTGAATTGAATTGAATTGATTTGAATTGAATTGAATTGAATTGAATGAATTGAATAAATAAATTGACTTGCTTTGAATTGAATTGAATAAATGAATTGAATTGAATTGAATTAAATAAGTGAATTGAATTGAATTGACCAAATGAATTGAATTGAATTGAATTGATTTGAATTGAACTGCATTGAATTGAATTGAATTGAATAAATGAATTGAATTGATTTGAATTGATTTGAATTGAATAAATTGCATAAATGAATTGAATTGATTTGAATTGATTTGAATTGAATTGATTTGAATTGATTGAATTGAATTGACTTGAATTGAATAAATGAATTGATTTGATTTGAATTGAATTAAATTGAATTGAAATAAATTGAATTGAATTGAATAAATGAATTGAATTAAATTAAATTGAATTGAATTGAAATGAATAAATGAATTGAATTGATTTGAATTGAATTGAATTTAATAAATGAATTGAATTGATTTGAATTGAATTCAATTGAATTGAATAGAATAAATGAATTAAATAAATTTGAATTGATTTGAATTGATTTGAATTGAATTAATTTGAATTGAATTGAATTAAATTGAATTGAATTTAATTGAATTGAATTGAATAAATGAATTGAATTGAATTGAATTAAATAAGTGAATTGAATTGAATAAATGAACTGAACTGCATTGAATTGAATTGAATTGAATAAATGAATTGAATTAATTTGAATTAAATGAAATTAAATTGAATTGATTTGAATTGATTTGAATTGACTTGAATTGAATGAATTGAATAAATAAATTGACTTGATTTGAATTGAATTGAATAAATGAATTGAATAAATGAATTGAATGAATGAATTGAATTGATTTGAATTGATTTGAATTGAATTGAATTGAATTGAATAAATGAATTGAATTGCATTGATTTGAATTGAATTGAATAAATGAATTGAATAAATTTGAATTGATTTGAATTGAATTAAATTAAATTGATTTGAATTGAATTGACTTGAATTGAATGAATTGAATAAAAGAATTGAATTGAATTGAATTAAATTAAATTAAATTGAATAAAATTAATTGAATTGATTTGATTTGAATTGAATTAAATTGATTTGAATTGAATTGAATAAATGAATTGAATTGATTTGAATTGATTTGAATTGAATTGATTTGAATTGTTTGAATTGAATTGACTTGAATTTAATTGACTTGAATTGAATTAAATTGAATTGAAATAAATTGAATTAAATTAAATTGAATTGAATTGAATTGAATAAATGAATTGAATAAATGAATTGAATAAATGAATTGAATTGAATTGAATTGATTTGAATTGAATTGAATTGAATTGAATAAATGAATTGAATTGAATAAATGAATTGAATAAAATTGAATTGGATTGGATTGGATTGGATTGAATTGAATTGCAATGAATTGAATAAATGAATTGAATTGATTTGAATTGAATTGAATTGATTTGAATTGACTTGAATTGAATGAATTGAATAAATGAATTGAATTTAATGAAATTGAATTGAATTGAATTGAATTGATTTGAATTAAATTGACTTGAATTGAATGAATTGAATAAATAAATTGACTTGCTTTGAATTGAATTGAATAAATGAATTGAATTGAATTGAATTAAATAATTGAATTGAATTGAATTGACCAAATGAATTGAATTGAATTGAATTGATTTGAATTGAGTTCAATTGAATTGAATTGAATTGAATAAATTTGAATTGATTTGAATTGAATTGAATTAAATTGATTTAAATTGAATTGAATTGAATTGATTTGAATTGATTTGAATTGAATTTAATTGAATTGAATTGAATTGAATAAATGAATTGAATTGAATTTAATAATTGAATTGAATTGAATAAATGAACTGAACTGCATTGAATTGAATTGAATAAATGAATTGAATTAATTTGAATTGAATTAAATTGAATTAAATTGATTTGAATTGAATCGAATTGAATTGATTTGAATTGAATTGAATAAATTTGAATTGATTTGAATTGATTTGAATTGAATTAAATTGAATTGAATTAAATTGAATTGAATTGAATTGAATTGAATTGAATTGAATTGAATAAATGAATTGAATTGAATTGAATTAAATAAGTGAATTGAATTGAATAAATGAACTGAACTGCATTGAATTGAATTGAATAAATGAATTGAATTAATTTGAATTGATTTAAATTGAATTGACTTGAATTGAATGAATTGAATAAATGAATTGAATTGATTTGAATTGAATGAAATTAAATTGAATTGATTTGAATTGAATTGATTTGAATTGACTTGAATTGAATGAATTGAATAAATAAATTGACTTGATTTGAATTGAATTGAATAAATGAATTAAATAAATGAATTAAATGAATGAATTGAATTAAATTGAATTGAATTGAATTGAATTGAATTGAATTGAATAAATGAATTGAATTGCCTTGATTTGAATTGAATTGAATTGAATTAAATTGAATAAATGAATTGAATAAATTTGAATTGATTTGAATTGAATTAAATTAAATTGATTTGAATTGAATTGACTTGAATTGAATGAATTGAATAAAAGAATTGAATTGAATTGAATTAAATTAAATTGAATAAAATTGAATTGAATTGATTTGAATTGAATTGAATTGATTTGAATTGACTTGAATTGAATGAATTGAATAAATAAATTGACTTCATTTGAATTGAATAAATGAATTGAATTGAATTAAATAAGTGAATTGAATTGAATTGAATAAATGAATTGAATTGAATTGAATTGATTTGAATTGAACTGCATTGAATTGAATTGAATTGAATAAATGAATTGAATTGATTTGAATTGATTTGAATTGAATTGATTTGAATTGAAATGAATTGAAAAAATGAATTGAATTGATTTGAATTGAATGAAATTGAATTGAATTGATTTGATTTGAATTGAATTGAATTGAATTGATTTGAATTGAATTGAATAAATAAATTGAATTGATTTGAATTGATTAGAATTGAATTGATTTGAATTGTTTGAATTGAATTGACTTGAATTGAATTAAATAAGTGAATTGAATTGAATAAATGAACTGAACTGCATTGAATTGAATTGAATTGAATAAATGAATTGAATTAATTTGAATTGATTTAAATTGAATTGACTTGAATTGAATGAATTGAATAAATGAATTGAATTGATTTGAATTGAATGAAATTGAATTGAATTGATTTGAATTAAACTGCATTGAATTGAATTGAATTGATTTGAATTGATTTGAATTGATTTGAATTGAAATGAATTGAATAAATGAATTGAATTGAATTGATTTGAATTGAATTGATTTGAATTGATTGAATTAAATTAACTTGAATTGAATAAATGAATTGAATTGATTTGAATTGAATTAAATTGAATTGAAATAAATTGAATTGAATTGAATAAATGAATTGAATTAAATTGAATTGAATTGAAATGAATAAATGAATTGAATTGATTTGAATTGAATTGAATTTAATAAATGAATTGAATTGATTTGAATTGAATTCAATTGAATTGAATTGAATAAATGAATTAAATAAATTTGAATTGATTTGAATTGATTTGAATTGAATTAATTTGAATTGAATTGAATTAAATTGAATTGAATTTAATTGAATTGAATTGAATAAATGAATTGAATTGAATTAAATAAGTGAATTGAATTGAATAAATGAACTGAACTGCATTGAATTGAATTGAATTGAATAAATGAATTGAATTAATTTGAATTAAATGAAATTAAATTGAATTGATTTGAATTGATTTGAATTGATTTGAATTGACTTGAATTGACTTGAATTGAATGAATTGAATAAATAAATTGACTTGATTTGAATTGAATTGAATAAATGAATTGAATAAATGAATTGAATGAATGAATTGAATTGATTTGAATTGATTTGAATTGAATTGAATTGAATTGAATAAATGAATTGAATTGCATTGATTTGAATTGAATTGAATTGAATAAATGAATTGAATAAATTTGAATTGATTTGAATTGAATTAAATTAAATTGATTTGAATTGAATTGACTTGAATTGAATGAATTGAATAAAAGAATTGAATTGAATTGAATTAAATTAAATTAAATTGAATAAAATTAATTGAATTGATTTGAATTGAATTGAATTGAATTGATTTGAATTGAATTGAATAAATGAATTGAATTGATTTGAATTGATTTGAATTGATTTGAATTGTTTGAATTGAATTGACTTGAATTGAATTGACTTGAATTGAATTAAATTGAATTGAAATAAATTGATTTAAATTAAATTGAATTGAATTGAATTGAATTGAATTGAATAAATGAATTGAATAAATGAATTGAATTGAATTGATTTGAATTGAATTGAATTGAATTGAATAAATGAATTGAATTGAATAAATGAATTGAATAAAATTGGATTGGATTGGATTGGATTGGATTGGATTGAATTGAATTGCAATGAATTGAATAAATGAATTGAATTGATTTGAATTGATTTGAATTGAATTGAATTGATTTGAATTGACTTGAATTGAATGAATTGAATAAATGAATTGAATTTAATGAAATTGAATTGAATTGAATTGAATTGATTTGAATTAAATTGACTTGAATTGAATGAATTGAATAAATAAATTGACTTGCTTTGAATTGAATTGAATAAATGAATTGAATTGAATTGAATTAAATAATTGAATTGAATTGACCAAATGAATTGAATTGAATTGAATTGATTTGAATTGAGTTCAATTGAATTGAATTGAATTGAATTGAATTGAATAAATTTGAATTGATTTGAATTGAATTGAATTAAATTGATTTGAATTAAATTGAATTGATTTGAATTGAATTGAATTGAATTGATTTGAATTGATTTGAATTGAATTTAATTGAATTGAATTGAATTGAATTGAATAAATGAATTGAATTGAATTGAATTTAATAAGTGAATTGAATAAATGAACTGAACTGCATTGAATTGAATTGAATAAATGAATTGAATTAAATTAAATTGATTTTAATTGAATCGAATTGAATTGATTTGAATTGAATTGAATAAATTTGAATTGATTTGAATTGATTTGAATTGAATTAAATTGAATTGAATTAAATTGAATTGAATTGAATTGAATTGAATTGAATTGAATAAATGAATTGAATTGAATTGAATTAAATAAATGAATTGAATTGAATAAATGAACTGAACTGCATTGAATTGAATTGAATTGAATAAATGAATTGAATTAATTTGAATTGATTTAAATTGAATTGACTTGAATTGAAGGAATTGAATAAATGAATTGAATTGATTTGAATTGAATGAAATTAAATTGAATTGATTTGAATTGATTTGAATTGACTTGAATTGAATGAATTGAATAAATAAATTGACTTGATTTGAATTGAATTGAATAAATGAATTAAATAAATGAATTAAATGAATGAATTGAATTAAATTGAATTGAATTGAATTGAATTGAATTGAATAAATGAATTGAATTGCCTTGATTTGAATTGAATTGAATTAAATTGAATAAATGAATTGAATAAATTTGAATTGATTTGAATTGAATTAAATTAAATTGATTTGAATTGAATTGACTTGAATTGAATGAATTGAATAAAAGAATTGAATTGAATTGAATTAAATTAAATTGAATAAAATTGAATTGAATTGATTTGAATTGACTTGAATTGAATGAATTGAATAAATAAATTGACTTGATTTGAATTGAATAAATGAATTGAATTGAATTAAATAAGTGAATTGAATTGAATAAATGAATTGAATTGAATTGAATTGATTTGAATTGAACTGCATTGAATTGAATTGAATTGAATAAATGAATTGAATTGATTTGAATTGATTTGAATTGAATTGATTTGAATTGAAATGAATTGAAAAAATGAATTGAATTGCATTGATTTTAATTGAATTGAATTGAATAAATGAATTGAATAAATTTGAATTGATTTGAATTGATATAAATTAAATTGATTTGAATTGAATTGACTTGAATTGAATGAATTGAATAAAAGAATTGAATTGAATTAAATTAAATTAAATTGAATTGAATTGATTTGAATTGAATTGAATAAATGAATTGAATTGATTTGAATTGATTTGAATTGAATTGATTTGAATTGAATTGACTTGAATTGAATTAAATAAGTGAATTGAATTGAATAAATGAACTGAACTGCATTGAATTGAATTGAATTGAATAAATGAATTGAATTAATTTGAATTGATTTAAATTGAATTGACTTGAATTGAATGAATTGAATAAATGAATTGAATTGATTTGAATTGAATGAAATTGAATTGAATTGATTTGAATTGAATTGCATTGAATTGAATTGAATTGATTTGAATTGAATTGATTTGAATTGATTTGAATTGATTTGAATTGAAATGAATTGAATAAATGAATTGAATTGATTTGAATTGATTTGAATTGAATTGATTTGAATTGATTGAATTGAATTAACTTGAATTGAATAAATGAATTGAATTGATTTGAATTGAATTAAATTGAATTGAAATAAATTGAATTGAATTGAATAAATGAATTGAATTAAATTAAATTGAATTGAAATGAATAAATAAATTGAATTGATTTGAATTGAATTGAATTTAATAAATGAATTGAATTGATTTGAATTGAATTCAATTGAATTGAATTGAATAAATGAATTGAATAAATTTGAATTGATTTGAATTGATTTGAATTGAATTAAATTGAATTGAATTAAATTGAATTGAATTTAATTGAATTGAATAAATGAATTGAATTGAATTGAATTAAATAAGTGAATTGAATTGAATAAATGAACTGAACTGCATTGAATTGAATTGAATTGAATAAATGAATTGAATTAATTTGAATTGAATGAAATTAAATTGAATTGATTTGAATTGATTTGAATTGACTTGAATTGAATGAGTTGAATAAATAAATTGACTTGATTTGAATTGAATTGAATAAATGAATTGAATAAATGAATTGATTGAATGAATTGAATTGAATTAAATTAAATTGAATAAAATTGAATTGAATTGATTTGAATTGAATTGAATTGATTTGAATTGACTTGAATTGAATGAATTGAATAAATAAATTGACTTCATTTGAATTGAATAAATGAATTGAATTGAATTAAATAAGTGAATTGAATTGAATTGAATAAATGAATTGAATTGAATTGAATTGATTTGAATTGAACTGCATTGAATTGAATTGAATTGAATAAATGAATTGAATTGATTTGAATTGATTTGAATTGAATTGATTTGAATTGAAATGAATTGAAAAAATGAATTGAATTGATTTGAATTGAATGAAATTGAATTGAATTGATTTGAATTGAATTGAATTGATTTGAATTGAATTGAATAAATAAATTGAATTGATTTGAATTGATTAGAATTGAATTGATTTGAATTGTTTGAATTGAATTGACTTGAATTGAATTAAATAAGTGAATTGAATTGAATAAATGAACTGAACTGCATTGAATTGAATTGAATTGAATAAATGAATTGAATTAATTTGAATTGATTTAAATTGAATTGACTTGAATTGAATGAATTGAATAAATGAATTGAATTGATTTGAATTGAATGAAATTGAATTGAATTGATTTGAATTAAACTGCATTGAATTGAATTGAATTGATTTGAATTGAATTGATTTGAATTGATTTGAATTGAAATGAATTGAATAAATGAATTGAATTGAATTGATTTGAATTGAATTGATTTGAATTGATTGAATTAAATTAACTTGAATTGAATAAATGAATTGAATTGATTTGAATTGAATTAAATTGAATTGAAATAAATTGAATTGAATTGAATAAATGAATTGAATTAAATTAAATTGAATTGAATTGAAATGAATAAATGAATTGAATTGATTTGAATTGAATTGAATTTAATAAATGAATTGAATTGATTTGAATTGAATTCAATTGAATTGAATAAATGAATTAAATAAATTTGAATTGATTTGAATTGATTTGAATTGAATTAATTTGAATTGAATTGAATTAAATTGAATTGAATTTAATTGAATTGAATTGAATAAATGAATTGAATTGAATTGAATTAAATAAGTGAATTGAATTGAATAAATGAACTGAACTGCATTGAATTGAATTGAATTGAATAAATGAATTGAATTAATTTGAATTAAATGAAATTAAATTGAATTGATTTGAATTGATTTGAATTGATTTGAATTGACTTGAATTGACTTGAATTGAATGAATTGAATAAATAAATTGACTTGATTTGAATTGAATTGAATAAATGAATTGAATAAATGAATTGAATGAATGAATTGAATTGATTTGAATTGATTTGAATTGAATTGAATTGAATTGAATAAATGAATTGAATTGCATTGATTTGAATTGAATTGAATTGAATAAATGAATTGAATAAATTTGAATTGATTTGAATTGAATTAAATTAAATTGATTTGAATTGAATTGACTTGAATTGAATGAATTGAATAAAAGAATTGAATTGAATTGAATTAAATTAAATTAAATTGAATAAAATTAATTGAATTGATTTGATTTGAATTGAATTGAATTGAATTGATTTGAATTGAATTGAATAAATGAATTGAATTGATTTGAATTGATTTGAATTGATTTGAATTGTTTGAATTGAATTGACTTGAATTGAATTGACTTGAATTGAATTAAATTGAATTGAAATAAATTGAATTAAATTAAATTGAATTGAATTGAATTGAATTGAATTGAATTGAATAAATGAATTGAATAAATGAATTGAATTGAATTGATTTGAATTGAATTGAATTGAATTGAATAAATGAATTGAATTGAATAAATGAATTGAATAAAATTGAATTGGATTGGATTGGATTGGATTGGATTGAATTGAATTGCAATGAATTGAATAAATGAATTGAATTGATTTGAATTGATTTGAATTGAATTGAATTGATTTGAATTGACTTGAATTGAATGAATTGAATAAATGAATTGAATTTAATGAAATTGAATTGAATTGAATTGAATTGATTTGAATTAAATTGACTTGAATTGAATGAATTGAATAAATAAATTGACTTGCTTTGAATTGAATTGAATAAATGAATTGAATTGAATTGAATTAAATAATTGAATTGAATTGACCAAATGAATTGAATTGAATTGAATTGATTTGAATTGAGTTCAATTGAATTGAATTGAATTGAATTGAATTGAATTGAATAAATTTGAATTGGTTTGAATTGAATTGAATTAAATTGATTTGAATTGAATTGAATTGAATTGAATTGAATTGCCTTGAATTGAATTGAATTGAATAGATTTGAATTAAATTGAATTGATTTGAATTGAATTGAATTGAATTGATTTGAATTGATTTGAATTGAATTTAATTGAATTGAATTGAATTGAATTGAATAAATGAATTGAATTGAATTGAATTTAATAAGTGAATTGAATAAATGAACTGAACTGCATTGAATTGAATTGAATAAATGAATTGAATTAAATTAAATTGATTTTAATTGAATCGAATTGAATTGATTTGAATTGAATTGAATAAATTTGAATTGATTTGAATTGATTTGAATTGAATTAAATTGAATTGAATTAAATTGAATTGAATTGAATTGAATTGAATTGAATTGAATTGAATAAATGAATTGAATTGAATTGAATTAAATAAATGAATTGAATTGAATAAATGAACTGAACTGCATTGAATTGAATTGAATTGAATAAATGAATTGAATTAATTTGAATTGATTTAAATTGAATTGACTTGAATTGAATGAATTGAATAAATGAATTGAATTGATTTGAATTGAATGAAATTAAATTGAATTGATTTGAATTGAATTGATTTGAATTGACTTGAATTGAATGAATTGAATAAATAAATTGACTTGATTTGAATTGAATTGAATAAATGAATTAAATAAATGAATTAAATGAATGAATTGAATTAAATTGAATTGCCTTGATTTGAATTGAATTGAATTAAATTGAATAAATGAATTGAATAAATTTGAATTGATTTGAATTGAATTAAATTAAATTGATTTGAATTGAATTGACTTGAATTGAATGAATTGAATAAAAGAATTGAATTGAATTGAATTAAATTAAATTAAATTGAATAAAATTGAATTGAATTGATTTGAATTGAATTGAATTGATTTGAATTGACTTGAATTGAATGAATTGAATAAATAAATTGACTTGATTTGAATTGAATAAATGAATTGAATTGAATTAAATAAGTGAATTGAATTGAATAAATGAATTGAATTGAATTGAATTGATTTGAATTGAACTGCATTGAATTGAATTGAATTGAATAAATGAATTGAATTGATTTGAATTGATTTGAATTGAATTGATTTGAATTGAAATGAATTGAAAAAATGAATTGAATTGATTTGAATTGAATTAAATTGAATTGATTTGAATTGATTGAATTGAATTGACTTGAATTGAATAAATGAATTGAATTGATTTGAATTGAATTCAATTAAATTGAATTGAAATAAATTGAATTGAATTGAATAAATGAATTGAATTAAATTAAATTGAATTGAATTGAATAAATGAATTGAATGAATGAATTGAATTGAATTGAATTGAATTGAATTGAATAAATGAATTGAATTGCATTGATTTTAATTGAATTGAATTGAATAAATGAATTGAATAAATTTGAATTGATTTGAATTGATATAAATTAAATTGATTTGAATTGAATTGACTTGAATTGAATGAATTGAATAAAAGAATTGAATTGAATTAAATTAAATTAAATTGAATTGAATTGATTTGAATTGAATTGAATAAATGAATTGAATTGATTTGAATTGATTTGAATTGAATTGACTTGAATTGAATTAAATAAGTGAATTGAATTGAATAAATGAACTGAACTGCATTGAATTGAATTGAATTGAATAAATGAATTGAATTAATTTGAATTGATTTAAATTGAATTGACTTGAATTGAATGAATTGAATAAATGAATTGAATTGATTTGAATTGAATGAAATTGAATTGAATTGATTTGAATTGAATTGCATTGAATTGAATTGAATTGATTTGAATTGAATTGATTTGAATTGATTTGAATTGATTTGAATTGAAATGAATTGAATAAATGAATTGAATTGATTTGAATTGATTTGAATTGAATTGATTTGAATTGATTGAATTGAATTAACTTGAATTGAATAAATGAATTGAATTGATTTGAATTGAATTAAATTGAATTGAAATAAATTGAATTGAATTGAATAAATGAATTGAATTAAATTAAATTGAATTGAAATGAATAAATGAATTGAATTGATTTGAATTGAATTGAATTTAATAAATGAATTGAATTGATTTGAATTGAATTCAATTGAATTGAATTGAATAAATGAATTGAATAAATTTGAATTGATTTGAATTGATTTGAATTGAATTAAATTGAATTGAATTAAATTGAATTGAATTTAATTGAATTGAATTGAATAAATGAATTGAATTGAATTGAATTAAATAAGTGAATTGAATTGAATAAATGAACTGAACTGCATTGAATTGAATTGAATTGAATAAATGAATTGAATTAATTTGAATTGAATGAAATTAAATTGAATTGATTTGAATTGATTTGAATTGACTTGAATTGAATGAATTGAATAAATAAATTGACTTGATTTGAATTGAATTGAATAAATGAATTGAATAAATGAATTGATTGAATGAATTGAATTGATTTGAATTGAATTGAATTGAATTGAATTGAATAAATGAATTGAATTGCATTGATTTGAATTGAATTGAATTGAATAAATGAATTGAATAAATTTGAATTGATTTGAATTGAATTAAATTAAATTGATTTGAATTGAATTGAATTGAATTGAATGAATTGAATAAAAGAATTGAATTGAATTAAATTAAATTGAATAAAATTGAATTGAATTGATTTGATTTGAATTGAATTGAATTGATTTGAATTGAATTGAATAAATGAATTGAATTGATTTGAATTGATTTGAATTGAATTGATTTGAATTGTTTGAATTGAATTGACTTGAATTGAATTGACTTGAATTAAATTGAATTGAAATAAATTGAATTAAATTAAATTGAATTGAATTGAATTGAATTGAATTGAATAAATGAATTGAATAAATGAATTGAATTGAATTGATTTGAATTGAATTGAATAAATGAATTGAATTGAATAAATGAATTGAATAAAATTGAATAAAATTGAATTGGATTGCATTGGATTGGATTGGATTGGATTGAATTGAATTGCAATGAATTGAATAAATGAATTGAATTGATTTGAATTGATTTGAATTGAATTGAATTGATTTGAATTGACTTGAATTGAATGAATTGAATAAATGAATTGAATTGAATGAAATTGAATTGATTTGAATTGAATTGAATTGATTTGAATTGAATTGAATTGAATTGAATGAATTGAATAAATAAATTGACTTGCTTTGAATTGAATTGAATAAATGAATTGAATTGAATTGAATTAAATAAGTGAATTGAATTGAATTGACCAAATGAATTGAATTGAATTGAATTGATTTGAATTGAACTGCATTGAATTGAATTGAATTGAATTGAATAAATGAATTGAATTGATTTGAATTGATTTGAATTGAATAAATTGCATAAATGAATTGAATTGATTTGAATTGATTTGAATTGAATTGATTTGAATTGATTGAATTGAATTGACTTGAATTGAATAAATGAATTGATTTGATTTGAATTGAATTAAATTGAATTGAAATAAATTGAATTGAATTGAATAAATGAATTGAATTAAATTAAATTGAATTGAATTGAAATGAATAAATGAATTGAATTGATTTGAATTGAATTGAATTTAATAAATGAATTGAATTGATTTGAATTGAATTCAATTGAATTGAATTGAATAAATGAATTAAATAAATTTGAATTGATTTGAATTGATTTGAATTGAATTAATTTGAATTGAATTGAATTAAATTGAATTGAATTTAATTGAATTGAATAAATGAATTGAATTGAATTGAATTAAATAAGTGAATTGAATTGAATAAATGAACTGAACTGCATTGAATTGAATTGAATTGAATAAATGAATTGAATTAATTTGAATTAAATGAAATTAAATTGAATTGATTTGAATTGATTTGAATTGATTTGAATTGACTTGAATTGACTTGAATTGAATGAATTGAATAAATAAATTGACTTGATTTGAATTGAATTGAATAAATGAATTGAATAAATGAATTGAATGAATGAATTGAATTGATTTGAATTGATTTGAATTGAATTGAATTGAATTGAATAAATGAATTGAATTGCATTGATTTGAATTGAATTGAATTGAATAAATTTGAATTGATTTGAATTGAATTAAATTAAATTGATTTGAATTGAATTGACTTGAATTGAATGAATTGAATAAAAGAATTGAATTGAATTGAATTAAATTAAATTAAATTGAATAAAATTAATTGAATTGATTTGATTTGAATTGAATTGAATTGAATTGATTTGAATTGAATTGAATAAATGAATTGAATTGATTTGAATTGATTTGAATTGATTTGAATTGTTTGAATTGAATTGACTTGAATTGAATTGACTTGAATTGAATTAAATTGAATTGAAATAAATTGAATTAAATTAAATTGAATTGAATTGAATTGAATTGAATTGAATAAATGAATTGAATAAATGAATTGAATTGAATTGATTTGAATTGAATTGAATTGAATTGAATAAATGAATTGAATTGAATAAATGAATTGAATAAAATTGAATTGGATTGGATTGGATTGGATTGGATTGAATTGAATTGCAATGAATTGAATAAATGAATTGAATTGATTTGAATTGATTTGAATTGAATTGAATTGATTTGAATTGACTTGAATTGAATGAATTGAATAAATGAATTGAATTTAATGAAATTGAATTGAATTGAATTGAATTGATTTGAATTAAATTGACTTGAATTGAATGAATTGAATAAATAAATTGACTTGCTTTGAATTGAATTGAATAAATGAATTGAATTGAATTGAATTAAATAATTGAATTGAATTGACCAAATGAATTGAATTGAATTGAATTGATTTGAATTGAGTTCAATTGAATTGAATTGAATTGAATTGAATAAATTTGAATTGATTTGAATTGAATTGAATTAAATTGATTTGAATTGAATTGAATTGAATTGAATTGCCTTGAATTGAATTGAATTGAATAGATTTGAATTAAATTGAATTGATTTGAATTGAATTGAATTGATTTGAATTGATTTGAATTGAATTTAATTGAATTGAATTGAATTGAATTGAATAAATGAATTGAATTGAATTGAATTTAATAAGTGAATTGAATAAATGAACTGAACTGCATTGAATTGAATTGAATAAATGAATTGAATTAAATTAAATTGATTTTAATTGAATCGAATTGAATTGATTTGAATTGAATTGAATAAATTTGAATTGATTTGAATTGATTTGAATTGAATTAAATTGAATTGAATTAAATTGAATTGAATTGAATTGAATTGAATTGAATTGAATTGAATTGAATAAATGAATTGAATTGAATTGAATTAAATAAATGAATTGAATTGAATAAATGAACTGAACTGCATTGAATTGAATTGAATTGAATAAATGAATTGAATTAATTTGAATTGATTTAAATTGAATTGACTTGAATTGAATGAATTGAATAAAAGAATTGAATTGAATTGAATTAAATTAAATTAAATTGAATAAAATTGAATTGAATTGATTTGAATTGAATTGAATTGATTTGAATTGACTTGAATTGAATGAATTGAATAAATAAATTGACTTGATTTGAATTGAATAAATGAATTGAATTGAATTAAATAAGTGAATTGAATTGAATAAATGAATTGAATTGAATTGAATTGATTTGAATTGAACTGCATTGAATTGAATTGAATTGAATAAATGAATTGAATTGATTTGAATTGATTTGAATTGAATTGATTTGAATTGAAATGAATTGAAAAAATGAATTGAATTGATTTGAATTGAATTAAATTGAATTGATTTGAATTGATTGAATTGAATTGACTTGAATTGAATAAATGAATTGAATTGATTTGAATTGAATTCAATTAAATTGAATTGAAATAAATTGAATTGAATTGAATAAATGAATTGAATTAAATTAAATTGAATTGAATTGAAGTGAATAAATGAATTGAATGAATGAATTGAATTGAATTGAATTGAATTGAATTGAATTGAATTGAATAAATGAATTGAATTGCATTGATTTTAATTGAATTGAATTGAATAAATGAATTGAATAAATTTGAATTGATTTGAATTGATATAAATTAAATTGATTTGAATTGAATTGACTTGAATTGAATGAATTGAATAAAAGAATTGAATTGAATTAAATTAAATTAAATTGAATTGAATTGATTTGAATTGAATTGAATAAATGAATTGAATTGATTTGAATTGATTTGAATTGAATTGATTTGAATTGAATTGACTTGAATTGAATTAAATAAGTGAATTGAATTGAATAAATGAACTGAACTGCATTGAATTGAATTGAATTGAATAAATGAATTGAATTAATTTGAATTGATTTAAATTGAATTGACTTGAATTGAATGAATTGAATAAATGAATTGAATTGATTTGAATTGAATGAAATTGAATTGAATTGATTTGAATTGAATTGAATTGAATTGAATAAATGAATTGAATTGAATAAATGAATTGAATAAAATTGAATTGGATTGGATTGGATTGGATTGAATTGAATTGCAATGAATTGAATAAATGAATTGAATTGATTTGAATTGATTTGAATTGAATTGAATTGATTTGAATTGACTTGAATTGAATGAATTGAATAAATGAATTGAATTTAATGAAATTGAATTGAATTGAATTGAATTGATTTGAATTAAATTGACTTGAATTGAATGAATTGAATAAATAAATTGACTTGCTTTGAATTGAATTGAATAAATGAATTGAATTGAATTGAATTAAATAATTGAATTGAATTGACCAAATGAATTGAATTGAATTGAATTGATTTGAATTGAGTTCAATTGAATTGAATTGAATTGAATTGAATTGAATAAATTTGAATTGATTTGAATTGAATTGAATTAAATTGATTTGAATTGAATTGAATTGAATTGAATTGCCTTGAATTGAATTGAATTGAATAGATTTGAATTAAATTGAATTGATTTGAATTGAATTGAATTGAATTGATTTGAATTGATTTGAATTGAATTTAATTGAATTGAATTGAATTGAATTGAATAAATGAATTGAATTGAATTGAATTTAATAAGTGAATTGAATAAATGAACTGAACTGCATTGAATTGAATTGAATAAATGAATTGAATTAAATTAAATTGATTTTAAATGAATCGAATTGAATTGATTTGAATTGAATTGAATAAATTTGAATTGATTTGAATTGATTTGAATTGAATTAAATTGAATTGAATTAAATTGAATTGAATTGAATTGAATTGAATTGAATTGAATTGAATAAATGAATTGAATTGAATTGAATTAAATAAATGAATTGAATTGAATAAATGAACTGAACTGCATTGAATTGAATTGAATTGAATAAATGAATTGAATTAATTTGAATTGATTTAAATTGAATTGACTTGAATTGAATGAATTGAATAAATGAATTGAATTGATTTGAATTGAATGAAATTAAATTGAATTGATTTGAATTGAATTGATTTGAATTGACTTGAATTGAATGAATTGAATAAATAAATTGACTTGATTTGAATTGAATTGAATAAATGAATTAAATAAATGAATTAAATGAATGAATTGAATTAAATTGAATTGCCTTGATTTGAATTGAATTGAATTAAATTGAATAAATGAATTGAATAAATTTGAATTGATTTGAATTGAATTAAATTAAATTGATTTGAATTGAATTGACTTGAATTGAATGAATTGAATAAAAGAATTGAATTGAATTGAATTAAATTAAATTAAATTGAATAAAATTGAATTGAATTGATTTGAATTGAATTGAATTGATTTGAATTGACTTGAATTGAATGAATTGAATAAATAAATTGACTTGATTTGAATTGAATAAATGAATTGAATTGAATTAAATAAGTGAATTGAATTGAATAAATGAATTGAATTGAATTGAATTGATTTGAATTGAACTGCATTGAATTGAATTGAATTGAATAAATGAATTGAATTGATTTGAATTGATTTGAATTGAATTGATTTGAATTGAAATGAATTGAAAAAATGAATTGAATTGATTTGAATTGAATTAAATTGAATTGATTTGAATTGATTGAATTGAATTGATTTGAATTGAATAAATGAATTGAATTGATTTGAATTGAATTCAATTAAATTGAATTGAAATAAATTGAATTGAATTGAATAAATGAATTGAATTAAATTAAATTGAATTGAATTGAAGTGAATAAATGAATTGAATGAATGAATTGAATTGAATTGAATTGAATTGAATTGAATTGAATTGAATTGAATAAATGAATTGAATTGCATTGATTTTAATTGAATTGAATTGAATAAATGAATTGAATAAATTTGAATTGATTTGAATTGATATAAATTAAATTGATTTGAATTGAATTGACTTGAATTGAATGAATTGAATAAAAGAATTGAATTGAATTAAATTAAATTAAATTGAATTGAATTGATTTGAATTGAATTGAATAAATGAATTGAATTGATTTGAATTGATTTGAATTGAATTGATTTGAATTGAATTGACTTGAATTGAATTAAATAAGTGAATTGAATTGAATAAATGAACTGAACTGCATTGAATTGAATTGAATTGAATAAATGAATTGAATTAATTTGAATTGATTTAAATTGAATTGACTTGAATTGAATGAATTGAATAAATGAATTGAATTGATTTGAATTGAATGAAATTGAATTGAATTGATTTGAATTGAATTGCATTGAATTGAATTGAATTGATTTGAATTGAATTGATTTGAATTGATTTGAATTGATTTGAATTGAAATGAATTGAATAAATGAATTGAATTGATTTGAATTGATTTGAATTGAATTGATTTGAATTGATTGAATTGAATTAACTTGAATTGAATAAATGAATTGAATTGATTTGAATTGAATTAAATTGAATTGAAATAAATTGAATTGAATTGAATAAATGAATTGAATTAAATTAAATTGAATTGAAATGAATAAATGAATTGAATTGATTTGAATTGAATTGAATTTAATAAATGAATTGAATTGATTTGAATTGAATTCAATTGAATTGAATTGAATAAATGAATTGAATAAATTTGAATTGATTTGAATTGATTTGAATTGAATTAAATTGAATTGAATTTAATTGAATTGAATTGAATAAATGAATTGAATTGAATTGAATTAAATAAGTGAATTGAATTGAATAAATGAACTGAACTGCATTGAATTGAATTGAATTGAATAAATGAATTGAATTAATTTGAATTGAATGAAATTAAATTGAATTGATTTGAATTGATTTGAATTGACTTGAATTGAATGAATTGAATAAATAAATTGACTTGATTTGAATTGAATTGAATAAATGAATTGAATAAATGAATTGATTGAATGAATTGAATTGATTTGAATTGAATTGAATTGAAATGAATTGAATAAATGAATTGAATTGCATTGATTTGAATTGAATTGAATTGAATAAATGAATTGAATAAATTTGAATTGATTTGAATTGAATTAAATTAAATTGATTTGAATTGAATTGAATTGAATTGAATGAATTGAATAAAAGAATTGAATTGAATTGAATTAAATTAAATTGAATAAAATTGAATTGAATTGATTTGATTTGAATTGAATTGAATTGATTTGAATTGAATTGAATAAATGAATTGAATTGATTTGAATTGATTTGAATTGAATTGATTTGAATTGTTTGAATTGAATTGACTTGAATTGAATTGACTTGAATTAAATTGAATTGAAATAAATTGAATTAAATTAAATTGAATTGAATTGAATTGAATTGAATTGAATTGAATAAATGAATTGAATAAATGAATTGAATTGAATTGATTTGAATTGAATTGAATAAATGAATTGAATTGAATAAATGAATTGAATAAAATTGAATAAAATTGAATTGGATTGCATTGGATTGGATTGGATTGGATTGAATTGAATTGCAATGAATTGAATAAATGAATTGAATTGATTTGAATTGATTTGAATTGAATTGAATTGATTTGAATTGACTTGAATTGAATGAATTGAATAAATGAATTGAATTGAATGAAATTGAATTGATTTGAATTGAATTGAATTGATTTGAATTGAATTGAATTGAATTGAATGAATTGAATAAATAAATTGACTTGCTTTGAATTGAATTGAATAAATGAATTGAATTGAATTGAATTAAATAAGTGAATTGAATTGAATTGACCAAATGAATTGAATTGAATTGAATTGATTTGAATTGAACTGCATTGAATTGAATTGAATTGAATAAATGAATTGAATTGATTTGAATTGATTTGAATTGAATAAATTGCATAAATGAATTGAATTGATTTGAATTGATTTGAATTGAATTGATTTGAATTGATTGAATTGAATTGACTTGAATTGAATAAATGAATTGATTTGATTTGAATTGAATTAAATTGAATTGAAATAAATTGAATTGAATTGAATAAATGAATTGAATTAAATTAAATTGAATTGAATTGAATTGAAATGAATAAATGAATTGAATTGATTTGAATTGAATTGAATTTAATAAATGAATTGAATTGATTTGAATTGAATTCAATTGAATTGAATTGAATAAATGAATTAAATAAATTTGAATTGATTTGAATTGATTTGAATTGAATTAATTTGAATTGAATTGAATTAAATTGAATTGAATTTAATTGAATTGAATTGAATAAATGAATTGAATTGAATTGAATTAAATAAGTGAATTGAATTGAATAAATGAACTGAACTGCATTGAATTGAATTGAATTGAATAAATGAATTGAATTAATTTGAATTAAATGAAATTAAATTGATTTGAATTGATTTGAATTGATTTGAATTGACTTGAATTGACTTGAATTGAATGAATTGAATAAATAAATTGACTTGATTTGAATTGAATTGAATAAATGAATTGAATAAATGAATTGAATGAATGAATTGAATTGATTTGAATTGATTTGAATTGAATTGAATTGAATTGAATAAATGAATTGAATTGCATTGATTTGAATTGAATTGAATTGAATAAATGAATTGAATAAATTTGAATTGATTTGAATTGAATTAAATTAAATTGATTTGAATTGAATTGACTTGAATTGAATGAATTGAATAAAAGAATTGAATTGAATTGAATTAAATTAAATTAAATTGAATAAAATTAATTGAATTGATTTGATTTGAATTGAATTGAATTGAATTGATTTGAATTGAATTGAATAAATGAATTGAATTGATTTGAATTGATTTGAATTGATTTGAATTGTTTGAATTGAATTGACTTGAATTGAATTGACTTGAATTGAATTAAATTGAATTGAAATAAATTGAATTAAATTAAATTGAATTGAATTGAATTGAATTGAATTGAATTGAATAAATGAATTGAATAAATGAATTGAATTGAATTGATTTGAATTGAATTGAATTGAATTGAATAAATGAATTGAATTGAATAAATGAATTGAATAAAATTGAATTGGATTGGATTGGATTGGATTGGATTGAATTGAATTGCAATGAATTGAATAAATGAATTGAATTGATTTGAATTGATTTGAATTGAATTGAATTGATTTGAATTGACTTGAATTGAATGAATTGAATAAATGAATTGAATTTAATGAAATTGAATTGAATTGAATTGAATTGATTTGAATTAAATTGACTTGAATTGAATGAATTGAATAAATAAATTGACTTGCTTTGAATTGAATTGAATAAATGAATTGAATTGAATTGAATTGAATTAAATAATTGAATTGAATTGACCAAATGAATTGAATTGAATTGAATTGATTTGAATTGAGTTCAATTGAATTGAATTGAATTGAATTGAATAAATTTGAATTGATTTGAATTGAATTGAATTAAATTGATTTGAATTGAATTGAATTGAATTGAATTGCCTTGAATTGAATTGAATTGAATAGATTTGAATTAAATTGAATTGATTTGAATTGAATTGAATTGAATTGATTTGAATTGATTTGAATTGAATTGAATAAATGAATTGAATTGAATTGAATTTAATAAGTGAATTGAATAAATGAACTGAACTGCATTGAATTGAATTGAATAAATGAATTGAATTAAATTAAATTGATTTTAATTGAATCGAATTGAATTGATTTGAATTGAATTGAATAAATTTGAATTGATTTGAATAAATTTGAATTGAATTGAATTGATTTGAATTGAATTAAATTGAATTGAATTAAATTGAATTGAATTGAATTGAATTGAATTGAATTGAATTGAATTGAATTGAATAAATGAATTGAATTGAATTGAATTAAATAAATGAATTGAATTGAATAAATGAACTGAACTGCATTGAATTGAATTGAATTGAATAAATGAATTGAATTAATTTGAATTGATTTAAATTGAATTGACTTGAATTGAATGAATTGAATAAAAGAATTGAATTGAATTGAATTAAATTAAATTAAATTGAATAAAATTGAATTGAATTGATTTGAATTGAATTGAATTGATTTGAATTGACTTGAATTGAATGAATTGAATAAATAAATTGACTTGATTTGAATTGAATAAATGAATTGAATTGAATTAAATAAGTGAATTGAATTGAATAAATGAATTGAATTGAATTGAATTGATTTGAATTGAACTGCATTGAATTGAATTGAATTGAATAAATGAATTGAATTGATTTGAATTGATTTGAATTGAATTGATTTGAATTGAAATGAATTGAAAAAATGAATTGAATTGATTTGAATTGAATTAAATTGAATTGATTTGAATTGATTGAATTGAATTGACTTGAATTGAATAAATGAATTGAATTGATTTGAATTGAATTCAATTAAATTGAATTGAAATAAATTGAATTGAATTGAATAAATGAATTGAATTAAATTAAATTGAATTGAATTGAAGTGAATAAATGAATTGAATGAATGAATTGAATTGAATTGAATTGAATTGAATTGAATTGAATTGAATAAATGAATTGAATTGCATTGATTTTAATTGAATTGAATTGAATAAATGAATTGAATAAATTTGAATTGATTTGAATTGATATAAATTAAATTGATTTGAATTGAATTGACTTGAATTGAATGAATTGAATAAAAGAATTGAATTGAATTAAATTAAATTAAATTGAATTGAATTGATTTGAATTGAATTGAATAAATGAATTGAATTGATTTGAATTGATTTGAATTGAATTGATTTGAATTGAATTGACTTGAATTGAATTAAATAAGTGAATTGAATTGAATAAATGAACTGAACTGCATTGAATTGAATTGAATTGAATAAATGAATTGAATTAATTTGAATTGATTTAAATTGAATTGACTTGAATTGAATGAATTGAATAAATGAATTGAATTGATTTGAATTGAATGAAATTGAATTGAATTGATTTGAATTGAATTGAATTGAATTGAATAAATGAATTGAATTGAATAAATGAATTGAATAAAATTGAATTGGATTGGATTGGATTGGATTGAATTGAATTGCAATGAATTGAATAAATGAATTGAATTGATTTGAATTGATTTGAATTGAATTGAATTGATTTGAATTGACTTGAATTGAATGAATTGAATAAATGAATTGAATTTAATGAAATTGAATTGAATTGAATTGAATTGATTTGAATTAAATTGACTTGAATTGAATGAATTGAATAAATAAATTGACTTGCTTTGAATTGAATTGAATAAATGAATTGAATTGAATTGAATTAAATAATTGAATTGAATTGACCAAATGAATTGAATTGAATTGAATTGATTTGAATTGAGTTCAATTGAATTGAATTGAATTGAATTGAATTGAATAAATTTGAATTGATTTGAATTGAATTGAATTAAATTGATTTGAATTGAATTGAATTGAATTGAATTGCCTTGAATTGAATTGAATTGAATAGATTTGAATTAAATTGAATTGATTTGAATTGAATTGAATTGAATTGATTTGAATTGATTTGAATTGAATTTAATTGAATTGAATTGAATTGAATTGAATAAATGAATTGAATTGAATTGAATTTAATAAGTGAATTGAATAAATGAACTGAACTGCATTGAATTGAATTGAATAAATGAATTGAATTAAATTAAATTGATTTTAAATGAATCGAATTGAATTGATTTGAATTGAATTGAATAAATTTGAATTGATTTGAATTGATTTGAATTGAATTAAATTGAATTGAATTAAATTGAATTGAATTGAATTGAATTGAATTGAATTGAATTGAATAAATGAATTGAATTGAATTGAATTAAATAAATGAATTGAATTGAATAAATGAACTGAACTGCATTGAATTGAATTGAATTGAATAAATGAATTGAATTAATTTGAATTGATTTAAATTGAATTGACTTGAATTGAATGAATTGAATAAATGAATTGAATTGATTTGAATTGAATGAAATTAAATTGAATTGATTTGAATTGAATTGATTTGAATTGACTTGAATTGAATGAATTGAATAAATAAATTGACTTGATTTGAATTGAATTGAATAAATGAATTAAATAAATGAATTAAATGAATGAATTGAATTAAATTGAATTGCCTTGATTTGAATTGAATTGAATTAAATTGAATAAATGAATTGAATAAATTTGAATTGATTTGAATTGAATTAAATTAAATTGATTTGAATTGAATTGACTTGAATTGAATGAATTGAATAAAAGAATTGAATTGAATTGAATTAAATTAAATTAAATTGAATAAAATTGAATTGAATTGATTTGAATTGAATTGAATTGATTTGAATTGACTTGAATTGAATGAATTGAATAAATAAATTGACTTGATTTGAATTGAATAAATGAATTGAATTGAATTAAATAAGTGAATTGAATTGAATAAATGAATTGAATTGAATTGAATTGATTTGAATTGAACTGCATTGAATTGAATTGAATTGAATAAATGAATTGAATTGATTTGAATTGATTTGAATTGAATTGATTTGAATTGAAATGAATTGAAAAAATGAATTGAATTGATTTGAATTGAATTAAATTGAATTGATTTGAATTGATTGAATTGAATTGATTTGAATTGAATAAATGAATTGAATTGATTTGAATTGAATTCAATTAAATTGAATTGAAATAAATTGAATTGAATTGAATAAATGAATTGAATTAAATTAAATTGAATTGAATTGAAGTGAATAAATGAATTGAATGAATGAATTGAATTGAATTGAATTGAATTGAATTGAATTGAATTGAATTGAATAAATGAATTGAATTGCATTGATTTTAATTGAATTGAATTGAATAAATGAATTGAATAAATTTGAATTGATTTGAATTGATATAAATTAAATTGATTTGAATTGAATTGACTTGAATTGAATGAATTGAATAAAAGAATTGAATTGAATTAAATTAAATTAAATTGAATTGAATTGATTTGAATTGAATTGAATAAATGAATTGAATTGATTTGAATTGATTTGAATTGAATTGATTTGAATTGAATTGACTTGAATTGAATTAAATAAGTGAATTGAATTGAATAAATGAACTGAACTGCATTGAATTGAATTGAATTGAATAAATGAATTGAATTAATTTGAATTGATTTAAATTGAATTGACTTGAATTGAATGAATTGAATAAATGAATTGAATTGATTTGAATTGAATGAAATTGAATTGAATTGATTTGAATTGAATTGCATTGAATTGAATTGAATTGATTTGAATTGAATTGATTTGAATTGATTTGAATTGATTTGAATTGAAATGAATTGAATAAATGAATTGAATTGATTTGAATTGATTTGAATTGAATTGATTTGAATTGATTGAATTGAATTAACTTGAATTGAATAAATGAATTGAATTGATTTGAATTGAATTAAATTGAATTGAAATAAATTGAATTGAATTGAATAAATGAATTGAATTAAATTAAATTGAATTGAAATGAATAAATGAATTGAATTGATTTGAATTGAATTGAATTTAATAAATGAATTGAATTGATTTGAATTGAATTCAATTGAATTGAATTGAATAAATGAATTGAATAAATTTGAATTGATTTGAATTGATTTGAATTGAATTAAATTGAATTGAATTTAATTGAATTGAATTGAATAAATGAATTGAATTGAATTGAATTAAATAAGTGAATTGAATTGAATAAATGAACTGAACTGCATTGAATTGAATTGAATTGAATAAATGAATTGAATTAATTTGAATTGAATGAAATTAAATTGAATTGATTTGAATTGATTTGAATTGACTTGAATTGAATGAATTGAATAAATAAATTGACTTGATTTGAATTGAATTGAATAAATGAATTGAATAAATGAATTGATTGAATGAATTGAATTGATTTGAATTGAATTGAATTGAAATGAATTGAATAAATGAATTGAATTGCATTGATTTGAATTGAATTGAATTGAATAAATGAATTGAATAAATTTGAATTGATTTGAATTGAATTAAATTAAATTGATTTGAATTGAATTGAATTGAATTGAATGAATTGAATAAAAGAATTGAATTGAATTGAATTAAATTAAATTGAATAAAATTGAATTGAATTGATTTGATTTGAATTGAATTGAATTGATTTGAATTGAATTGAATAAATGAATTGAATTGATTTGAATTGATTTGAATTGAATTGATTTGAATTGTTTGAATTGAATTGACTTGAATTGAATTGACTTGAATTAAATTGAATTGAAATAAATTGAATTAAATTAAATTGAATTGAATTGAATTGAATTGAATTGAATTGAATAAATGAATTGAATAAATGAATTGAATTGAATTGATTTGAATTGAATTGAATAAATGAATTGAATTGAATAAATGAATTGAATAAAATTGAATAAAATTGAATTGGATTGCATTGGATTGGATTGGATTGGATTGAATTGAATTGCAATGAATTGAATAAATGAATTGAATTGATTTGAATTGATTTGAATTGAATTGAATTGATTTGAATTGACTTGAATTGAATGAATTGAATAAATGAATTGAATTGAATGAAATTGAATTGATTTGAATTGAATTGAATTGATTTGAATTGAATTGAATTGAATTGAATGAATTGAATAAATAAATTGACTTGCTTTGAATTGAATTGAATAAATGAATTGAATTGAATTGAATTAAATAAGTGAATTGAATTGAATTGACCAAATGAATTGAATTGAATTGAATTGATTTGAATTGAACTGCATTGAATTGAATTGAATTGAATAAATGAATTGAATTGATTTGAATTGATTTGAATTGAATAAATTGCATAAATGAATTGAATTGATTTGAATTGATTTGAATTGAATTGATTTGAATTGATTGAATTGAATTGACTTGAATTGAATAAATGAATTGATTTGATTTGAATTGAATTAAATTGAATTGAAATAAATTGAATTGAATTGAATAAATGAATTGAATTAAATTAAATTGAATTGAATTGAATTGAAATGAATAAATGAATTGAATTGATTTGAATTGAATTGAATTTAATAAATGAATTGAATTGATTTGAATTGAATTCAATTGAATTGAATTGAATAAATGAATTAAATAAATTTGAATTGATTTGAATTGATTTGAATTGAATTAATTTGAATTGAATTGAATTAAATTGAATTGAATTTAATTGAATTGAATTGAATAAATGAATTGAATTGAATTGAATTAAATAAGTGAATTGAATTGAATAAATGAACTGAACTGCATTGAATTGAATTGAATTGAATAAATGAATTGAATTAATTTGAATTAAATGAAATTAAATTGATTTGAATTGATTTGAATTGATTTGAATTGACTTGAATTGACTTGAATTGAATGAATTGAATAAATAAATTGACTTGATTTGAATTGAATTGAATAAATGAATTGAATAAATGAATTGAATGAATGAATTGAATTGATTTGAATTGATTTGAATTGAATTGAATTGAATTGAATAAATGAATTGAATTGCATTGATTTGAATTGAATTGAATTGAATAAATGAATTGAATAAATTTGAATTGATTTGAATTGAATTAAATTAAATTGATTTGAATTGAATTGACTTGAATTGAATGAATTGAATAAAAGAATTGAATTGAATTGAATTAAATTAAATTAAATTGAATAAAATTAATTGAATTGATTTGATTTGAATTGAATTGAATTGAATTGATTTGAATTGAATTGAATAAATGAATTGAATTGATTTGAATTGATTTGAATTGATTTGAATTGTTTGAATTGAATTGACTTGAATTGAATTGACTTGAATTGAATTAAATTGAATTGAAATAAATTGAATTAAATTAAATTGAATTGAATTGAATTGAATTGAATTGAATTGAATAAATGAATTGAATAAATGAATTGAATTGAATTGATTTGAATTGAATTGAATTGAATTGAATAAATGAATTGAATTGAATAAATGAATTGAATAAAATTGAATTGGATTGGATTGGATTGGATTGGATTGAATTGAATTGCAATGAATTGAATAAATGAATTGAATTGATTTGAATTGATTTGAATTGAATTGAATTGATTTGAATTGACTTGAATTGAATGAATTGAATAAATGAATTGAATTTAATGAAATTGAATTGAATTGAATTGAATTGATTTGAATTAAATTGACTTGAATTGAATGAATTGAATAAATAAATTGACTTGCTTTGAATTGAATTGAATAAATGAATTGAATTGAATTGAATTGAATTAAATAATTGAATTGAATTGACCAAATGAATTGAATTGAATTGAATTGATTTGAATTGAGTTCAATTGAATTGAATTGAATTGAATTGAATAAATTTGAATTGATTTGAATTGAATTGAATTAAATTGATTTGAATTGAATTGAATTGAATTGAATTGCCTTGAATTGAATTGAATTGAATAGATTTGAATTAAATTGAATTGATTTGAATTGAATTGAATTGAATTGATTTGAATTGATTTGAATTGAATTGAATAAATGAATTGAATTGAATTGAATTTAATAAGTGAATTGAATAAATGAACTGAACTGCATTGAATTGAATTGAATAAATGAATTGAATTAAATTAAATTGATTTTAATTGAATCGAATTGAATTGATTTGAATTGAATTGAATAAATTTGAATTGATTTGAATAAATTTGAATTGAATTGAATTGATTTGAATTGAATTAAATTGAATTGAATTAAATTGAATTGAATTGAATTGAATTGAATTGAATTGAATTGAATTGAATTGAATAAATGAATTGAATTGAATTGAATTAAATAAATGAATTGAATTGAATAAATGAACTGAACTGCATTGAATTGAATTGAATTGAATAAATGAATTGAATTAATTTGAATTGATTTAAATTGAATTGACTTGAATTGAATGAATTGAATAAAAGAATTGAATTGAATTGAATTAAATTAAATTAAATTGAATAAAATTGAATTGAATTGATTTGAATTGAATTGAATTGATTTGAATTGACTTGAATTGAATGAATTGAATAAATAAATTGACTTGATTTGAATTGAATAAATGAATTGAATTGAATTAAATAAGTGAATTGAATTGAATAAATGAATTGAATTGAATTGAATTGATTTGAATTGAACTGCATTGAATTGAATTGAATTGAATAAATGAATTGAATTGATTTGAATTGATTTGAATTGAATTGATTTGAATTGAAATGAATTGAAAAAATGAATTGAATTGATTTGAATTGAATTAAATTGAATTGATTTGAATTGATTGAATTGAATTGACTTGAATTGAATAAATGAATTGAATTGATTTGAATTGAATTCAATTAAATTGAATTGAAATAAATTGAATTGAATTGAATAAATGAATTGAATTAAATTAAATTGAATTGAATTGAAGTGAATAAATGAATTGAATGAATGAATTGAATTGAATTGAATTGAATTGAATTGAATTGAATTGAATAAATGAATTGAATTGCATTGATTTTAATTGAATTGAATTGAATAAATGAATTGAATAAATTTGAATTGATTTGAATTGATATAAATTAAATTGATTTGAATTGAATTGACTTGAATTGAATGAATTGAATAAAAGAATTGAATTGAATTAAATTAAATTGAATTGAATTGATTTGAATTGAATTGAATAAATGAATTGAATTGATTTGAATTGATTTGAATTGAATTGATTTGAATTGAATTGACTTGAATTGAATTAAATAAGTGAATTGAATTGAATAAATGAACTGAACTGCATTGAATTGAATTGAATTGAATAAATGAATTGAATTAATTTGAATTGATTTAAATTGAATTGACTTGAATTGAATGAATTGAATAAATGAATTGAATTGATTTGAATTGAATGAAATTGAATTGAATTGATTTGAATTGAATTGCATTGAATTGAATTGAATTGATTTGAATTGAATTGATTTGAATTGATTTGAATTGATTTGAATTGATTTGAATTGAAATGAATTGAATAAATGAATTGAATTGATTTGAATTGATTTGAATTGAATTGATTTGAATTGATTGAATTGAATTAACTTGAATTGAATAAATGAATTGAATTGATTTGAATTGAATTAAATTGAATTGAAATAAATTGAATTGAATTGAATAAATGAATTGAATTAAATTAAATTGAATTGAAATGAATAAATGAATTGAATTGATTTGAATTGAATTGAATTTAATAAATGAATTGAATTGATTTGAATTGAATTCAATTGAATTGAATTGAATAAATGAATTGAATAAATTTGAATTGATTTGAATTGATTTGAATTGAATTAAATTGAATTGAATTAAATTGAATTGAATTTAATTGAATTGAATTGAATAAATGAATTGAATTGAATTGAATTAAATAAGTGAATTGAATTGAATAAATGAACTGAACTGCATTGAATTGAATTGAATTGAATAAATGAATTGAATTAATTTGAATTGAATGAAATTAAATTGAATTGATTTGAATTGATTTGAATTGACTTGAATTGAATGAATTGAATAAATAAATTGACTTGATTTGAATTGAATTGAATAAATGAATTGAATAAATGAATTGATTGAATGAATTGAATTGATTTGAATTGAATTGAATTGAATTGAATTGAATAAATGAATTGAATTGCATTGATTTGAATTTAATTGAATTGAATAAATGAATTGAATAAATTTGAATTGATTTGAATTGAATTAAATTAAATTGATTTGAATTGAATTGAATTGAATTGAATGAATTGAATAAAAGAATTGAATTGAATTGAATTAAATTAAATTGAATAAAATTGAATTGAATTGATTTGATTTGAATTGAATTGAATTGATTTGAATTGAATTGAATAAATGAATTGAATTGATTTGAATTGATTTGAATTGAATTGATTTGAATTGTTTGAATTGAATTGACTTGAATTGAATTGACTTGAATTAAATTGAATTGAAATAAATTGAATTAAATTAAATTGAATTGAATTGAATTGAATTGAATTGAATTGAATAAATGAATTGAATAAATGAATTGAATTGAATTGATTTGAATTGAATTGAATAAATGAATTGAATTGAATAAATGAATTGAATAAAATTGAATAAAATTGAATTGGATTGCATTGGATTGGATTGGATTGGATTGAATTGAATTGCAATGAATTGAATAAATGAATTGAATTGATTTGAATTGATTTGAATTGAATTGAATTGATTTGAATTGACTTGAATTGAATGAATTGAATAAATGAATTGAATTGAATGAAATTGAATTGATTTGAATTGAATTGAATTGATTTGAATTGAATTGAATTGAATTGAATTGAATGAATTGAATAAATAAATTGACTTGCTTTGAATTGAATTGAATAAATGAATTGAATTGAATTGAATTAAATAAGTGAATTGAATTGAATTGACCAAATGAATTGAATTGAATTGAATTGATTTGAATTGAACTGCATTGAATTGAATTGAATTGAATAAATGAATTGAATTGATTTGAATTGATTTGAATTGAATAAATTGCATAAATGAATTGAATTGATTTGAATTGATTTGAATTGAATTGATTTGAATTGATTGAATTGAATTGAATTGAATAAATGAATTGATTTGATTTGAATTGAATTAAATTGAATTGAAATAAATTGAATTGAATAAATGAATTGAATTAAATTAAATTGAGTTGAATTGAATTAAATAAGTGAATTGAATTGAATTGAATAAATGAATTGAATTGAATTGATTTGAATTGAACTGCATTGAATTGAATAAATGAATTGAATTGATTTGAATTGATTTGAATTGAATTGAATTGAATTGATTTAAATTGAATTGACTTAAATTGAATGAATTGAATAAATGAATTGAATTGAATTGATTTGAATTGAATTGATTTGAATTGAATTGAATTGATTTGAATTGAATTGACTTGAATTGAAATGAATTGAATAAATGAATTGAATTGATTTGAATTGATTTGAATTGAATTGACTTGAATTGAATAAATGAATTGAATTGATTAGAATTGAATTGAATTAAATTGAATTGAAATAAATTGAATTGAATTGAATAAATGAATTGAATTAAATTAAATTGAATTGAATTGAATTGAATTGAATTGAATTGAATATATGAATTGAATGAATGAATTGAATTGAATTAAATTGAATTGAATTGAATAAATGAATTGAATTGCATTGATTTGAATTGAATTGAATAAATGAATTGAATAAATTTGAATTGATTTGAATTGATATCAATTAAATTGATTTGAATTGTATTGACTTGAATTGAATGAATTGAATAAAAGAATTGAATTGATTTGAATTGAAATTAATAAAAATTAAATTGAATTGAATTGATTTGAATTGAATTGAATTGAATTGAATTGAATTGATTTGATTTGAATTGAATTGACTTGAATTGGATCAATTGAATAAATGAATTGAATTGATTTGAATTGAATTAAATTGAATTAAATTGATTTGAATTGAATCGAATTGAATTGATTTGAATTGAATTGACTTGAATTGAATGAATTGAATAAATGAATTGAATTGAATTGAATTGAATAAATGAATTGAATAAATTTGAATTGATTTGAATTGATTTGAATTGAATTAAATTGAATTGAATTGAATTTAATTGAATTGAATTGAATAATTGAATTGAATTGATTTGAATTGAATTGAAATAAATTGAATTGAATTGAATAAATGAATTGAATTAAATTAAATTGATATGAATTAAATTGAATTGAATAAATGAATTGAATTGAATTGAATTGAATTGAATAAATGAATTGAATTGATTTGAATTGATTTGAATTGAATTAATTTGAATTGAATTGAATTAAATTGAATTGAATTTAATTGAATTGAATTGAATAAATGAATTGAATTGAATTGAATTAAATAAGTGAATTGAATTGAATAAATGAACTGAACTGCATTGAATTGAATTGAATTGAATAAATGAATTGAATTAATTTGAATTAAATGAAATTAAATTGAATTGATTTGAATTGATTTGAATTGATTTGAATTGACTTGAATTGACTTGAATTGAATGAATTGAATAAATAAATTGACTTGATTTGAATTGAATTGAATAAATGAATTGAATAAATGAATTGAATGAATGAATTGAATTGATTTGAATTGATTTGAATTGAATTGAAATGAATTGAATAAATGAATTGAATTGCATTGATTTGAATTGAATTGAATTGAATAAATGAATTGAATAAATTTGAATTGATTTGAATTGAATTAAATTAAATTGATTTGAATTGAATTGACTTGAATTGAATGAATTGAATAAAAGAATTGAATTGAATTGAATTAAATTAAATTAAATTGAATAAAATTAATTGAATTGATTTGATTTGAATTGAATTGAATTGAATTGATTTGAATTGAATTGAATAAATGAATTGAATTGATTTGAATTGATTTGAATTGATTTGAATTGTTTGAATTGAATTGACTTGAATTGAATTGACTTGAATTGAATTAAATTGAATTGAAATAAATTGAATTAAATTAAATTGAATTGAATTGAATTGAATTGAATTGAATAAATGAATTGAATAAATGAATTGAATTGAATTGATTTGAATTGAATTGAATTGAATTGAATAAATGAATTGAATTGAATAAATGAATTGAATAAAATTGAATTGGATTGGATTGGATTGGATTGGATTGGATTGAATTGAATTGCAATGAATTGAATAAATGAATTGAATTGATTTGAATTGATTTGAATTGAATTGAATTGATTTGAATTGACTTGAATTGAATGAATTGAATAAATGAATTGAATTTAATGAAATTGAATTGAATTGAATTGAATTGATTTGAATTAAATTGACTTGAATTGAATGAATTGAATAAATAAATTGACTTGCTTTGAATTGAATTGAATAAATGAATTGAATTGAATTGAATTAAATAATTGAATTGAATTGACCAAATGAATTGAATTGAATTGAATTGATTTGAATTGAGTTCAATTGAATTGAATTGAATTGAATTGAATAAATTTGAATTGATTTGAATTGAATTGAATTAAATTGATTTGAATTGAATTGAATTGAATTGAATTGCCTTGAATTGAATTGAATTGAATAGATTTGAATTAAATTGAATTGATTTGAATTGAATTGAATTGAATTGATTTGAATTGATTTGAATTGAATTTAATTGAATTGAATTGAATTGAATTGAATAAATGAATTGAATTGAATTGAATTTAATAAGTGAATTGAATAAATGAACTGAACTGCATTGAATTGAATTGAATAAATGAATTGAATTAAATTAAATTGATTTTAATTGAATCGAATTGAATTGATTTGAATTGAATTGAATAAATTTGAATTGATTTGAATTGATTTGAATTGAATTAAATTGAATTGAATTAAATTGAATTGAATTGAATTGAATTGAATTGAATTGAATTGAATTGAATTGAATAAATGAATTGAATTGAATTGAATTAAATAAATGAATTGAATTGAATAAATGAACTGAACTGCATTGAATTGAATTGAATTGAATAAATGAATTGAATTAATTTGAATTGATTTAAATTGAATTGACTTGAATTGAATGAATTGAATAAAAGAATTGAATTGAATTGAATTAAATTAAATTAAATTGAATAAAATTGAATTGAATTGATTTGAATTGAATTGAATTGATTTGAATTGACTTGAATTGAATGAATTGAATAAATAAATTGACTTGATTTGAATTGAATAAATGAATTGAATTGAATTAAATAAGTGAATTGAATTGAATAAATGAATTGAATTGAATTGAATTGATTTGAATTGAACTGCATTGAATTGAATTGAATTGAATAAATGAATTGAATTGATTTGAATTGATTTGAATTGAATTGATTTGAATTGAAATGAATTGAAAAAATGAATTGAATTGATTTGAATTGAATTAAATTGAATTGATTTGAATTGATTGAATTGAATTGACTTGAATTGAATAAATGAATTGAATTGATTTGAATTGAATTCAATTAAATTGAATTGAAATAAATTGAATTGAATTGAATAAATGAATTGAATTAAATTAAATTGAATTGAATTGAAGTGAATAAATGAATTGAATGAATGAATTGAATTGAATTGAATTGAATTGAATTGAATTGAATAAATGAATTGAATTGCATTGATTTTAATTGAATTGAATTGAATAAATGAATTGAATAAATTTGAATTGATTTGAATTGATATAAATTAAATTGTTTTGAATTGAATTGACTTGAATTGAATGAATTGAATAAAAGAATTGAATTGAATTAAATTAAATTGAATTGAATTGATTTGAATTGAATTGAATAAATGAATTGAATTGATTTGAATTGATTTGAATTGAATTGATTTGAATTGAATTGACTTGAATTGAATTAAATAAGTGAATTGAATTGAATAAATGAACTGAACTGCATTGAATTGAATTGAATTGAATAAATGAATTGAATTAATTTGAATTGATTTAAATTGAATTGACTTGAATTGAATGAATTGAATAAATGAATTGAATTGATTTGAATTGAATGAAATTGAATTGAATTGATTTGAATTGAATTGCATTGAATTGAATTGAATTGATTTGAATTGAATTGATTTGAATTGATTTGAATTGATTTGAATTGATTTGAATTGAAATGAATTGAATAAATGAATTGAATTGATTTGAATTGATTTGAATTGAATTGATTTGAATTGATTGAATTGAATTAACTTGAATTGAATAAATGAATTGAATTGATTTGAATTGAATTAAATTGAATTGAAATAAATTGAATTGAATTGAATAAATGAATTGAATTAAATTAAATTGAATTGAAATGAATAAATGAATTGAATTGATTTGAATTGAATTGAATTTAATAAATGAATTGAATTGATTTGAATTGAATTCAATTGAATTGAATTGAATAAATGAATTGAATAAATTTGAATTGATTTGAATTGATTTGAATTGAATTAAATTGAATTGAATTAAATTGAATTGAATTTAATTGAATTGAATTGAATAAATGAATTGAATTGAATTGAATTAAATAAGTGAATTGAATTGAATAAATGAACTGAACTGCATTGAATTGAATTGAATTGAATAAATGAATTGAATTAATTTGAATTGAATGAAATTAAATTGAATTGATTTGAATTGATTTGAATTGACTTGAATTGAATGAATTGAATAAATAAATTGACTTGATTTGAATTGAATTGAATAAATGAATTGAATAAATGAATTGATTGAATGAATTGAATTGATTTGAATTGAATTGAATTGAATTGAATTGAATTGAATAAATGAATTGAATTGCATTGATTTGAATTGAATTGAATTGAATAAATGAATTGAATAAATTTGAATTGATTTGAATTGAATTAAATTAAATTGATTTGAATTGAATTGAATTGAATTGAATGAATTGAATAAAAGAATTGAATTGAATTGAATTAAATTAAATTGAATAAAATTGAATTGAATTGATTTGATTTGAATTGAATTGAATTGATTTGAATTGAATTGAATAAATGAATTGAATTGATTTGAATTGATTTGAATTGAATTGATTTGAATTGTTTGAATTGAATTGACTTGAATTGAATTGACTTGAATTAAATTGAATTGAAATAAATTGAATTAAATTAAATTAAATTGAATTGAATTGAATTGAATTGAATTGAATTGAATAAATGAATTGAATAAATGAATTGAATTGAATTGATTTGAATTGAATTGAATAAATGAATTGAATTGAATAAATGAATTGAATAAAATTGAATAAAATTGAATTGGATTGCATTGGATTGGATTGGATTGGATTGAATTGAATTGCAATGAATTGAATAAATGAATTGAATTGATTTGAATTGATTTGAATTGAATTGAATTGATTTGAATTGACTTGAATTGAATGAATTGAATAAATGAATTGAATTGAATGAAATTGAATTGATTTGAATTGAATTGAATTGATTTGAATTGAATTGAATTGAATTGAATGAATTGAATAAATAAATTGACTTGCTTTGAATTGAATTGAATAAATGAATTGAATTGAATTGAATTAAATAAGTGAATTGAATTGAATTGACCAAATGAATTGAATTGAATTGAATTGATTTGAATTGAACTGCATTGAATTGAATTGAATTGAATAAATGAATTGAATTGATTTGAATTGATTTGAATTGAATAAATTGCATAAATGAATTGAATTGATTTGAATTGATTTGAATTGAATTGATTTGAATTGATTGAATTGAATTGACTTGAATTGAATAAATGAATTGATTTGATTTGAATTGAATTAAATTGAATTGAAATAAATTGAATTGAATAAATGAATTGAATTAAATTAAATTGAGTTGAATTGAATTAAATAAGTGAATTGAATTGAATTGAATAAATGAATTGAATTGAATTGATTTGAATTGAACTGCATTGAATTGAATAAATGAATTGAATTGATTTGAATTGATTTGAATTGAATTGAATTGAATTGATTTAAATTGAATTGACTTAAATTGAATGAATTGAATAAATGAATTGAATTGAATTGATTTGAATTGAATTGATTTGAATTGAATTGAATTGATTTGAATTGAATTGACTTGAATTGAAATGAATTGAATAAATGAATTGAATTGATTTGAATTGATTTGAATTGAATTGACTTGAATTGAATAAATGAATTGAATTGATTAGAATTGAATTGAATTAAATTGAATTGAAATAAATTGAATTGAATTGAATAAATGAATTGAATTAAATTAAATTGAATTGAATTGAATTGAATTGAATTGAATTGAATATATGAATTGAATGAATGAATTGAATTGAATTAAATTGAATTGAATTGAATAAATGAATTGAATTGCATTGATTTGAATTGAATTGAATTGAATAAATGAATTGAATAAATTTGAATTGATTTGAATTGATATCAATTAAATTGATTTGAATTGTATTGACTTGAATTGAATGAATTGAATAAAAGAATTGAATTGATTTGAATTGAAATTAATAAAAATTAAATTGAATTGAATTGATTTGAATTGAATTGAATTGAATTGAATTGATTTGATTTGAATTGAATTGACTTGAATTGGATCAATTGAATAAATGAATTGAATTGATTTGAATTGAATTAAATTGAATTAAATTGATTTGAATTGAATCGAATTGAATTGATTTGAATTGAATTGACTTGAATTGAATGAATTGAATAAATGAATTGAATTGAATTGAATTGAATAAATGAATTGAATAAATTTGAATTGATTTGAATTGATTTGAATTGAATTAAATTGAATTGAATTGAATTTAATTGAATTGAATTGAATAATTGAATTGAATTGATTTGAATTGAATTGAAATAAATTGAATTGAATTGAATAAATGAATTGAATTAAATTAAATTGATATGAATTAAATTGAATTGAATAAATGAATTGAATTGAATTGAATTGAATTGAATAAATGAATTGAATTGATTTGAATTGAATTGAATTAAATTGAATTGAAATAAATTGAATTGAATTGAATAAATGAATTGAATTAAATTAAATTGAATTGAATTGAATCGAATTGAATTGAATTGAATAAATGAATTGAATAAATGAATTGAATTGAATTGATTTGGATTGAATTGAATTGAATTGATTTGAATTGAAATGAATTGAATAAATGAATTGAATTGATTTGAATTGATTGAATTGAATTGACTTGAATTGAATAAATGAATTGATTTGATTTGAATTGAATTGAATTAAATTGAATTGAAATAAATTGAATTGAATTGAATAAATGAATTGAATTAAATTAAATTGAATTGAATTAAATTGAATTGAATAAATGAATTGAATTGATTTGAATTGAATTGAATTGAATTGAATTGAATTGAATTGAATTGAATATAATTGAATAAATGAATTGAATTGCATTGATTTGAATTGAATTGAATTGAATTGAATTGAATAAATGAATTGAATAAATTTGAATTGATTTGAATTGAATTAAATTAAATTGATTTGAATTGACTTGAATTGAATTGAATTGAATTGAATTGATTTGAATTGAACTGCATTGAATTGAATTGAATTGAATAAATGAATTGAATTGATTTGAATTGATTTGAATTGAATAAATTGCATAAATGAATTGAATTGATTTGAATTGATTTGAATTGAATTGATTTGAATTGATTGAATTGAATTGACTTGAATTGAATAAATGAATTGATTTGATTTGAATTGAATTAAATTGAATTGAAATAAATTGAATTGAATTGAATAAATGAATTGAATTAAATTAAATTGAGTTGAATTGAATTAAATAAGTGAATTGAATTGAATTGAATAAATGAATTGAATTGAATTGATTTGAATTGAACTGCATTGAATTGAATAAATGAATTGAATTGATTTGAATTGATTTGAATTGAATTGAATTGAATTGATTTAAATTGAATTGACTTAAATTGAATGAATTGAATAAATGAATTGAATTGAATTGATTTGAATTGAATTGATTTGAATTGAATTGAATTGAATTGAATTGACTTGAATTGAAATGAATTGAATAAATGAATTGAATTGATTTGAATTGATTTGAATTGAATTGACTTGAATTGAATAAATGAATTGAATTGATTAGAATTGAATTGAATTAAATTGAATTGAAATAAATTGAATTGAATTGAATAAATGAATTGAATTAAATTAAATTGAATTGAATTGAATTGAATTGAATTGAATAAATGAATTGAATGAATGAATTGAATTGAATTAAATTGAATTGAATTGAATAAATGAATTGAATTGCATTGATTTGAATTGAATTGAATAAATGAATTGAATAAATTTGAATTGATTTGAATTGATATCAATTAAATTGATTTGAATTGTATTGACTTGAATTGAATGAATTGAATAAAAGAATTGAATTGATTTGAATTGAAATTAATTAAATTAAATTGAATTGAATTGATTTGAATTGAATTGAATTGAATTGAATTGAATTGAATTGATTTGATTTGAATTGAATTGACTTGAATTGGATCAATTGAATAAATGAATTGAATTGATTTGAATTGAATTAAATTGAATTAAATTGATTTGAATTGAATCGAATTGAATTGATTTGAATTGAATTGACTTGAATTGAATGAATTGAATAAATGAATTGAATTGAATTGAATTGAATAAATGAATTGAATAAATTTGAATTGATTTGAATTGATTTGAATTGAATTAAATTGAATTGAATTGAATTTAATTGAATTGAATTGAATAATTGAATTGAATTGATTTGAATTGAATTGAAATAAATTGAATTGAATTGAATAAATGAATTGAATTAAATTAAATTGATATGAATTAAATTGAATTGAATAAATGAATTGAATTGAATTGAATTGAATTGAATAAATGAATTGAATTGATTTGAATTGAATTGAATTAAATTGAATTGAAATAAATTGAATTGAATTGAATAAATGAATTGAATTAAATTAAATTGAATTGAATTGAATCGAATTGAATTGAATTGAATAAATGAATTGAATAAATGAATTGAATTGAATTGATTTGGATTGAATGAATTGAATTGATTTGGATTGAAATGAATTGAATAAATGAATTGAATTGATTTGAATTGATTGAATTGAATTGACTTGAATTGAATAAATGAATTGATTTGATTTGAATTGAATTGAATTAAATTGAATTGAAATAAATTGAATTGAATAAATGAATTGAATTAAATTAAATTAAATTGAATTGAATTAAATTGAATTGAATAAATGAATTGAATTGATTTGAATTGAATTGAATTGAATTGAATTGAATTGAATATAATTGAATAAATGAATTGAATAAATGAATTGAATAAATTTGAATTGATTTGAATTGAATTAAATTAAATTGATTTGAATTGACTTGAATTGAATTGAATTGAATTGAATTGAATAGATTTGAATTGAATTGAATTGAATTGATTTGAATTGAATTAAATTGAATTGATTTGAATTGATTTGAATTGAATTGATTTGAATTGAATTGAATTGAATTGAATTGAATAAATGAATTGAATTGAATAAATGAACTGAACTGCATTGAATTGAATTGAATTGAATAAATGAATTGAATTAATTTGAATTGAATTAAATTGAATTAAATTGATTTGAATTGAATCGAATTGAATTGATTTGAATTGAATTGACTTGAATTGAATGAATTGAATAAATGAATTGAATTGGATTGAATTGAATTGAATTGAATAAATGAATTGAATAAATTTGAATTGATTTGAATTGATTTGAATTGAATTAAATTGAATTGAATTGAATTGAATAAATTTGAATTGATTTGAATTGAATTAAATTAAATTGATTTGAATTGAATTGAATTGAATTGAATTGAATTGCCTTGAATTGAATTGAATTGAATTGAATTGAATTGAATTGGATTGAATTGAATTGAATAAATTTGAATTGATTTGAATTGAATTAAATTAAATTGATTTGAATTGAATTGACTTGAATTGAATGAATTGAATAAAAGAATTGAATTGAATTGAATTAAATTAAATTGAATAAAATTGAATTGAATTGATTTGATTTGAATTGAATTGAATTGATTTGAATTGAATTGAATAAATAAATTGAATTGATTTGAATTGATTTGAATTGAATTGATTTGAATTGTTTGAATTGAATTGACTTGAATTGAATTAAATAAGTGAATTGAATTGAATAAATGAACTGAACTGCATTGAATTGAATTGAATTGAATAAATGAATTGAATTAATTTGAATTGATTTAAATTGAATTGACTTGAATTGAATGAATTGAATAAATGAATTGAATTGATTTGAATTGAATGAAATTGAATTGAATTGATTTGAATTGAACTGCATTGAATTGAATTGAATTGATTTGAATTGAATTGATTTGAATTGATTTGAATTGAAATGAATTGAATAAATGAATTGAATTGATTTGAATTGAATTGATTTGAATTGATTGAATTAAATTAACTTGAATTGAATAAATGAATTGAATAAATTTGAATTGATTTGAATTGAATTAAATTAAATTGATTTGAATTGACTTGAATTGAATTGAATTGAATTGAATTGAATAGATTTGAATTGAATTGAATTGAATTGATTTGAATTGAATTAAATTGAATTGATTTGAATTGATTTGAATTGAATTGATTTGAATTGAATTGAATTGAATTGAATTGAATTGAATTGAATAAATGAATTGAATTGAATAAATGAACTGAACTGCATTGAATTGAATTGAATTGAATAAATGAATTGAATTAATTTGAATTGAATTAAATTGAATTAAATTGATTTGAATTGAATCGAATTGAATTGATTTGAATTGAATTGACTTGAATTGAATGAATTGAATAAATGAATTGAATTGGATTGAATTGAATTGAATTGAATAAATGAATTGAATAAATTTGAATTGATTTGAATTGATTTGAATTGAATTAAATTGAATTGAATTGAATTGAATAAATTTGAATTGATTTGAATTGAATTAAATTAAATTGATTTGAATTGAATTGAATTGAATTGAATTGCCTTGAATTGAATTGAATTGAATTGAATTGAATTGAATTGGATTGAATTGATTTGAATAAATTTGAATTGATTTGAATTGAATTAAATTAAATTGATTTGAATTGAATTGACTTGAATTGAATGAATTGAATAAAAGAATTGAATTGAATTGAATTAAATTAAATTGAATAAAATTGAATTGAATTGATTTGATTTGAATTGAAATGAATTGAATTGATTTGAATTGAATTGAATAAATAAATTGAATTGATTTGAATTGATTTGAATTGAATTGATTTGAATTGTTTGAATTGAATTGACTTGAATTGAATTAAATAAGTGAATTGAATTGAATAAATGAACTGAACTGCATTGAATTGAATTGAATTGAATAAATGAATTGAATTAATTTGAATTGATTTAAATTGAATTGACTTGAATTGAATGAATTGAATAAATGAATTGAATTGATTTGAATTGAACTGCATTGAATTGAATTGAATTGATTTGAATTGAATTGATTTGAATTGATTTGAATTGAAATGAATTGAATAAATGAATTAAATTGATTTGAATTGAATTGATTTGAATTGATTGAATTAAATTAACTTGAATTGAATAAATGAATTGAATTGATTTGAATTGAATTAAATTGAATTGAAATAAATTGAATTGAATTGAATAAATGAATTGAATTAAATTAAATTGAATTGAATTGAAATGAATAAATGAATTGAATTGATTTGAATTGAATTGAATTTAATAAATGAATTGAATTGATTTGAATTGAATTCAATTGAATTGAATTGAATAAATGAATTGAATAAATTTGAATTGATTTGAATTGAATTAATTTGAATTGAATTGAATTAAATTGAATTGAATTGAATTGAATTGAATAAATGAATTGAATTAAATTGAATTAAATAAGTGAATTGAATTGAATAAATGAACTGAACTGCATTGAATTGAATTGAATTGAATAAATGAATTGAATTAATTTGAATTAAATGAAATTAAATTGAATTGATTTGAATTGATTTGAATTGACTTGAATTGAATGAATTGAATAAATAAATTGACTTGATTTGAATTGAATTGAATAAATGAATTGAATAAATGAATTGAATGAATGAATTGAATTGATTTGAATTGATTTGAATTGAATTGAATTGAATTGAATAAATGAATTGAATTGCATTGATTTGAATTGAATTGAATTGAATAAATGAATTGAATAAATTTGAATTGATTTGAATTGAATTAAATTAAATTGATTTGAATTGAATTGACTTGAATTGAATGAATTGAATAAAAGAATTGAATTGAATTGAATTAAATTAAATTAAATTGAATAAAATTGAATTGAATTGATTTGATTTGAATTGAATTGAATTGAATTGATTTGAATTGAATTGAATAAATGAATTGAATTGATTTGAATTGATTTGAATTGAATTGATTTGAATTGTTTGAATTGAATTGACTTGAATTGAATTGAATTGAATTAAATTGAATTGAAATAAATTGAATTAAATTAAATTGAATTGAATTGAATTGAATAAATGAATTGAATAAATGAATTGAATTGAATTGATTTGAATTGAATAAATGAATTGAATTGAATAAATGAATTGAATAAAATTGAATTGGATTGGATTGGATTGGATTGAATTGAATTGCAATGAATTGAATAAATGAATTGAATTGATTTGAATTGATTTGAATTGAATTGAATTGATTTGAATTGACTTGAATTGAATGAATTGAATAAATGAATTGAATTGAATGAAATTGAATTGATTTGAATTGAATTGAATTGATTTGAATTAAATTGACTTGAATTGAATGAATTGAATAAATAAATTGACTTGCTTTGAATTGAATTGAATAAATGAATTGAATTGAATTGAATTAAATAAGTGAATTGAATTGAATTGACCAAATGAATTGAATTGAATTGAATTGATTTGAATTGAGTTCAATTGAATTGAATTGATTTGAATTGAATTGAATTGAATAAATGAATTGAATTGATTTGATTTGAATTGAATTGATTTGAATTGAATTGACTTGAATTGAATTAAATAAGTGAATTGAATTGAATAAATGAACTGAACTGCATTGAATTGAATTGAATTGAATAAATGAATTGAATTAATTTGAATTGATTTAAATTGAATTGACTTGAATTGAATGAATTGAATAAATGAATTGAATTGATTTGAATTGAATGAAATTGAATTGAATTGATTTGAATTGAACTGCATTGAATTGAATTGATTTGAATTGAATTGATTTGAATTGATTTGAATTGAAATGAATTGAATAAATGAATTGAATTGATTTGAATTGATTTGAATTGAATTGAATTGATTTGAATTGAATTGACTTGAATTGAATGAATTGAATAAATAAATTGACTTGCTTTGAATTGAATTGAATAAATGAATTGAATTGAATTGAATTAAATAAGTGAATTGAATTGAATTGACCAAATGAATTGAATTGAATTGATTTGAAATGAACTGCATTGAATTGAATTGAATTGAATAAATGAATTGAATTGATTTGAATTGATTTGAATTGAATTGATTTGAATTGATTGAATTGAATTGACTTGAATTGAATAAATGAATTGAATTGATTAGAATTGAATTGAATTAAATTGAATTGAAATAAATTGAATTGAATTGAATAAATGAATTGAATTAAATTAAATTGAATTGAATTGAATAAATGAATTGAATGAATGAATTGAATTTAATTAAATTGAATTGAATTGAATAAATGAATTGAATTGCATTGATTTGAATTGAATTGAATAAATGAATTGAATAAATTTGAATTGATTTGAATTGATATCAATTAAATTGAGTTGAATTGTATTGACTTGAAATGAATGAATTGAATAAAAGAATTGAATTGATTTGAATTGAAATTAATTAAATTAAATTGAATTGAATTGATTTGAATTGAATTGAATTGAATTGAATTGAATTGAATTGATTTGATTTGAATTGAATTGACTTGAATTGGATCAATTGAATAAATGAATTGAATTGAATTAAATTGAATTAAATTGATTTGAATTGAATCGAATTGAATTGATTTGAATTGAATTGACTTGAATTGAATGAATTGAATAAATGAATTGAATTGAATTGAATAAATGAATTGAATAAATTTGAATTGATTTGAATTGATTTGAATTGAATTAAATTGAATTGAATTGAATTTAATTGAATTGAATTGAATAAATGAATTGAATTGATTTGAATTGAATTCAATTAAATTGAATTGAAATAAATTGAATTGAATTGAATAAATGAATTGAATTAAATTAAATTGATATGAATTAAATTGAATTGAATTGAATAAATGAATTGAATTGAATTGAATTGAATAAATGAATTGAATTGATTTGAATTGAATTGAATTAAATTGAATTGAAATAAATTGAATTGAATTGAATAAATGAATTGAATTAAATTAAATTGAATTGAATTGAATCGAATTGAATTGAATTGAATAAATGAATTGAATAAATGAATTGAATTGAATTGATTTGGATTGAATTGAATTGAATTGATTTGAATTGAAATGAATTGAATAAATGAATTGAATTGATTTGAATTGATTGAATTGAATTGACTTGAATTGAATAAATGAATTGATTTGATTTGAATTGAATTGAATTAAATTGAATTGAAATAAATTGAATTGAATTGAATAAATGAATTGAATTAAATTAAATTAAATTGAATTGAATTAAATTGAATTGAATAAATGAATTGAATTGATTTGAATTGAATTGAATTGAATTGAATTGAATTGAATTGAATTGAATAAATGAATTGAATTGCATTGATTTGAATTGAATTGAATTGAATTGAATAAATGAATTGAATAAATTTGAATTGATTTGAATTGAATTAAATTAAATTGATTTGAATTGACTTGAATTGAATTGAATTGAATTGAATAGATTTGAATTGAATTGAATTGAATTGAATTGATTTGAATTGAATTGAATTGAATTGAATTGATTTGAATTGATTTGAATTGAATTGATTTGAATTGAATTGAATTGAATAAATGAATTGAATTGAATAAATGAACTGAACTGCATTGAATTGAATTGAATTGAATAAATGAATTGAATTAATTTGAATTGAATTAAATTGAATTAAATTGATTTGAATTGAATCGAATTGAATTGATTTGAATTGAATTGACTTGAATTGTATGAATTGAATAAATGAATTGAATTGTATTGAATTGAATTGAATTGAATAAATGAATTGAATAAATTTGAATTGATTTGAATTGATTTGAATTGAATTAAATTGAATTGAATTGAATTGAATAAATTTGAATTGATTTGAATTAAATTAAATTGATTTGAATTGAATTGAATTGAATTGAATTGCCTTGAATTGAATTGAATTGAATTGAATTGAATTGAATTGAATTGAATAAATTTGAATTGATTTGAATTGAATTAAATTAAATTGATTTGAATTGAATTGACTTGAATTGAATGAATTGAATAAAAGAATTGAATTGAATTGAATTAAATTAAATTAAATTGAATAAAATTGAATTGAATTGAATTGATTTGGATTGAATTGATTTGAATTGAAATGAATTGAATAAATGAATTGAATTGATTTGAATTGATTGAATTGAATTGACTTGAATTGAATAAATGAATTGATTTGATTTGAATTGAATTGAATTAAATTGAATTGAAATAAATTGAATTGAATAAATGAATTGAATTAAATTAAATTAAATTGAATTGAATTAAATTGAATTGAATAAATGAATTGAATTGATTTGAATTGAATTGAATTGAATTGAATTGAATTGAATTGAATATAATTGAATAAATGAATTGAATAAATGAATTGAATAAATTTGAATTGATTTGAATTGAATTAAATTAAATTGATTTGAATTGACTTGAATTGAATTGAATTGAATTGAATTGAATAGATTTGAATTGAATTGAATTGAATTGATTTGAATTGAATTAAATTGAATTGATTTGAATTGATTTGAATTGAATTGATTTGAATTGAATTGAATTGAATTGAATTGAATTGAATAAATGAATTGAATTGAATAAATGAACTGAACTGCATTGAATTGAATTGAATTGAATAAATGAATTGAATTAATTTGAATTGAATTAAATTGAATTAAATTGATTTGAATTGAATCGAATTGAATTGATTTGAATTGAATTGACTTGAATTGAATGAATTGAATAAATGAATTGAATTGGATTGAATTGAATTGAATTGAATAAATGAATTGAATAAATTTGAATTGATTTGAATTGATTTGAATTGAATTAAATTGAATTGAATTGAATTGAATAAATTTGAATTGAATTGAATTGAATTAAATTAAATTGATTTGAATTGAATTGAATTGAATTGAATTGAATTGCCTTGAATTGAATTGAATTGAATTGAATTGAATTGGATTGAATTGAATTGAATAAATTTGAATTGATTTGAATTGAATTAAATTAAATTGATTTGAATTGAATTGACTTGAATTGAATGAATTGAATAAAAGAATTGAATTGAATTGAATTAAATTAAATTGAATAAAATTGAATTGAATTGATTTGATTTGAATTGAATTGAATTGATTTGAATTGAATTGAATAAATAAATTGAATTGATTTGAATTGATTTGAATTGAATTGATTTGAATTGTTTGAATTGAATTGACTTGAATTGAATTAAATAAGTGAATTGAATTGAATAAATGAACTGAACTGCATTGAATTGAATTGAATTGAATAAATGAATTGAATTAATTTGAATTGATTTAAATTGAATTGACTTGAATTGAATGAATTGAATAAATGAATTGAATTGATTTGAATTGAATGAAATTGAATTGAATTGATTTGAATTGAACTGCATTGAATTGAATTGAATTGAATAAATGAATTGAATTAATTTGAATTAAATGAAATTAAATTGAATTGATTTGAATTGATTTGAATTGACTTGAATTGAATGAATTGAATAAATAAATTGACTTGATTTGAATTGAATTGAATAAATGAATTGAATAAATGAATTGAATGAATGAATTGAATTGATTTGAATTGATTTGAATTGAATTGAATTGAATTGAATAAATGAATTGAATTGCATTGATTTGAATTGAATTGAATTGAATAAATGAATTGAATAAATTTGAATTGATTTGAATTGAATTAAATTAAATTGATTTGAATTGAATTGACTTGAATTGAATGAATTGAATAAAAGAATTGAATTGAATTGAATTAAATTAAATTAAATTGAATAAAATTGAATTGAATTGATTTGATTTGAATTGAATTGAATTGAATTGATTTGAATTGAATTGAATAAATGAATTGAATTGATTTGAATTGATTTGAATTGAATTGATTTGAATTGTTTGAATTGAATTGACTTGAATTGAATTGAATTGAATTAAATTGAATTGAAATAAATTGAATTAAATTAAATTGAATTGAATTGAATTGAATAAATGAATTGAATAAATGAATTGAATTGAATTGATTTGAATTGAATAAATGAATTGAATTGAATAAATGAATTGAATAAAATTGAATTGGATTGGATTGGATTGGATTGAATTGAATTGCAATGAATTGAATAAATGAATTGAATTGATTTGAATTGATTTGAATTGAATTGAATTGATTTGAATTGACTTGAATTGAATGAATTGAATAAATGAATTGAATTGAATGAAATTGAATTGATTTGAATTGAATTGAATTGATTTGAATTAAATTGACTTGAATTGAATGAATTGAATAAATAAATTGACTTGCTTTGAATTGAATTGAATAAATGAATTGAATTGAATTGAATTAAATAAGTGAATTGAATTGAATTGACCAAATGAATTGAATTGAATTGAATTGATTTGAATTGAGTTCAATTGAATTGAATTGATTTGAATTGAATTGAATTGAATAAATGAATTGAATTGATTTGATTTGAATTGAATTGATTTGAATTGAATTGACTTGAATTGAATTAAATAAGTGAATTGAATTGAATAAATGAACTGAACTGCATTGAATTGAATTGAATTGAATAAATGAATTGAATTAATTTGAATTGATTTAAATTGAATTGACTTGAATTGAATGAATTGAATAAATGAATTGAATTGATTTGAATTGAATGAAATTGAATTGAATTGATTTGAATTGAACTGCATTGAATTGAATTGATTTGAATTGAATTGATTTGAATTGATTTGAATTGAAATGAATTGAATAAATGAATTGAATTGATTTGAATTGATTTGAATTGAATTGAATTGATTTGAATTGAATTGACTTGAATTGAATGAATTGAATAAATAAATTGACTTGCTTTGAATTGAATTGAATAAATGAATTGAATTGAATTGAATTAAATAAGTGAATTGAATTGAATTGACCAAATGAATTGAATTGAATTGATTTGAAATGAACTGCATTGAATTGAATTGAATTGAATAAATGAATTGAATTGATTTGAATTGATTTGAATTGAATTGATTTGAATTGATTGAATTGAATTGACTTGAATTGAATAAATGAATTGAATTGATTAGAATTGAATTGAATTAAATTGAAATAAATTGAATTGAATTGAATAAATGAATTGAATTAAATTAAATTGAATTGAATTGAATAAATGAATTGAATGAATGAATTGAATTTAATTAAATTGAATTGAATTGAATAAATGAATTGAATTGCATTGATTTGAATTGAATTGAATAAATGAATTGAATAAATTTGAATTGATTTGAATTGATATCAATTAAATTGAGTTGAATTGTATTGACTTGAAATGAATGAATTGAATAAAAGAATTGAATTGATTTGAATTGAAATTAATTAAATTAAATTGAATTGAATTGATTTGAATTGAATTGAATTGAATTGAATTGAATTGAATTGATTTGATTTGAATTGAATTGACTTGAATTGGATCAATTGAATAAATGAATTGAATTGAATTAAATTGAATTAAATTGATTTGAATTGAATCGAATTGAATTGATTTGAATTGAATTGACTTGAATTGAATGAATTGAATAAATGAATTGAATTGAATTGAATAAATGAATTGAATAAATTTGAATTGATTTGAATTGATTTGAATTGAATTAAATTGAATTGAATTGAATTTAATTGAATTGAATTGAATAAATGAATTGAATTGATTTGAATTGAATTCAATTAAATTGAATTGAAATAAATTGAATTGAATTGAATAAATGAATTGAATTAAATTAAATTGATATGAATTAAATTGAATTGAATTGAATAAATGAATTGAATTGAATTGAATTGAATAAATGAATTGAATTGATTTGAATTGAATTGAATTAAATTGAATTGAAATAAATTGAATTGAATTGAATAAATGAATTGAATTAAATTAAATTGAATTGAATTGAATCGAATTGAATTGAATTGAATAAATGAATTGAATAAATGAATTGAATTGAATTGATTTGGATTGAATTGAATTGAATTGATTTGAATTGAAATGAATTGAATAAATGAATTGAATTGATTTGAATTGATTGAATTGAATTGACTTGAATTGAATAAATGAATTGATTTGATTTGAATTGAATTGAATTAAATTGAATTGAAATAAATTGAATTGAATTGAATAAATGAATTGAATTAAATTAAATTAAATTGAATTGAATTAAATTGAATTGAATAAATGAATTGAATTGATTTGAATTGAATTGAATTGAATTGAATTGAATTGAATTGAATTGAATTGAATTGAATAAATGAATTGAATTGCATTGATTTGAATTGAATTGAATTGAATTGAATAAATGAATTGAATAAATTTGAATTGATTTGAATTGAATTAAATTAAATTGATTTGAATTGACTTGAATTGAATTGAATTGAATTGAATAGATTTGAATTGAATTGAATTGAATTGATTTGAATTGAATTGAATTGAATTGAATTGATTTGAATTGATTTGAATTGAATTGATTTGAATTGAATTGAATTGAATAAATGAATTGAATTGAATAAATGAACTGAACTGCATTGAATTGAATTGAATTGAATAAATGAATTGAATTAATTTGAATTGAATTAAATTGAATTAAATTGATTTGAATTGAATCGAATTGAATTGATTTGAATTGAATTGACTTGAATTGTATGAATTGAATAAATGAATTGAATTGTATTGAATTGAATTGAATTGAATAAATGAATTGAATAAATTTGAATTGATTTGAATTGATTTGAATTGAATTAAATTGAATTGAATTGAATTGAATAAATTTGAATTGATTTGAATTAAATTAAATTGATTTGAATTGAATTGAATTGAATTGAATTGCCTTGAATTGAATTGAATTGAATTGAATTGAATTGAATTGAATAAATTTGAATTGATTTGAATTGAATTAAATTAAATTGATTTGAATTGAATTGACTTGAATTGAATGAATTGAATAAAAGAATTGAATTGAATTGAATTAAATTAAATTAAATTGAATAAAATTGAATTGAATTGAATTGATTTGGATTGAATTGATTTGAATTGAAATGAATTGAATAAATGAATTGAATTGATTTGAATTGATTGAATTGAATTGACTTGAATTGAATAAATGAATTGATTTGATTTGAATTGAATTGAATTAAATTGAATTGAAATAAATTGAATTGAATAAATGAATTGAATTAAATTAAATTAAATTGAATTGAATTAAATTGAATTGAATAAATGAATTGAATTGATTTGAATTGAATTGAATTGAATTGAATTGAATTGAATTGAATATAATTGAATAAATGAATTGAATAAATGAATTGAATAAATTTGAATTGATTTGAATTGAATTAAATTAAATTGATTTGAATTGACTTGAATTGAATTGAATTGAATTGAATTGAATAGATTTGAATTGAATTGAATTGAATTGATTTGAATTGAATTAAATTGAATTGATTTGAATTGATTTGAATTGAATTGATTTGAATTGAATTGAATTGAATTGAATTGAATTGAATTGAATAAATGAATTGAATTGAATAAATGAACTGAACTGCATTGAATTGAATTGAATTGAATAAATGAATTGAATTAATTTGAATTGAATTAAATTGAATTAAATTGATTTGAATTGAATCGAATTGAATTGATTTGAATTGAATTGACTTGAATTGAATGAATTGAATAAATGAATTGAATTGGATTGAATTGAATTGAATTGAATAAATGAATTGAATAAATTTGAATTGATTTGAATTGATTTGAATTGAATTAAATTGAATTGAATTGAATTGAATAAATTTGAATTGAATTGAATTGAATTAAATTAAATTGATTTGAATTGAATTGAATTGAATTGAATTGAATTGCCTTGAATTGAATTGAATTGAATTGAATTGAATTGGATTGAATTGAATTGAATAAATTTGAATTGATTTGAATTGAATTAAATTAAATTGATTTGAATTGAATTGACTTGAATTGAATGAATTGAATAAAAGAATTGAATTGAATTGAATTAAATTAAATTGAATAAAATTGAATTGAATTGATTTGATTTGAATTGAATTGAATTGATTTGAATTGAATTGAATAAATAAATTGAATTGATTTGAATTGATTTGAATTGAATTGATTTGAATTGTTTGAATTGAATTGACTTGAATTGAATTAAATAAGTGAATTGAATTGAATAAATGAACTGAACTGCATTGAATTGAATTGAATTGAATAAATGAATTGAATTAATTTGAATTGATTTAAATTGAATTGACTTGAATTGAATGAATTGAATAAATGAATTGAATTGATTTGAATTGAATGAAATTGAATTGAATTGATTTGAATTGAACTGCATTGAATTGAATTGAATTGAATAAATGAATTGAATTAATTTGAATTAAATGAAATTAAATTGAATTGATTTGAATTGATTTGAATTGACTTGAATTGAATGAATTGAATAAATAAATTGACTTGATTTGAATTGAATTGAATAAATGAATTGAATAAATGAATTGAATGAATGAATTGAATTGATTTGAATTGATTTGAATTGAATTGAATTGAATTGAATAAATGAATTGAATTGCATTGATTTGAATTGAATTGAATTGAATAAATGAATTGAATAAATTTGAATTGATTTGAATTGAATTAAATTAAATTGATTTGAATTGAATTGACTTGAATTGAATGAATTGAATAAAAGAATTGAATTGAATTGAATTAAATTAAATTAAATTGAATAAAATTGAATTGAATTGATTTGATTTGAATTGAATTGAATTGAATTGATTTGAATTGAATTGAATAAATGAATTGAATTGATTTGAATTGATTTGAATTGAATTGATTTGAATTGTTTGAATTGAATTGACTTGAATTGAATTGAATTGAATTAAATTGAATTGAAATAAATTGAATTAAATTAAATTGAATTGAATTGAATTGAATAAATGAATTGAATAAATGAATTGAATTGAATTGATTTGAATTGAATAAATGAATTGAATTGAATAAATGAATTGAATAAAATTGAATTGGATTGGATTGGATTGGATTGAATTGAATTGCAATGAATTGAATAAATGAATTGAATTGATTTGAATTGATTTGAATTGAATTGATTTGAATTGACTTGAATTGAATGAATTGAATAAATGAATTGAATTGAATGAAATTGAATTGATTTGAATTGAATTGAATTGATTTGAATTAAATTGACTTGAATTGAATGAATTGAATAAATAAATTGACTTGCTTTGAATTGAATTGAATAAATGAATTGAATTGAATTGAATTAAATAAGTGAATTGAATTGAATTGACCAAATGAATTGAATTGAATTGAATTGATTTGAATTGAGTTCAATTGAATTGAATTGATTTGAATTGAATTGAATTGAATAAATGAATTGAATTGATTTGATTTGAATTGAATTGATTTGAATTGAATTGACTTGAATTGAATTAAATAAGTGAATTGAATTGAATAAATGAACTGAACTGCATTGAATTGAATTGAATTGAATAAATGAATTGAATTAATTTGAATTGATTTAAATTGAATTGACTTGAATTGAATGAATTGAATAAATGAATTGAATTGATTTGAATTGAATGAAATTGAATTGAATTGATTTGAATTGAACTGCATTGAATTGAATTGATTTGAATTGAATTGATTTGAATTGATTTGAATTGAAATGAATTGAATAAATGAATTGAATTGATTTGAATTGATTTGAATTGAATTGAATTGATTTGAATTGAATTGACTTGAATTGAATGAATTGAATAAATAAATTGACTTGCTTTGAATTGAATTGAATAAATGAATTGAATTGAATTGAATTAAATAAGTGAATTGAATTGAATTGACCAAATGAATTGAATTGAATTGATTTGAAATGAACTGCATTGAATTGAATTGAATTGAATAAATGAATTGAATTGATTTGAATTGATTTGAATTGAATTGATTTGAATTGATTGAATTGAATTGACTTGAATTGAATAAATGAATTGAATTGATTAGAATTGAATTGAATTAAATTGAATTGAAATAAATTGAATTGAATTGAATAAATGAATTGAATTAAATTAAATTGAATTGAATTGAATAAATGAATTGAATGAATGAATTGAATTTAATTAAATTGAATTGAATTGAATAAATGAATTGAATTGCATTGATTTGAATTGAATTGAATAAATGAATTGAATAAATTTGAATTGATTTGAATTGATATCAATTAAATTGAGTTGAATTGTATTGACTTGAAATGAATGAATTGAATAAAAGAATTGAATTGATTTGAATTGAAATTAATTAAATTAAATTGAATTGAATTGATTTGAATTGAATTGAATTGAATTGAATTGAATTGAATTGATTTGATTTGAATTGAATTGACTTGAATTGGATCAATTGAATAAATGAATTGAATTGAATTAAATTGAATTAAATTGATTTGAATTGAATCGAATTGAATTGATTTGAATTGAATTGACTTGAATTGAATGAATTGAATAAATGAATTGAATTGAATTGAATAAATGAATTGAATAAATTTGAATTGATTTGAATTGATTTGAATTGAATTAAATTGAATTGAATTGAATTTAATTGAATTGAATTGAATAAATGAATTGAATTGATTTGAATTGAATTCAATTAAATTGAATTGAAATAAATTGAATTGAATTGAATAAATGAATTGAATTAAATTAAATTGATATGAATTAAATTGAATTGAATTGAATAAATGAATTGAATTGAATTGAATTGAATAAATGAATTGAATTGATTTGAATTGAATTGAATTAAATTGAATTGAAATAAATTGAATTGAATTGAATAAATGAATTGAATTAAATTAAATTGAATTGAATTGAATCGAATTGAATTGAATTGAATAAATGAATTGAATAAATGAATTGAATTGAATTGATTTGGATTGAATTGAATTGAATTGATTTGAATTGAAATGAATTGAATAAATGAATTGAATTGATTTGAATTGATTGAATTGAATTGACTTGAATTGAATAAATGAATTGATTTGATTTGAATTGAATTGAATTAAATTGAATTGAAATAAATTGAATTGAATTGAATAAATGAATTGAATTAAATTAAATTAAATTGAATTGAATTAAATTGAATTGAATAAATGAATTGAATTGATTTGAATTGAATTGAATTGAATTGAATTGAATTGAATTGAATTGAATTGAATAAATGAATTGAATTGCATTGATTTGAATTGAATTGAATTGAATTGAATAAATGAATTGAATAAATTTGAATTGATTTGAATTGAATTAAATTAAATTGATTTGAATTGACTTGAATTGAATTGAATTGAATTGAATAGATTTGAATTGAATTGAATTGAATTGATTTGAATTGAATTGAATTGAATTGAATTGATTTGAATTGATTTGAATTGAATTGATTTGAATTGAATTGAATTGAATAAATGAATTGAATTGAATAAATGAACTGAACTGCATTGAATTGAATTGAATTGAATAAATGAATTGAATTAATTTGAATTGAATTAAATTGAATTAAATTGATTTGAATTGAATCGAATTGAATTGATTTGAATTGAATTGACTTGAATTGTATGAATTGAATAAATGAATTGAATTGTATTGAATTGAATTGAATTGAATAAATGAATTGAATAAATTTGAATTGATTTGAATTGATTTGAATTGAATTAAATTGAATTGAATTGAATTGAATAAATTTGAATTGATTTGAATTAAATTAAATTGATTTGAATTGAATTGAATTGAATTGAATTGCCTTGAATTGAATTGAATTGAATTGAATTGAATTGAATTGAATAAATTTGAATTGATTTGAATTGAATTAAATTAAATTGATTTGAATTGAATTGACTTGAATTGAATGAATTGAATAAAAGAATTGAATTGAATTGAATTAAATTAAATTAAATTGAATAAAATTGAATTGAATTGAATTGATTTGGATTGAATTGATTTGAATTGAAATGAATTGAATAAATGAATTGAATTGATTTGAATTGATTGAATTGAATTGACTTGAATTGAATAAATGAATTGATTTGATTTGAATTGAATTGAATTAAATTGAATTGAAATAAATTGAATTGAATAAATGAATTGAATTAAATTAAATTAAATTGAATTGAATTAAATTGAATTGAATAAATGAATTGAATTGATTTGAATTGAATTGAATTGAATTGAATTGAATTGAATTGAATATAATTGAATAAATGAATTGAATAAATGAATTGAATAAATTTGAATTGATTTGAATTGAATTAAATTAAATTGATTTGAATTGACTTGAATTGAATTGAATTGAATTGAATTGAATAGATTTGAATTGAATTGAATTGAATTGATTTGAATTGAATTAAATTGAATTGATTTGAATTGATTTGAATTGAATTGATTTGAATTGAATTGAATTGAATTGAATTGAATTGAATAAATGAATTGAATTGAATAAATGAACTGAACTGCATTGAATTGAATTGAATTGAATAAATGAATTGAATTAATTTGAATTGAATTAAATTGAATTAAATTGATTTGAATTGAATCGAATTGAATTGATTTGAATTGAATTGACTTGAATTGAATGAATTGAATAAATGAATTGAATTGGATTGAATTGAATTGAATTGAATAAATGAATTGAATAAATTTGAATTGATTTGAATTGATTTGAATTGAATTAAATTGAATTGAATTGAATTGAATAAATTTGAATTGAATTGAATTGAATTAAATTAAATTGATTTGAATTGAATTGAATTGAATTGAATTGAATTGCCTTGAATTGAATTGAATTGAATTGAATTGAATTGAATTGGATTGAATTGAATTGAATAAATTTGAATTGATTTGAATTGAATTAAATTAAATTGATTTGAATTGAATTGACTTGAATTGAATGAATTGAATAAAAGAATTGAATTGAATTGAATTAAATTAAATTGAATAAAATTGAATTGAATTGATTTGATTTGAATTGAATTGAATTGATTTGAATTGAATTGAATAAATAAATTGAATTGATTTGAATTGATTTGAATTGAATTGATTTGAATTGTTTGAATTGAATTGACTTGAATTGAATTAAATAAGTGAATTGAATTGAATAAATGAACTGAACTGCATTGAATTGAATTGAATTGAATAAATGAATTGAATTAATTTGAATTGATTTAAATTGAATTGACTTGAATTGAATGAATTGAATAAATGAATTGAATTGATTTGAATTGAATGAAATTGAATTGAATTGATTTGAATTGAACTGCATTGAATTGAATTGAATTGATTTGAATTGAATTGATTTGAATTGATTTGAATTGAAATGAATTGAATAAATGAATTGAATTGATTTGAATTGAATTGATTTGAATTGATTGAATTAAATTAACTTGAATTGAATAAATGAATTGAATAAATTTGAATTGATTTGAATTGAATTAAATTAAATTGATTTGAATTGACTTGAATTGAATTGAATTGAATTGAATTGAATTGAATTGAATAGATTTGAATTGAATTGAATTGAATTGATTTGAATTGAATTAAATTGAATTGATTTGAATTGATTTGAATTGATTTGAATTGAATTGAATTGAATTGAATTGAATTGAATTGAATTGAATAAATGAATTGAATTGCATTGATTTGAATTGAATTGAATTGAATTGAATAAATGAATTGAATAAATTTGAATTGATTTGAATTGAATTAAATTAAATTGATTTGAATTGACTTGAATTGAATTGAATTGAATTGAATAGATTTGAATTGAATTGAATTGAATTGATTTGAATTGAATTGAATTGAATTGAATTGATTTGAATTGATTTGAATTGAATTGATTTGAATTGAATTGAATTGAATAAATGAATTGAATTGAATAAATGAACTGAACTGCATTGAATTGAATTGAATTGAATAAATGAATTGAATTAATTTGAATTGAATTAAATTGAATTAAATTGATTTGAATTGAATCGAATTGAATTGATTTGAATTGAATTGACTTGAATTGTATGAATTGAATAAATGAATTGAATTGTATTGAATTGAATTGAATTGAATAAATGAATTGAATAAATTTGAATTGATTTGAATTGATTTGAATTGAATTAAATTGAATTGAATTGAATTGAATAAATTTGAATTGATTTGAATTAAATTAAATTGATTTGAATTGAATTGAATTGAATTGAATTGCCTTGAATTGAATTGAATTGAATTGAATTGAATTGAATAAATTTGAATTGATTTGAATTGAATTAAATTAAATTGATTTGAATTGAATTGACTTGAATTGAATGAATTGAATAAAAGAATTGAATTGAATTGAATTAAATTAAATTAAATTGAATAAAATTGAATTGAATTGAATTGATTTGGATTGAATTGATTTGAATTGAAATGAATTGAATAAATGAATTGAATTGATTTGAATTGATTGAATTGAATTGACTTGAATTGAATAAATGAATTGATTTGATTTGAATTGAATTGAATTAAATTGAATTGAAATAAATTGAATTGAATAAATGAATTGAATTAAATTAAATTAAATTGAATTGAATTAAATTGAATAAATGAATTGAATTGATTTGAATTGAATTGAATTGAATTGAATTGAATTGAATATAATTGAATAAATGAATTGAATAAATGAATTGAATAAATTTGAATTGATTTGAATTGAATTAAATTAAATTGATTTGAATTGACTTGAATTGAATTGAATTGAATTGAATTGAATAGATTTGAATTGAATTGAATTGAATTGATTTGAATTGAATTAAATTGAATTGATTTGAATTGATTTGAATTGAATTGATTTGAATTGAATTGAATTGAATTGAATTGAATTGAATTGAATAAATGAATTGAATTGAATAAATGAACTGAACTGCATTGAATTGAATTGAATTGAATAAATGAATTGAATTAATTTGAATTGAATTAAATTGAATTAAATTGATTTGAATTGAATCGAATTGAATTGATTTGAATTGAATTGACTTGAATTGAATGAATTGAATAAATGAATTGAATTGGATTGAATTGAATTGAATTGAATAAATGAATTGAATAAATTTGAATTGATTTGAATTGATTTGAATTGAATTAAATTGAATTGAATTGAATTGAATAAATTTGAATTGAATTGAATTGAATTAAATTAAATTGATTTGAATTGAATTGAATTGAATTGAATTGAATTGCCTTGAATTGAATTGAATTGAATTGAATTGAATTGGATTGAATTGAATTGAATAAATTTGAATTGATTTGAATTGAATTAAATTAAATTGATTTGAATTGAATTGACTTGAATTGAATGAATTGAATAAAAGAATTGAATTGAATTGAATTAAATTAAATTGAATAAAATTGAATTGAATTGATTTGATTTGAATTGAATTGAATTGATTTGAATTGAATTGAATAAATAAATTGAATTGATTTGAATTGATTTGAATTGAATTGATTTGAATTGTTTGAATTGAATTGACTTGAATTGAATTAAATAAGTGAATTGAATTGAATAAATGAACTGAACTGCATTGAATTGAATTGAATTGAATAAATGAATTGAATTAATTTGAATTGATTTAAATTGAATTGACTTGAATTGAATGAATTGAATAAATGAATTGAATTGATTTGAATTGAATGAAATTGAATTGAATTGATTTGAATTGAACTGCATTGAATTGAATTGAATTGATTTGAATTGAATTGATTTGAATTGATTTGAATTGAAATGAATTGAATAAATGAATTGAATTGATTTGAATTGAATTGATTTGAATTGATTGAATTAAATTAACTTGAATTGAATAAATGAATTGAATAAATTTGAATTGATTTGAATTGAATTAAATTAAATTGATTTGAATTGACTTGAATTGAATTGAATTGAATTGAATTGAATAGATTTGAATTGAATTGAATTGAATTGATTTGAATTGAATTAAATTGAATTGATTTGAATTGATTTGAATTGAATTGATTTGAATTGAATTGAATTGAATTGAATTGAATTGAATTGAATAAATGAATTGAATTGAATAAATGAACTGAACTGCATTGAATTGAATTGAATTGAATAAATGAATTGAATTAATTTGAATTGAATTAAATTGAATTAAATTGATTTGAATTGAATCGAATTGAATTGATTTGAATTGAATTGACTTGAATTGAATGAATTGAATAAATGAATTGAATTGGATTGAATTGAATTGAATTGAATTAATGAATTGAATAAATTTGAATTGATTTGAATTGATTTGAATTGAATTAAATTGAATTGAATTGAATTGAATAAATTTGAATTGATTTGAATTGAATTAAATTAAATTGATTTGAATTGAATTGAATTGAATTGAATTGCCTTGAATTGAATTGAATTGAATTGAATTGAATTGGATTGAATTGATTTGAATAAATTTGAATTGATTTGAATTGAATTAAATTAAATTGATTTGAATTGAATTGACTTGAATTGAATGAATTGAATAAAAGAATTGAATTGAATTGAATTAAATTAAATTGAATAAAATTGAATTGAATTGATTTGATTTGAATTGAATTGAATTGAATTGATTTGAATTGAATTGAATAAATAAATTGAATTGATTTGAATTGATTTGAATTGAATTGATTTGAATTGTTTGAATTGAATTGACTTGAATTGAATTAAATAAGTGAATTGAATTGAATAAATGAACTGAACTGCATTGAATTGAATTGAATTGAATAAATGAATTGAATTAATTTGAATTGATTTAAATTGAATTGACTTGAATTGAATGAATTGAATAAATGAATTGAATTGATTTGAATTGAATGAAATTGAATTGAATTGATTTGAATTGAACTGCATTGAATTGAATTGAATTGATTTGAATTGAATTGATTTGAATTGATTTGAATTGAAATGAATTGAATAAATGAATTAAATTGATTTGAATTGAATTGATTTGAATTGATTGAATTAAATTAACTTGAATTGAATAAATGAATTGAATTGATTTGAATTGAATTAAATTGAATTGAAATAAATTGAATTGAATTGAATAAATGAATTGAATTAAATTAAATTGAATTGAATTGAATTGAATAAATGAATTGAATTGATTTGAATTGAATTGAATTTAATAAATGAATTGAATTGATTTGAATTGAATTCAATTGAATTGAATTGAATAAATGAATTGAATAAATTTGAATTGATTTGAATTGAATTAATTTGAATTGAATTGAATTAAATTGAATTGAATTTAATTGAATTGAATTGAATAAATGAATTGAATTAAATTGAATTAAATAAGTGAATTAAATTGAATAAATGAACTGAACTGCATTGAATTGAATTGAATTGAATAAATGAATTGAATTAATTTGAATTAAATGAAATTAAATTGAATTGATTTGAATTGATTTGAATTGACTTGAATTGAATGAATTGAATAAATAAATTGACTTGATTTGAATTGAATTGAATAAATGAATTGAATAAATGAATTGAATGAATGAATTGAATTGATTTGAATTGATTTGAATTGAATTGAATTGAATTGAATAAATGAATTGAATTGCATTGATTTGAATTGAATTGAATTGAATAAATGAATTGAATAAATTTGAATTGATTTGAATTGAATTAAATTAAATTGATTTGAATTGAATTGACTTGAATTGAATGAATTGAATAAAAGAATTGAATTGAATTGAATTAAATTAAATTAAATTGAATAAAATTGAATTGAATTGATTTGATTTGAATTGAATTGAATTGAATTGATTTGAATTGAATAAATGAATTGAATTGATTTGAATTGATTTGAATTGAATTGATTTGAATTGTTTGAATTGAATTGACTTGAATTGAATTGAATTGAATTAAATTGAATTGAAATAAATTGAATTAAATTAAATTGAATTGAATTGAATTGAATAAATGAATTGAATAAATGAATTGAATTGAATTGATTTGAATTGAATTGAATAAATGAATTGAATTGAATAAATGAATTGAATAAAATTGAATTGGATTGGATTGGATTGGATTGAATTGAATTGCAATGAATTGAATAAATGAATTGAATTGATTTGAATTGATTTGAATTGAATTGAATTGATTTGAATTGACTTGAATTGAATGAATTGAATAAATGAATTGAATTGAATGAAATTGAATTGATTTGAATTGAATTGAATTGATTTGAATTAAATTGACTTGAATTGAATGAATTGAATAAATAAATTGACTTGCTTTGAATTGAATTGAATAAATGAATTGAATTGAATTGAATTAAATAAGTGAATTGAATTGAATTGACCAAATGAATTGAATTGAATTGAATTGATTTGAATTGAGTTCAATTGAATTGAATTGATTTGAATTGAATTGAATTGAATAAATGAATTGAATTGATTTGATTTGAATTGAATTGATTTGAATTGAATTGACTTGAATTGAATTAAATAAGTGAATTGAATTGAATAAATGAACTGAACTGCATTGAATTGAATTGAATTGAATAAATGAATTGAATTAATTTGAATTGATTTAAATTGAATTGACTTGAATTGAATGAATTGAATAAATGAATTGAATTGATTTGAATTGAATGAAATTGAATTGAATTGATTTGAATTGAACTGCATTGAATTGAATTGATTTGAATTGAATTGATTTGAATTGATTTGAATTGAAATGAATTGAATAAATGAATTGAATTGATTTGAATTGATTTGAATTGAATTGAATTGATTTGAATTGAATTGACTTGAATTGAATGAATTGAATAAATAAATTGACTTGCTTTGAATTGAATTGAATAAATGAATTGAATTGAATTGAATTAAATAAGTGAATTGAATTGAATTGACCAAATGAATTGAATTGAATTGAATTGATTTGAATTGAACTGCATTGAATTGAATTGAATTGAATAAATGAATTGAATTGATTTGAATTGATTTGAATTGAATAAATGAATTGAATTGATTTGAATTGATTTGAATTGAATTGATTTGAATTGATTGAATTGAATTGACTTGAATTGAATAAATGAATTGATTTGATTTGAATTGAATTGAATTAAATTGAATTGAAATAAATTGAATTGAATTGAATAAATGAATTGAATTAAATTAAATTGAGTTGAATTGAATTAAATAAGTGAATTGAATTGAATTGAATAAATGAATTGAATTGAATTGATTTGAATTGAACTGCATTGAATTGAATAAATGAATTGAATTGATTTGAATTGATTTGAATTGAATTGAATTGAATTGATTTAAATTGAATTGACTTAAATTGAATGAATTGAATAAATGAATTGAATTGAATTGATTTGAATTGAATTGATTTGAATTGAATTGAATTGATTTGAATTGAATTGACTTGAATTGAAATGAATTGAATAAATGAATTGAATTGATTTGAATTGATTTGAATTGAATTGATTTGAATTGATTGAATTGAATTGACTTGAATTGAATAAATGAATTGAATTGATTAGAATTGAATTGAATTAAATTGAATTGAAATAAATTGAATTGAATTGAATAAATGAATTGAATTAAATTAAATTGAATTGAATTGAATAAATGAATTGAATGAATGAATTGAATTTAATTAAATTGAATTGAATTGAATAAATGAATTGAATTGCATTGATTTGAATTGAATTGAATAAATGAATTGAATAAATTTGAATTGATTTGAATTGATATCAATTAAATTGAGTTGAATTGTATTGACTTGAAATGAATGAATTGAATAAAAGAATTGAATTGATTTGAATTGAAATTAATTAAATTAAATTGAATTGAATTGATTTGAATTGAATTGAATTGAATTGAATTGAATTGAATTGTATTGATTTGATTTGAATTGAATTGACTTGAATTGGATCAATTGAATAAATGAATTGAATTGAATTAAATTGAATTAAATTGATTTGAATTGAATCGAATTGAATTGATTTGAATTGAATTGACTTGAATTGAATGAATTGAATAAATGAATTGAATTGAATTGAATAAATGAATTGAATAAATTTGAATTGATTTGAATTGATTTGAATTGAATTAAATTGAATTGAATTTAATTGAATTGAATTGAATAAATGAATTGAATTGATTTGAATTGAATTCAATTAAATTGAATTGAAATAAATTGAATTGAATTGAATAAATGAATTGAATTAAATTATATTGATATGAATTAAATTGAATTGAATTGAATAAATGAATTGAATTGAATTGAATTGAATAAATGAATTGAATTGATTTGAATTGAATTGAATTAAATTGAATTGAAATAAATTGAATTGAATTGAATAAATGAATTGAATTGATTTGAATTGAATTAAATTGAATTGAAATAAATTGAATTGAATTGAATAAATGAATTGAATTAAATTAAATTGAATTGAATTGAAATGAATAAATGAATTGAATTGATTTGAATTGAATTGAATTTAATAAATGAATTGAATTGATTTGAATTGAATTCAATTGAATTGAATTGAATAAATGAATTGAATAAATTTGAATTGATTTGAATTGAATTAATTTGAATTGAATTGAATTAAATTGAATTGAATTTAATTGAATTGAATTGAATAAATGAATTGAATTAAATTGAATTAAATAAGTGAATTAAATTGAATAAATGAACTGAACTGCATTGAATTGAATTGAATTGAATAAATGAATTGAATTAATTTGAATTAAATGAAATTAAATTGAATTGATTTGAATTGATTTGAATTGACTTGAATTGAATGAATTGAATAAATAAATTGACTTGATTTGAATTGAATTGAATAAATGAATTGAATAAATGAATTGAATGAATGAATTGAATTGATTTGAATTGATTTGAATTGAATTGAATTGAATTGAATAAATGAATTGAATTGCATTGATTTGAATTGAATTGAATTGAATAAATGAATTGAATAAATTTGAATTGATTTGAATTGAATTAAATTAAATTGATTTGAATTGAATTGACTTGAATTGAATGAATTGAATAAAAGAATTGAATTGAATTGAATTAAATTAAATTAAATTGAATAAAATTGAATTGAATTGATTTGATTTGAATTGAATTGAATTGAATTGATTTGAATTGAATTGAATAAATGAATTGAATTGATTTGAATTGATTTGAATTGAATTGATTTGAATTGTTTGAATTGAATTGACTTGAATTGAATTGAATTGAATTAAATTGAATTGAAATAAATTAAATTAAATTAAATTGAATTGAATTGAATTGAATAAATGAATTGAATAAATGAATTGAATTGAATTGATTTGAATTGAATTGAATAAATGAATTGAATTGAATAAATGAATTGAATAAAATTGAATTGGATTGGATTGGATTGGATTGAATTGAATTGCAATGAATTGAATAAATGAATTGAATTGATTTGAATTGATTTGAATTGAATTGAATTGATTTGAATTGACTTGAATTGAATGAATTGAATAAATGAATTGAATTGAATGAAATTGAATTGATTTGAATTGAATTGAATTGATTTGAATTAAATTGACTTGAATTGAATGAATTGAATAAATAAATTGACTTGCTTTGAATTGAATTGAATAAATGAATTGAATTGAATTGAATTAAATAAGTGAATTGAATTGAATTGACCAAATGAATTGAATTGAATTGAATTGATTTGAATTGAGTTCAATTGAATTGAATTGATTTGAATTGAATTGAATTGAATAAATGAATTGAATTGATTTGATTTGAATTGAATTGATTTGAATTGAATTGACTTGAATTGAATTAAATAAGTGAATTGAATTGAATAAATGAACTGAACTGCATTGAATTGAATTGAATTGAATTGATTTGAATTGAACTGCATTGAATTGAATTGATTTGAATTGAATTGATTTGAATTGATTTGAATTGAAATGAATTGAATAAATGAATTGAATTGATTTGAATTGATTTGAATTGAATTGAATTGATTTGAATTGAATTGACTTGAATTGAATGAATTGAATAAATAAATTGACTTGCTTTGAATTGAATTGAATAAATGAATTGAATTGAATTGAATTAAATAAGTGAATTGAATTGAATTGACCAAATGAATTGAATTGAATTGAATTGATTTGAATTGAACTGCATTGAATTGAATTGAATTGAATAAATGAATTGAATTGATTTGAATTGATTTGAATTGAATAAATGAATTGAATTGATTTGAATTGATTTGAATTGAATTGATTTGAATTGATTGAATTGAATTGACTTGAATTGAATAAATGAATTGATTTGATTTGAATTGAATTGAATTAAATTGAATTGAAATAAATTGAATTGAATTGAATAAATGAATTGAATTAAATTAAATTGAGTTGAATTGAATTAAATAAGTGAATTGAATTGAATTGAATAAATGAATTGAATTGAATTGATTTGAATTGAACTGCATTGAATTGAATAAATGAATTGAATTGATTTGAATTGATTTGAATTGAATTGAATTGAATTGATTTAAATTGAATTGACTTAAATTGAATGAATTGAATAAATGAATTGAATTGAATTGATTTGAATTGAATTGATTTGAATTGAATTGAATTGATTTGAATTGAATTGACTTGAATTGAAATGAATTGAATAAATGAATTGAATTGATTTGAATTGATTTGAATTGAATTGATTTGAATTGATTGAATTGAATTGACTTGAATTGAATAAATGAATTGAATTGATTAGAATTGAATTGAATTAAATTGAATTGAAATAAATTGAATTGAATTGAATAAATGAATTGAATTAAATTAAATTGAATTGAATTGAATAAATGAATTGAATGAATGAATTGAATTTAATTAAATTGAATTGAATTGAATAAATGAATTGAATTGCATTGATTTGAATTGAATTGAATAAATGAATTGAATAAATTTGAATTGATTTGAATTGATATCAATTAAATTGAGTTGAATTGTATTGACTTGAAATGAATGAATTGAATAAAAGAATTGAATTGATTTGAATTGAAATTAATTAAATTGAATTGAATTGAATTGAATTGAATTGAATTGAATTGAATTGATTTGATTTGAATTGAATTGACTTGAATTGGATCAATTGAATAAATGAATTGAATTGAATTAAATTGAATTAAATTGATTTGAATTGAATCGAATTGAATTGATTTGAATTGAATTGACTTGAATTGAATGAATTGAATAAATGAATTGAATTGAATTGAATAAATGAATTGAATAAATTTGAATTGATTTGAATTGATTTGAATTGAATTAAATTGAATTGAATTGAATTTAATTGAATTGAATTGAATAAATGAATTGAATTGATTTGAATTGAATTCAATTAAATTGAATTGAAATAAATTGAATTGAATTGAATAAATGAATTGAATTAAATTAAATTGATATGAATTAAATTGAATTGAATTGAATAAATGAATTGAATTGAATTGAATTGAATAAATGAATTGAATTGATTTGAATTGAATTGAATTAAATTGAATTGAAATAAATTGAATTGAATTGAATAAATGAATTGAATTAAATTAAATTGAATTGAATTGAATCGAATTGAATTGAATTGAATAAATGAATTGAATAAATGAATTGAATTGAATTGATTTGGATTGAATTGAATTGAATTGATTTGAATTGAAATGAATTGAATAAATGAATTGAATTGATTTGAATTGATTGAATTGAATTGACTTGAATTGAATAAATGAATTGATTTGATTTGAATTGAATTGAATTAAATTGAATTGAAATAAATTGAATTGAATTGAATAAATGAATTGAATTAAATTAAATTAAATTAAATTGAATTGAATTAAATTGAATTGAATAAATGAATTGAATTGATTTGAATTGAATTGAATTGAATTGAATTGAATTGAATTGAATTGAATTGAATTGAATTGAATTGAATTGAATTGAATTGAATAAATGAATTGAATTGCATTGATTTGAATTGAATTGAATTGAATTGAATAAATGAATTGAATAAATTTGAATTGATTTGAATTGAATTAAATTAAATTGATTTGAATTGACTTGAATTGAATTGAATTGAATTGAATTGAATAGATTTGAATTGAATTGAATTGAATTGAATTGATTTGAATTGAATTGAATTGAATTGATTTGAATTGATTTGAATTGAATTGATTTGAATTGAATTGAATTGAATAAATGAATTGAATTGAATAAATGAACTGAACTGCATTGAATTGAATTGAATTGAATAAATGAATTGAATTAATTTGAATTGAATTAAATTGAATTAAATTGATTTGAATTGAATCGAATTGAATTGATTTGAATTGAATTGACTTGAATTGAATGAATTGAATAAATGAATTGAATTGTATTGAATTGAATTGAATAAATGAATTGAATAAATTTGAATTGATTTGAATTGATTTGAATTGAATTAAATTGAATTGAATTGAATTGAATAAATTTGAATTGATTTGAATTGAATTAAATTAAATTGATTTGAATTGAATTGAATTGAATTGAATTGCCTTGAATTGAATTGAATTGAATTGAATTGAATTGAATTGAATAAATTTGAATTGATTTGAATTGAATTAAATTAAATTGATTTGAATTGAATTGACTTGAATTGAATGAATTGAATAAAAGAATTGAATTGAATTGAATTAAATTAAATTAAATTGAATAAAATTGAATTGAATTGATTTGATTTGAATTGAATTGAATTGATTTGAATTGAATTGAATAAATAAATTGAATTGATTTGAATTGATTTGAATTGAATTGATTTGAATTGTTTGAATTGAATTGACTTGAATTGAATTAAATAAGTAAATTGAATTGAATAAATGAACTGAACTGCATTGAATTGAATTGAATTGAATAAATGAATTGAATTAATTTGAATTGTTTTAAATTGAATTGACTTGAATTGAATGAATTGAATAAATGAATTGAATTGATTTGAATTGAATGAAATTGAATTGAATTGATTTGAATTGAACTGCATTGAATTGAATTGAATTGATTTGAATTGAATTGATTTGAATTGATTTGAATTGAAATGAATTGAATAAATGAATTGAATTGATTTGAATTGATTTGAATTGAATTGATTTGAATTGATTGAATTAAATTAACTTGAATTGAATAAATGAATTGAATTGATTTGAATTGAATTAAATTGAATTGAAATAAATTGAATTGAATTGAATAAATGAATTGAATTAAATTAAATTGAATTGAATTGAAATGAATAAATGAATTGAATTGATTTGAATTGAATTGAATTTAATAAATGAATTGAATTGATTTGAATTGAATTCAATTGAATTGAATTGAATAAATGAATTGAATAAATTTGAATTGATTTGAATTGAATTAAATTAAATTGATTTGAATTAAATTGACTTGAATTGAATGAATTGAATAAAAGAATTGAATTGAATTGAATTAAATTAAATTAAATTGAATAAAATTGAATTGAATTGATTTGATTTGAATTGAATTGAATAAATGAATTGAATTGATTTAAATTGATTTGAATTGATTTGAATTGAATTGATTTGAATTGTTTGAATTGAATTGACTTGAATTGAATTGACTTGAATTGAATTAAATTGAATTGAAATAAATTGAATTAAATTAAATTGAATTGAATTGAATTGAATTGAATAAATGAATTGAATAAATGAATTGAATTGATTTGAATTGAATTGAATTGAATTGAATAAATGAATTGAATTGAATAAATGAATTGAATAAAATTGAATTGGATTGGATTGGATTGGATTGAATTGAATTGCAATGAATTGAATTGCAATGAATTGAATAAATGAATTGAATTGATTTGAATTGATTTGAATTGAATTGATTTGAATTGACTTAAATTGAATGAATTGAATAAATGAATTGAATTGAATGAAATTGAATTGATTTGAATTGAATTGAATTGAATTGATTTGAATTAAATTGACTTGAATTGAATGAATTGAATAAATAAATTGACTTGCTTTGAATTGAATTGAATAAATGAATTGAATTGAATTGAATTAAATAAGTGAATTGAATTGAATTGACCAAATGAATTGAATTGAATTGATTTGAATTGAGTTCAATTGAATTGAATTGATTTGAATTGAATTGAATAAATGAATTGAATTGATTTGAATTGATTTGAATTGAATTGATTTGAATTGAATTGACTTGAATTGAATTAAATAAGTGAATTGAATTGAATAAATGAACTGAACTGCATTGAATTGAATTGAATTGAATAAATGAATTGAATTAATTTGAATTGATTTAAATTGAATTGACTTGAATTGAATGAATTGAATAAATGAATTGAATTGATTTGAATTGAATGAAATTGAATTGAATTGATTTGAATTGAACTGCATTGAATTGAATTGAATTGAATTGAATTGAATTGATTTGAATTGATTTGAATTGATTTGAATTGAAATGAATTGAATAAATGAATTGAATTGATTTGAATTGATTTGAATTGAATTGATTTGAATTGATTGAATTGAATTAACTTGAATTGAATAAATGAATTGAATTGATTTGAATTGAATTAATTTGAATTGAAATAAATTGAATTGAATTGAATAAATGAACTGAATTAAATTAAATTGAATTGAAATGAATAAATGAATTGAATTGATTTGAATTGAATTGAATTTAATAAATGAATTGAATTGATTTGAATTGAATTCAATTGAATTGAATAAATGAATTGAATAAATTTGAATTGATTTGAATTGATTTGAATTGAATTAAATTGAATTGATTTGAATTGAATTTACTTGAATTGAATGAATTGAATAAAAGAATTGAATTGAATTGAATTAAATTAAATTAAATTGAATAAAATTGAATTGAATTGATTTGATTTGAATTGAATTGAATTGATTTGAATTGAATTGAATAAATGAATTGAATTGATTTGAATTGATTTGAATTGAATTGATTTGAATTGTTTGAATTGAATTGACTTGAATTGAATTGAATTAAATTGAATTGAAATAAATTGAATTAAATTAAATTGAATTGAATTGAATTGAATTGAATTGAATAAATGAATTGAATAAATGAATTGAATTGAATTGATTTGAATTGAATTGAATTGAATTGAATAAATGAATTGAATTGAATAAATGAATTGAATAAAATTGAATTGGATTGCATTGGATTGGATTGGATTGGATTGGATTGAATTGAATTATAATGAATTGAATAAATGAATTGAATTGATTTGAATTGATTTGAATTGAATTGAATTGATTTGAATTGACTTGAATTGAATGAATTGAATAAATGAATTGAATTGAATGAAATTGAATTGATTTGAATTGAATTGAATTGAATTGAATTGAATTGACTTGAATTGAATGAATTGAATAAATAAATTGACTTGCTTTGAATTGAATTGAATAAATGAATTGAATTGAATTAAATAAGTGAATTGAATTGAATTGACCAAATGAATTGAATTGAATTGAATTGATTTGAATTGAACTGCATTGAATTGAATTGAATTGAATAAATGAATTGAATTGATTTGAATTGATTTGAATTGAATAAATTGCCTAAATGAATTGAATTGATTTGAATTGATTTGAATTGAATTGATTTGAATTGATTGAATTGAATTGACTTGAATTGAATAAATGAATTGATTTGATTTGAATTGAATTAAATTGAAATAAATTGAATTGAATTGAATAAATGAATTGAATTAAATTAAATTGAGTTGAATTGAATTAAATAAGTGAATTGAATTGAATTGAATAAATGAATTGAATTGAATTGATTTGAATTGAACTGCATTGAATTGAATAAATGAATTGATTTGAATTGAATTGAATTGAATTGAATTGATTTAAATTGAATTGACTTAAATTGAATGAATTGAATAAATGAATTGAATTGAATTGATTTGAATTGAATTGATTTGAATTGAATTGATTTGAATTGAATTGACTTGAATTGAATGAATTGAATAAATAAATTGACTTGATTTGAATTGAATAAATGAATTGAATTGAATTGAATTAAATAAGTGAATTGAATTGAATTGAATAAATGAATTGAATTGAAATGATTTGAATTGAACTGCATTGAAATGAATTGAATTGAATAAATAAATTGAATTGATTTGAATTGAATTGATTTGAATTGAAATGAATTGAATAAATGAATTGAATTGATTTGAATTAAATTGATTTGAATTGATTGAATTGAATTGACTTGAATTGAATAAATGAATTGAATTGATTAGAATTGAATTGAATTAAATTGAATTGAAATAAATTGAATTGAATTGAATAAATGAATTGAATTAAATTAAATTGAATTGAATTGAATTGAATTGAATAAATGAATTGAATGAATGAATTGAATTGAATTGAATTGAATTGAATAAATGAATTGAATTGCATTGATTTGAATTGATTTGAATTGAATTGAATTGAATAAATGAATTGAATAAATTTGAATTGATTTGAATTGATATCAATTAAATTGATTTGAATTGTATTGACTTGAATTGAATGAATTGAATAAAAGAATTGAATTGATTTGAATTGAAATTAATTAAATTAAATTGAATTGAATTGATTTGAATTGAATTGAATTGAATTGAATTGAATTGAATTGAATTGATTTGATTTGAATTGAATTGACTTGAATTGGATCAATTGAATAAATGAATTGAATTGATTTGAATTGAATTAAATTGATTTGAATTGAATCGAATTGAATTAATTTGAATTGAATTGAATTGAATGAATTGAATAAATGAATTGAATTGAATTGAATAAATGAATTGAATAAATTTGAATTGATTTGAATTGATTTGAATTGAATTAAATTGAATTGAATTGAATTTAATTGAATTGAATTGAATAAATGAATTGAATTGATTTGAATTGAATTCAATTAAATTGAATTGAAATAAATTAAATTGAATTGAATAAATGAATTGAATTAAATTAAATTGATTTGAATTAAATTGAATTGAATTGAATAAATGAATTGAATTGAATTGAATTAAATTGAATAAATGAATTGAATTGATTTGAATTAAATTGAATTGAAATAAATTGAATTGAATTGAATAAATGAATTGAATTTAATTAAATTGAATTGAATTGAATTGAATTGAATAAATGAATTGAATAAATGAATTGAATTGAATTGATTTGGATTGAATTGAATTGAATTGATTTGAATTGAAATGAATTGAATAAATGAATTGAATTGATTTGAATTGATTGAATTGAATTGACTTGAATTGAATAAATGAATTGATTTGATTTGAATTGAATTGAATTAAATTGAATTGAAATAAATTGAATTGAATTGAATAAATGAATTGAATTAAATTAAATTAAATTGAATTGAATTAAATTGAATTGAATAAAGGAATTGAATTGATTTGAATTGAATTGAATTGAATTGAATTGAATTGAATAAATGAATTGAATTGCATTGATTTGAATTGAATTGAATTGAATTGAATTGAATAAATGAATTGAATAAATTTGAATTGATTTGAATTGAATTAAATTAAATTGATTTGAATTGACTTGAATTGAATTGAATTGAATTGAATAGATTTGAATTGAATTGAATTGAATTGATTTGAATTGAATTGAATTGAATTGAATTGATTTGAATTGATTTGAATTGAATTGATTTGAATTGAATTGAATTGAATTGAATAAATGAATTGAATTGAATAAATGAACTGAACTGCATTGAATTGAATTGAATAAATGAATTGAATTAATTTGAATTGAATTGAATTGAATTAAATTGATTTGAATTGAATCGAATTGAATTGATTTGAATTGAATTGACTTGAATTGAATGAATTGAATAAATGAATTGAATTGTATTGAATTGAATTGAATTGAATAAATGAATTGAATAAATTTGAATTGATTTGAATTGATTTGAATTGAATTAAATTGAATTGAATTGAATAAATTTGAATTGATTTGAATTGAATTAAATTAAATTGATTTGAATTGAATTGAATTGAATTGAATTGAATTGCCTTGAATTGAATTGAATTGAATTGAATTGAATTGAATTGAATAAATTTGAATTGATTTGAATTAAATTAAATTGATTTGAATTGAATTGACTTGAATTGAATGAATTGAATAAAAGAATTGAATTGAATTGAATTGAATTTAATTGAATTGAATTGAATAAATGAATTGAATTGATTTGAATTGAATTGAAATAAATTGAATTGAATTGAATAAATGAATTGAATTAAATTAAATTGATATGAATTAAATTGAATTGAATTGAATAAATGAATTGAATTGAATTGAATTGAATTGAATAAAAGAATTGAATTGATTTGAATTGAATTAAATTGAATTGAAATAAATTGAATTGAATTGAATAAATGAATTGAATTAAATTAAATTGAATTGAATTGAATCGAATTGAATTGAATTGAATAAATGAATTGAATAAATGAATTGAATTGAATTGATTTGGATTGAATTGAATTGAATTGATTTGAATTGAAATGAATTGAATAAATGAATTGAATTGATTTGAATTGATTGAATTGAATTGACTTGAATTGAATAAATGAATTGATTTGATTTGAATTGAATTGAATTAAATTGAATTGAAATAAATTGAATTGAATTGAATAAATGAATTGAATTAAATTAAATTAAATTGAATTGAATTAAATAAATAAAATAAATAAATTCTTATTTATTCGGCAACAGTTACAGAACCAATGACCAAATATAATAAAGTCAATAACACAACATACAAAAAAAAACACATAATAATAGTACCAATAAAAATGACTATAATATAAATATAAAGGAAAAAAAAAAAAAAAACAAAAAAAAAAAAAAAAACAAAAAAAAAACAGTAAAATAATAGTCATGCACAATAAATAGCAAAAAAAAACAAAAAAACAAAAAAAAAAAAAAAAAAAAAGCTTAAAACAGAGCGTTCATCAGATTGGTCCGAAATTGACATAAAGAAGAGTTGAATATGTCCACATTACTATGATCAGATACAAATTTGTTGTAGAGATTTTGCACTCTTGAAGAAAAAACAAACTTTGATGCATCAACACGCCCCCTCGGAGGCTTGAAGAGCACAGTGTGACGGTTGTACCGAGGAGGCGCATTCAAACAGAAAAAACTCAAAATTTTACATGAATTAACACAATTATTGAGGATTCGATGCATGAATAACAAATCACTAATATCACGCCTCACTTTCAGTGAATGAAGGCCCGCGCTACGACACAACGCGTTGAAATTATCTTTAGTGAACACAATATTCATTTTATTACACCACAATCTCAGAAAATTCCTCTGTATACCCTCAATTCTGTCTATTTTATCTTTATGGTGAGGCGACCACACAACAGAGGCATACTCAATAATTGGCCTGACAAGAGATACATACAAGGAACGTACAGTTTTTACAGAATAGTCACGGCTACATGATCTACGGATCATGCCGAGGACCTTGAGTGAGCTCTTACGTACTTTATCGATATGCTTACCATAAGATAAATCTGAAGTGAGGATTACACCAAGGTCATTGACCTCAGATACTCGCTCAATCTCAATGTCCTCGACCTGATAGTGATACAGTAATGGGGCTACCTTATTAGTGAAAGTAATTAGCTGACACTTATCCAAATTGAGGTCCATGCGCCACAAGCGACACCACTCAATGACATTGTTTATGTCCGACTGCAAATTGATACAGTCAGCAACTTTGTTAATAACAAGATACAGTTTAGTGTCATCAGCATAAGAGGAGCAGCGCGCATGGCGCAGACATTTGGGAAGATCATGCACAAAAGCAGTGAACAGCAGCGGCCCCAGGACCGACCCCTGGATGACCCCAGAGGTCACAGGTACTGACACAGAACTGACATTATCAATTGATACAACTTGGGACCTGTCTGATAGGTAACTCTGAATCAATAGTAACAGAGACTCGTTAATTTGCATAAACTGAAGCTTCTTTAACAGCAGAGCATGCGATACTCGATCGAATGCTTTGGCGAAGTCTAAGTAAATTGCATCAGTTTGAGATTTATTTTCAATACCATCAGATAGGTCTTGGGTAAATTCAACCAGGTTTGTAACTGTTGATTTCCGTGGTAAAAAACCATGCTGCTCCACGGGAATATAGTTTTTAATTTCATTATAAAGCCTAGCATGAATAAAATGTTCACAAATTTTGGCAAAAATAGGCAATATAGAAATAGGTCTATAATTAGAAACAACAGATTTGACACCTTTCTTAAACACAGGGGTGATTTTAGCCTTCTTCCAAGCTTTAGGGAATTTACTTGTATACATAATTTTATTGTACAGTATATGAAGTGGAACTGAGAGTTCATCAGCACATTGACTAATTATAGCAGCAGGTAAGGGGTCTGAACCTGTGGACTTACCAGCATTAATAGCAGAAAGCTTGACAACAATATCATCTCTCAGAATTTGAAAATCATTATTACAATTTGAATTACCAGAATTTTTAACAGAAAAGGTGTCAGTGTCATTAGTCAAATTTTCTTTAAAAAAGTCCGAGAAAAGATTAGCAATAGATTGGCTATCATTAGCAGTAATATCATTAAACGTTACAGAATTAGGAAGTCTTTTGCCTTTACATTTAGATTGAATATGTTTGTAAAACTCCTTGGGGTTAGAACAAAGCTTTTCGTCAATAGAATGAATATAATTGGCATATGAAATCTCAACTTTACTTTTAAAAATACTTCTTTTCTCAGAAAATTCTATATAATCACTTTGCAATTTTGTACGTTTAAACTTCTTGTGAGCTCGCCGCTTAGACTGGTATGCAGCAATAGTATCATCATCATACCAGTGTGGAAAGCGGGGGGGATTTACAGAAATACATGGAACATTATCAGATATTACAGCATTAAGAAGATCATAAAAAAGTTCACAACATTCATCAACAGAATCCGTGGAGTCCATCAGATTCCAAGGACACGCCCTCAAACTCGCCTTAAAGCTCTCTATACACACCCTCCGCCAATTAAGCATGGGGCGCTTAGGAGGGATATGCCGGACAAGAGGTACAGGTAGGGTAATGGACCCATCCAAAGCTAAATGATCAGTAGGCACGGGAGGAGGGGTCTGGGAGACACAAATTTTACATTGGCGACCACAAGAAAAAATTAAGTCAAGAAAATTGTCTCCTCTAGTAGGAAAAGGTACATGTTGATGTAAATCGTGTTCAGCAGTTAACTCAACTAACATGCAATTAATTAGAGCACGATTTCTTAAAGTTGGGGTAAGAACACCACATGCTTCAGGCTGCCATATAACGTCAGGAAGGTTAAAGTCACCAAAGAGAAGTAAAGAATCATTTTCGTGCATACTTGACTGAACGGCTGCTAATGAGACAGTAAGATCCTCAAGAGTCACCACAGAAGGGCTAGGGATATACAGTACCCCCACGATGAGACGACGAGCATCCTCAGTGAAGACATCCACCCATACCTGCTGGCAGTTGGCAGCAGCGGGGACGGTGCGAGGACGCGAGCGAAGCCGCGAGGACACCGCCAGCATCGCGCCGCCGCCACGCTCATGCTCGATAGTGACTGGACGATCATCACGGTAAATGACGTAGCTATCGCTAAGCACCTCCGAGTCGTTGACATTAGAATTAAACCACGACTCCACAATAGCAATAAGGTCGTAATCTTGTCCGTCAGAAAAAAAATTGTTGAAATCATATAACCTTGAATTGAATTAAATTAAATTGATTTGAATTGACTTGAATTGAATTGAATTGAATTGAATAGATTTGAATTGAATTGAATTGAATTGATTTGAATTGAATTAAATTGAATTGAATTGATTTGAATTGATTTGAATTGAATTGATTTGAATTGAATTGAATTGAATTGAATAAATGAATTGAATTGAATAAATGAACTGAACTGCATTGAATTGAATTGAATTGGATTGAATTGAATTGCCTTGAATTGAATTGAATTGAATTGGATTGAATTGAATTGAATAAATTTGAATTGATTTGAATTGAATTAAATTAAATTGAATTGAATAAATGAATTGAATCGATTTGAATTGAATTGAATTGAATTGAATTGAATTGAATATAATTGAATAAATGAATTGAATTGCATTGATTTGAATTGAATTGAATTGAATTGAATTGAATTGAATTGAATAAATGAATTGAATAAATTTGAATTGATTTGAATTAAATTAAATTGATTTGAATTGACTTGAATTGAATTGAATTGAATTGAATTGAATAGATTTGAATTGAATTGAATTGAATTGATTTGAATTGAATTAAATTGAATTGAATTGATTTGAATTGATTTGAATTGAATTGATTTGAATTGAATTGAATTGAATAAATGAATTGAATTGAATAAATGAACTGAACTGCATTGAATTGAATTGAATTGAATAAATGAATTGAATTAATTTGAATTGAATTAAATTGAATTAAATTGATTTGAATTGAATCGAATTGAATTGATTTGAATTGAATTGACTTGAATTGAATGAATTGAATAAATGAATTGAATTGGATTGAATTGAATTGAATTGAATAAATGAATTGAATAAATTTGAATTGATTTGAATTGATTTGAATTGAATTAAATTGAATTGAATTGAATTGAATAAATTTGAATTGATTTGAATTGAATTAAATTAAATTGATTTGAATTGAATTGAATTGAATTGGATTGAATTGAATTGCCTTGAATTGAATTGAATTGAATTGGATTGAATTGAATTGAATAAATTTGAATTGATTTGAATTGAATTAAATTAAATTGATTTGAATTGACTTGAATTGAATTGAATTGAATTGAATTGAATAGATTTGAATTGAATTGAATTGAATTGATTTGAATTGAATTAAATTGAATTGATTTGAATTGATTTGAATTGAATTGATTTGAATTGAATTGAATTGAATTGAATTGAATTGAATAAATGAATTGAATTGAATAAATGAACTGAACTGCATTGAATTGAATTGAATAAATGAATTGAATTAATTTGAATTGAATTAAATTGAATTAAATTGATTTGAATTGAATCGAATTGAATTGATTTGAATTGAATTGACTTGAATTGAATGAATTGAATAAATGAATTGAATTGGATTGAATTGAATTGAATTGAATAAATGAATTGAATAAATTTGAATTGATTTGAATTGATTTGAATTGAATTAAATTGAATTGAATTGAATAAATTTGAATTGATTTGAATTGAATTAAATTAAATTGATTTGAATTGAATTGAATTGAATTGAATTGAATTGCCTTGAATTGAATTGAATTGAATTGAATTGAATTGGATTGAATTGATTTGAATAAATTTGAATTGATTTGAATTGAATTAAATTAAATTGATTTGAATTGAATTGACTTGAATTGAATGAATTGAATAAAAGAATTGAATTGAATTGAATTAAATTAAATTTAATAAAATTGAATTGAATTGATTTGATTTGAATTGAATTGAATTGAATTGATTTGAATTGAATTGAATAAATAAATTGAATTGATTTGAATTGATTTGAATTGAATTGATTTGAATTGTTTGAATTGAATTGACTTGAATTGAATTAAATAAGTGAATTGAATTGAATAAATGAACTGAACTGCATTGAATTGAATTGAATTGAATAAATGAATTGAATTAATTTGAATTGATTTAAATTGAATTGACTTGAATTGAATGAATTGAATAAATGAATTGAATTGATTTGAATTGAATGAAATTGAATTGAATTGATTTGAATTGAACTGCATTGAATTGAATTGAATTGATTTGAATTGAATTGATTTGAATTGATTTGAATTGAAATGAATTGAATAAATGAATTGAATTGATTTGAATTGAATTGATTTGAATTGATTGAATTAAATTAACTTGAATTGAATAAATGAATTGAATTGATTTGAATTGAATTAAATTGAATTGAAATAAATTGAATTGAATTGAATAAATGAATTGAATTAAATTAAATTGAATTGAATTGAAATGAATAAATGAATTGAATTGATTTGAATTGAATTGAATTTAATAAATGAATTGAATTGATTTGAATTGAATTCAATTGAATTGAATTGAATAAATGAATTAAATAAATTTGAATTGATTTGAATTGAATTAATTTGAATTGAATTGAATTAAATTGAATTGAATTTAATTGAATTGAATTGAATAAATGAATTGAATTAAATTGAATTAAATAAGTGAATTGAATTGAATAAATGAACTGAACTGCATTGAATTGAATTGAATTGAATAAATGAATTGAATTAATTTGAATTAAATGAAATTAAATTGAATTGATTTGAATTGATTTGAATTGACTTGAATTGAATGAATTGAATAAATAAATTGACTTGATTTGAATTGAATTGAATAAATGAATTGAATAAATGAATTGAATGAATGAATTGAATTGAATTGATTTGAATTGAATTGAATTGAATTGAATAAATGAATTGAATTGCATTGATTTGAATTGAATTGAATTGAATAAATGAATTGAATAAATTTGAATTGATTTGAATTGAATTAAATTAAATTGATTTGAATTGAATTGACTTGAATTGAATGAATTGAATAAAAGAATTGAATTGAATTGAATTAAATTAAATTAAATTGAATAAAATTGAATTGAATTGATTTGATTTGAATTGAATTGAATTGAATTGAATTGAATTGAATTGAATAAATGAATTGAATTGATTTGAATTGATTTGAATTGAATTGATTTGAATTGTTTGAATTGAATTGACTTGAATTGAATTGAATTAAATTGAATTGAAATAAATTGAATTAAATTAAATTGAATTGAATTGAATTGAATAAATGAATTGAATAAATGAATTGAATTGAATTGATTTGAATTGAATTGAATAAATGAATTGAATTGAATAAATGAATTGAATAAAATTGAATTGGATTGGATTGGATTGAATTGAATTGCAATGAATTGAATAAATGAATTGAATTGATTTGAATTGATTTGAATTGAATTGAATTGATTTGAATTGACTTGAATTGAATAAATTGAATAAATGAATTGAATTGAATGAAATTGATTTGAATTGAATTGAATTGATTTGAATTAAATTGACTTGAATTGAATGAATTGAATAAATAAATTGACTTGCTTTGAATTGAATTGAATAAATGAATTGAATTGAATTGAATTAAATAAGTGAATTGAATTGAATTGACCAAATGAATTGAATTGAATTGAATTGATTTGAATTGAGTTCAATTGAATTGAATTGATTTGAATTGAATTGAATAAATGAATTGAATTGATTTGATTTGAATTGAATTGATTTGAATTGAATTGACTTGAATTGAATTAAATAAGTGAATTGAATTGAATAAATGAACTGAACTGCATTGAATTGAATTGAATTGAATAAATGAATTGAATTAATTTGAATTGATTTAAATTGAATTGACTTGAATTGAATTAAATAAGTGAATTGAATTGAATAAATGAACTGAACTGCATTGAATTGAATTGAATTGAATAAATGAATTGAATTAATTTGAATTGATTTAAATTGAATTGACTTGAATTGAATGAATTGAATAAATGAATTGAATTGATTTGAATTGAATGAAATTGAATTGAATTGATTTGAATTGAACTGCATTGAATTGAATTGATTTGAATTGATTTGAATTGATTTGAATTGAAATGAATTGAATAAATGAATTGAATTGATTTGAATTGATTTGAATTGAATTGAATTGATTTGAATTGAATTGATTTGAATTGAATGAATTGAATAAATAAATTGACTTGCTTTGAATTGAATTGAATAAATGAATTGAATTGAATTGAATTAAATAAGTGAATTGAATTGAATTGACCAAATGAATTGAATTGAATTGAATTGATTTGAATTGAACTGCATTGAATTGAATTGAATTGAATAAATGAATTGAATTGATTTGAATTGATTTGAATTGAATAAATGAATTGAATTGATTTGAATTGATTTGAATTGAATTGATTTGAATTGATTGAATTGAATTGACTTGAATTGAATAAATGAATTGATTTGATTTGAATTGAATTGAATTAAATTGAATTGAAATAAATTGAATTGAATTGAATAAATGAATTGAATTAAATTAAATTGAGTTGAATTGAATTAAATAAGTGAATTGAATTGAATTGAATAAATGAATTGAATTGAATTGATTTGAATTGAACTGCATTGAATTGAATAAATGAATTGAATTGATTTGAATTGAATTGAATTGAATTGAATTGAATTGATTTAAATTGAATTGACTTAAATTGAATGAATTGAATAAATGAATTGAATTGAATTGATTTGAATTGAATTGATTTGAATTGAATTGAATTGATTTGAATTGAATTGACTTGAATTGAAATGAATTGAATAAATGAATTGAATTGATTTGAATTGATTTGAATTGAATTGATTTGAATTGATTGAATTGAATTGACTTGAATTGAATAAATGAATTGAATTGATTAGAATTGAATTGAATTAAATTGAATTGAAATAAATTGAATTGAATTGAATAAATGAATTGAATTAAATTAAATTGAATTGAATTGAATAAATGAATTGAATGAATGAATTGAATTTAATTAAATTGAATTGAATTGAATAAATGAATTGAATTGCATTGATTTGAATTGAATTGAATAAATGAATTGAATAAATTTGAATTGATTTGAATTGATATCAATTAAATTGAGTTGAATTGTATTGACTTGAAATGAATGAATTGAATAAAAGAATTGAATTGATTTGAATTGAAATTAATTAAATTAAATTGAATTGATTTGAATTGAATTGAATTGAATTGAATTGAATTGATTTGATTTGAATTGAATTGACTTGAATTGGATCAATTGAATAAATGAATTGAATTGAATTAAATTGAATTAAATTGATTTGAATTGAATCGAATTGAATTGATTTGAATTGAATTGACTTGAATTGAATGAATTGAATAAATGAATTGAATTGAATTGAATAAATGAATTGAATAAATTTGAATTGATTTGAATTGATTTGAATTGAATTAAATTGAATTGAATTGAATTTAATTGAATTGAATTGAATAAATGAATTGAATTGATTTGAATTGAATTCAATTAAATTGAATTGAAATAAATTGAATTGAATTGAATATATGAATTGAATTAAATTAAATTGATATGAATTAAATTGAATTGAATTGAATAAATGAATTGAATTGAATTGAATTGAATAAATGAATTGAATTGATTTGAATTGAATTGAATTAAATTGAATTGAAATAAATTGAATTGAATTGAATAAATGAATTGAATTAAATTAAATTGAATTGAATTGAATCGAATTGAATTGAATTGAATAAATGAATTGAATAAATGAATTGAATTGAATTGATTTGGATTGAATTGAATTGAATTGATTTGAATTGAAATGAATTGAATAAATGAATTGAATTGATTTGAATTGATTGAATTGAATTGACTTGAATTGAATAAATGAATTGATTTGATTTGAATTGAATTGAATTAAATTGAATTGAAATAAATTGAATTGAATTGAATAAATGAATTGAATTAAATTAAATTAAATTGAATTAAATTGAATTGAATAAATGAATTGAATTGATTTGAATTGAATTGAATTGAATTGAATTGAATTGAATTGAATTGAATTGAATTGAATTGAATTTAATTGAATAAATGAATTGAATTGCATTGATTTGAATTGAATTGAATTGAATTGAATAAATGAATTGAATAAATTTGTATTGATTTGAATTGAATTAAATTAAATTGATTTGAATTGACTTGAATTGAATTGAATTGAATTGAATTGAATTGAATAGATTTGAATTGAATTGAATTGAATTGATTTGAATTGAATTGAATTGAATTGAATTGATTTGAATTGATTTGAATTGAATTGATTTGAATTGAATTGAATAAATGAATTGAATTGAATAAATGAACTGAACTGCATTGAATTGAATTGAATTGAATAAATGAATTGAATTAATTTGAATTGAATTAAATTGAATTAAATTGATTTGAATTGAATCGAATTGAATTGATTTGAATTGAATTGACTTGAATTGAATGAATTGAATAAATGAATTGAATTGTATTGAATTGAATTGAATTGAATAAATGAATTGAATAAATTTGAATTGATTTGAATTGATTTGAATTGAATTAAATTGAATTGAATTGAATTGAATAAATTTGAATTGATTTGAATTGAATTAAATTAAATTGATTTGAATTGAATTGAATTGAATTGAATTGCCTTGAATTGAATTGAATTGAATTGAATTGAATTGAATAAATTTGAATTGATTTGAATTGAATTAAATTAAATTGATTTGAATTGAATTGACTTGAATTGAATGAATTGAATAAAAGAATTGAATTGAATTGAATTAAATTAAATTGAATAAAATTGAATTGAATTGATTTGATTTGAATTGAATTGAATTGATTTGAATTGAATTGAATAAATAAATTGAATTGATTTGAATTGATTTGAATTGATTTGAATTGATTTGAATTGTTTGAATTGAATTGACTTGAATTGAATTAAATAAGTAAATTGAATTGAATAAATGAACTGAACTGCATTGAATTGAATTGAATTGAATAAATGAATTGAATTAATTTGAATTGTTTTAAATTGAATTGACTTGAATTGAATGAATTGAATAAATGAATTGAATTGATTTGAATTGAATGAAATTGAATTGAATTGATTTGAATTGAACTGCATTGAATTGAATTGAATTGATTTGAATTGAATTGATTTGAATTGATTTGAATTGAAATGAATTGAATAAATGAATTGAATTGATTTGAATTGATTTGAATTGAATTTATTTGAATTGATTGAATTAAATTAACTTGAATTGAATAAATGAATTGAATTGATTTGAATTGAATTAAATTGAATTGAAATAAATTGAATTGAATTGAATAAATGAATTGAATTAAATTAAATTGAATTGAAATGAATAAATGAATTGAATTGATTTGAATTGAATTGAATTTAATAAATGAATTGAATTGATTTGAATTGAATTCAATTGAATTGAATTGAATAAATGAATTGAATAAATTTGAATTGATTTGAATTGAATTAAATTAAATTGATTTGAATTAAATTGACTTGAATTGAATGAATTGAATAAAAGAATTGAATTGAATTGAATTAAATTAAATTAAATTGAATAAAATTGAATTGAATTGATTTGATTTGAATTGAATTGAATTGATTTGAATTGAATTGAATAAATGAATTGAATTGATTTAAATTGAATTGAATTGAATCGAATTGAATTGAATTGAATAAATGAATTGAATAAATGAATTGAATTGAATTGATTTGGATTGAATTGAATTGAATTGATTTGAATTGAAATGAATTGAATAAATGAATTGAATTGATTTGAATTGATTGAATTGAATTGACTTGAATTGAATAAATGAATTGATTTGATTTGAATTGAATTGAATTAAATTGAATTGAAATAAATTGAATTGAATTGAATAAATGAATTGAATTAAATTAAATTAAATTGAATTGAATTAAATTGAATTGAATAAATGAATTGAATTGATTTGAATTGAATTGAATTGAATTGAATTGAATTGAATTGAATTGAATTGAATTGAATTGAATTGAATAAATGAATTGAATTGCATTGATTTGAATTGAATTGAATTGAATTGAATAAATGAATTGAATAAATTTGAATTGATTTGAATTGAATTAAATTAAATTGATTTGAATTGACTTGAATTGAATTGAATTGAATTGAATTGAATTGAATTGAATAGATTTGAATTGAATTGAATTGATTTGAATTGAATTGAATTGAATTGAATTGATTTGAATTGATTTGAATTGAATTGATTTGAATTGAATTGAATTGAATAAATGAATTGAATTGAATAAATGAACTGAACTGCATTGAATTGAATTGAATTGAATAAATGAATTGAATTAATTTGAATTGAATTAAATTGAATTAAATTGATTTGAATTGAATTGAATTGAATTGAATTGAATTGAATAGATTTGAATTGAATTGAATTGAATTGATTTGAATTGAATTGAATTGAATTGAATTGATTTGAATTGATTTGAATTGAATTGATTTGAATTGAATTGAATTGAATAAATGAATTGAATTGAATAAATGAACTGAACTGCATTGAATTGAATTGAATTGAATAAATGAATTGAATTAATTTGAATTGAATTAAATTGAATTAAATTGATTTGAATTAAATTAAATTGATTTGAATTGAATTGACTTGAATTGAATGAATTGAATAAAAGAATTGAATTGAATTGAATTGAATTTAATTGAATTGAATTGAATAAATGAATTGAATTGATTTGAATTGAATTGAAATAAATTGAATTGAATTGAATAAATGAATTGAATTAAATTAAATTGATATGAATTAAATTGAATTGAATTGAATAAATGAATTGAATTGAATTGAATTGAATTGAATAAAAGAATTGAATTGATTTGAATTGAATTAAATTGAATTGAAATAAATTGAATTGAATTGAATAAATGAATTGAATTAAATTAAATTGAATTGAATTGAATCGAATTGAATTGAATTGAATAAATGAATTGAATAAATGAATTGAATTGAATTGATTTGGATTGAATTGAATTGAATTGATTTGAATTGAAATGAATTGAATAAATGAATTGAATTGATTTGAATTGATTGAATTGAATTGACTTGAATTGAATAAATGAATTGATTTGATTTGAATTGAATTGAATTAAATTGAATTGAAATAAATTGAATTGAATTGAATAAATGAATTGAATTAAATTAAATTAAATTGAATTGAATTAAATTGAATTGAATAAATGAATTGAATTGATTTGAATTGAATTGAATTGAATTGAATTGAATTGAATTGAATATAATTGAATAAATGAATTGAATTGCATTGATTTGAATTGAATTGAATTGAATTGAATTGAATTGAATTGAATTGAATAAATGAATTGAATAAATTTGAATTGATTTGAATTGAATTAAATTAAATTGATTTGAATTGACTTGAATTGAATTGAATTGAATTGAATTGAATAGATTTGAATTGAATTGAATTGAATTGATTTGAATTGAATTAAATTGAATTGAATTGATTTGAATTGATTTGAATTGAATTGATTTGAATTGAATTGAATTGAATTGAATAAATGAATTGAATTGAATAAATGAACTGAACTGCATTGAATTGAATTGAATTGAATAAATGAATTGAATTAATTTGAATTGAATTAAATTGAATTAAATTGATTTGAATTGAATCGAATTGAATTGATTTGAATTGAATTGACTTGAATTGAATGAATTGAATAAATGAATTGAATTGGATTGAATTGAATTGAATTGAATAAATGAATTGAATAAATTTGAATTGATTTGAATTGATTTGAATTGAATTAAATTGAATTGAATTGAATTGAATAAATTTGAATTGATTTGAATTGAATTAAATTAAATTGATTTGAATTGAATTGAATTGAATTGGATTGAATTGAATTGCCTTGAATTGAATTGAATTGAATTGGATTGAATTGAATTGAATAAATTTGAATTGATTTGAATTGAATTAAATTAAATTGATTTGAATTGACTTGAATTGAATTGAATTGAATTGAATAGATTTGAATTGAATTGAATTGAATTGATTTGAATTGAATTAAATTGAATTGATTTGAATTGATTTGAATTGAATTGATTTCAATTGAATTGAATTGAATTGAATTGAATTGAATAAATGAATTGAATTGAATAAATGAACTGAACTGCATTGAATTGAATTGAATTGAATAAATGAATTGAATTAATTTGAATTGAATTAAATTGAATTAAATTGATTTGAATTGAATCGAATTGAATTGATTTGAATTGAATTGACTTGAATTGAATGAATTGAATAAATGAATTGAATTGGATTGAATTGAATTGAATTGAATAAATGAATTGAATAAATTTGAATTGATTTGAATTGATTTGAATTGAATTAAATTGAATTGAATTGAATTGAATAAATTTGAATTGATTTGAATTGAATTAAATTAAATTGATTTGAATTGAATTGAATTGAATTGAATTGAATTGAATTGCCTTGAATTGAATTGAATTGAATTGAATTGGATTGAATTGATTTGAATAAATTTGAATTGATTTGAATTGAATTAAATTAAATTGATTTGAATTGAATTGACTTGAATTGAATGAATTGAATAAAAGAATTGAATTGAATTGAATTAAATTAAATTTAATAAAATTGAATTGAATTGATTTGATTTGAATTGAATTGAATTGAATTGATTTGAATTGAATTGAATAAATAAATTGAATTGATTTGAATTGATTTGAATTGAATTGATTTGAATTGTTTGAATTGAATTGACTTGAATTGAATTAAATAAGTGAATTGAATTGAATAAATGAACTGAACTGCATTGAATTGAATTGAATTGAATAAATGAATTGAATTAATTTGAATTGATTTAAATTGAATTGACTTGAATTGAATGAATTGAATAAATGAATTGAATTGATTTGAATTGAATGAAATTGAATTGAATTGATTTGAATTGAACTGCATTGAATTGAATTGAATTGATTTGAATTGAATTGATTTGAATTGATTTGAATTGAAATGAATTGAATAAATGAATTGAATTGATTTGAATTGAATTGATTTGAATTGATTGAATTAAATTAACTTGAATTGAATAAATGAATTGAATTGATTTGAATTGAATTAAATTGAATTGAAATAAATTGAATTGAATTGAATAAATGAATTGAATTAAATTAAATTGAATTGAATTGAAATGAATAAATGAATTGAATTGATTTGAATTGAATTGAATTTAATAAATGAATTGAATTGATTTGAATTGAATTCAATTGAATTGAATTGAATAAATGAATTAAATAAATTTGAATTGATTTGAATTGAATTAATTTGAATTGAATTGAATTAAATTGAATTGAATTTAATTGAATTGAATTGAATAAATGAATTGAATTAAATTGAATTAAATAAGTGAATTGAATTGAATAAATGAACTGAACTGCATTGAATTGAATTGAATTGAATAAATGAATTGAATTAATTTGAATTAAATGAAATTAAATTGAATTGATTTGAATTGATTTGAATTGACTTGAATTGAATGAATTGAATAAATAAATTGACTTGATTTGAATTGAATTGAATAAATGAATTGAATAAATGAATTGAATGAATGAATTGAATTGAATTGAATTGATTTGAATTGAATTGAATTGAATTGAATAAATGAATTGAATTGCATTGATTTGAATTGAATTGAATTGAATAAATGAATTGAATAAATTTGAATTGATTTGAATTGAATTAAATTAAATTGATTTGAATTGAATTGACTTGAATTGAATGAATTGAATAAAAGAATTGAATTGAATTGAATTAAATTAAATTAAATTGAATAAAATTGAATTGAATTGATTTGATTTGAATTGAATTGAATTGAATTGATTTGAATTGAATTGAATAAATGAATTGAATTGATTTGAATTGATTTGAATTGAATTGATTTGAATTGTTTGAATTGAATTGACTTGACTTGAATTGAATTGAATTAAATTGAATTGAAATAAATTGAATTAAATTAAATTGAATTGAATTGAATTGAATAAATGAATTGAATAAATGAATTGAATTGAATTGATTTGAATTGAATTGAATAAATGAATTGAATTGAATAAATGAATTGAATAAAATTGAATTGGATTGGATTGGATTGGATTGAATTGAATTGCAATGAATTGAATAAATGAATTGAATTGATTTGAATTGATTTGAATTGAATTGAATTGATTTGAATTGACTTGAATTGAATGAATTGAATAAATGAATTGAATTGAATGAAATTGATTTGAATTGAATTGAATTGAATTGATTTGAATTAAATTGACTTGAATTGAATGAATTGAATAAATAAATTGACTTGCTTTGAATTGAATTGAATAAATGAATTGAATTGAATTGAATTAAATAAGTGAATTGAATTGAATTGACCAAATGAATTGAATTGAATTGAATTGATTTGAATTGAGTTCAATTGAATTGAATTGATTTGAATTGAATTGAATAAATGAATTGAATTGATTTGATTTGAATTGAATTGATTTGAATTGAATTGACTTGAATTGAATTAAATAAGTGAATTGAATTGAATAAATGAACTGAACTGCATTGAATTGAATTGAATAAATGAATTGAATTAATTTGAATTGATTTAAATTGAATTGACTTGAATTGAATTAAATAAGTGAATTGAATTGAATAAATGAACTGAACTGCATTGAATTGAATTGAATTGAATAAATGAATTGAATTAATTTGAATTGATTTAAATTGAATTGACTTGAATTGAATGAATTGAATAAATGAATTGAATTGATTTGAATTGAATGAAATTGAATTGAATTGATTTGAATTGAACTGCATTGAATTGAATTGATTTGAATTGAATTGATTTGAATTGATTTGAATTGAAATGAATTGAATAAATGAATTGAATTGATTTGAATTGATTTGAATTGAATTGAATTGATTTGAATTGAATTGATTTGAATTGAATGAATTGAATAAATAAATTGACTTGCTTTGAATTGAATTGAATAAATGAATTGAATTGAATTGAATTAAATAAGTGAATTGAATTGAATTGACCAAATGAATTGAATTGAATTGAATTGATTTGAATTGAACTGCATTGAATTGAATTGAATTGAATAAATGAATTGAATTGATTTGAATTGATTTGAATTGAATAAATGAATTGAATTGATTTGAATTGATTTGAATTGAATTGATTTGAATTGATTGAATTGAATTGACTTGAATTGAATAAATGAATTGATTTGATTTGAATTGAATTGAATTAAATTGAATTGAAATAAATTGAATTGAATTAAATTAAATTGAGTTGAATTGAATTAAATAAGTGAATTGAATTGAATTGAATAAATGAATTGAATTGAATTGATTTGAATTGAACTGCATTGAATTGAATAAATGAATTGAATTGATTTGAATTGAATTGATTTGAATTGAATTGAATTGAATTGAATTGAATTGATTTAAATTGAATTGACTTAAATTGAATGAATTGAATAAATGAATTGAATTGAATTGATTTGAATTGAATTGATTTGAATTGAATTGAATTGATTTGAATTGAATTGACTTGAATTGAAATGAATTGAATAAATGAATTGAATTGATTTGAATTGATTTGAATTGAATTGATTTGAATTGATTGAATTGAATTGACTTGAATTGAATAAATGAATTGAATTGATTAGAATTGAATTGAATTAAATTGAATTGAAATAAATTGAATTGAATTGAATAAATGAATTGAATTAAATTAAATTGAATTGAATTGAATAAATGAATTGAATGAATGAATTGAATTTAATTAAATTGAATTGAATTGAATAAATGAATTGAATTGCATTGATTTGAATTGAATTGAATAAATGAATTGAATAAATTTGAATTGATTTGAATTGATATCAATTAAATTGAGTTGAATTGTATTGACTTGAAATGAATGAATTGAATAAAAGAATTGAATTGATTTGAATTGAAATTAATTAAATTAAATTGAATTGATTTGAATTGAATTGAATTGAATTGAATTGAATTGATTTGATTTGAATTGAATTGACTTGAATTGGATCAATTGAATAAATGAATTGAATTGAATTAAATTGAATTAAATTGATTTGAATTGAATCGAATTGAATTGATTTGAATTGAATTGACTTGAATTGAATGAATTGAATAAATGAATTGAATTGAATTGAATAAATGAATTGAATAAATTTGAATTGATTTGAATTGATTTGAATTGAATTAAATTGAATTGAATTGAATTTAATTGAATTGAATAAATGAATTGAATTGATTTGAATTGAATTCAATTAAATTGAATTGAAATAAATTGAATTGAATTGAATATATGAATTGAATTAAATTAAATTGATATGAATTAAATTGAATTGAATTGAATAAATGAATTGAATTGAATTGAATTGAATAAATGAATTGAATTGATTTGAATTGAATTGAATTAAATTGAATTGAAATAAATTGAATTGAATTGAATAAATGAATTGAATTAAATTAAATTGAATTGAATTGAATCGAATTGAATTGAATTGAATAAATGAATTGAATAAATGAATTGAATTGAATTGATTTGGATTGAATTGAATTGAATTGATTTGAATTGAAATGAATTGAATAAATGAATTGAATTGATTTGAATTGATTGAATTGAATTGACTTGAATTGAATAAATGAATTGATTTGATTTGAATTGAATTGAATTAAATTGAATTGAAATAAATTGAATTGAATTGAATAAATGAATTGAATTAAATTAAATTAAATTGAATTGAATTAAATTGAATTGAATAAATGAATTGAATTGATTTGAATTGAATTGAATTGAATTGAATTGAATTGAATTGAATTGAATTGAATTGAATAAATGAATTGAATTGCATTGATTTGAATTGAATTGAATTGAATTGAATTGAATAAATGAATTGAATAAATTTGAATTGATTTGAATTGAATTAAATTAAATTGATTTGAATTGACTTGAATTGAATTGAATTGAATTGAATTGAATAGATTTGAATTGAATTGAATTGAATTGATTTGAATTGAATTGAATTGAATTGAATTGATTTGAATTGATTTGAATTGAATTGATTTGAATTGAATTGAATAAATGAATTGAATTGAATAAATGAACTGAACTGCATTGAATTGAATTGAATTGAATAAATGAATTGAATTAATTTGAATTGAATTAAATTGAATTAAATTGATTTGAATTGAATCGAATTGAATTGATTTGAATTGAATTGACTTGAATTGAATGAATTGAATAAATGAATTGAATTGTATTGAATTGAATTGAATTGAATAAATGAATTGAATAAATTTGAATTGATTTGAATTGATTTGAATTGAATTAAATTGAATTGAATTGAATTGAATAAATTTGAATTGATTTGAATTGAATTAAATTAAATTGATTTGAATTGAATTGAATTGAATTGAATTGCCTTGAATTGAATTGAATTGAATTGAATTGAATTGAATTGAATAAATTTGAATTGATTTGAATTGAATTAAATTAAATTGATTTGAATTGAATTGACTTGAATTGAATGAATTGAATAAAAGAATTGAATTGAATTGAATTAAATTAAATTGAATAAAATTGAATTGAATTGATTTGATTTGAATTGAATTGAATTGATTTGAATTGAATTGAATAAATAAATTGAATTGATTTGAATTGATTTGAATTGATTTGAATTGTTTGAATTGAATTGACTTGAATTGAATTAAATAAGTAAATTGAATTGAATAAATGAACTGAACTGCATTGAATTGAATTGAATTGAATAAATGAATTGAATTAATTTGAATTGTTTTAAATTGAATTGACTTGAATTGAATGAATTGAATAAATGAATTGAATTGATTTGAATTGAATGAAATTGAATTGAATTGATTTGAATTGAACTGCATTGAATTGAATTGAATTGATTTGATTTGAATTGAATTGATTTGAATTGATTTGAATTGAAATGAATTGAATAAATGAATTGAATTGATTTGAATTGATTTGAATTGAATTTATTTGAATTGATTGAATTAAATTAACTTGAATTGAATAAATGAATTGAATTGATTTGAATTGAATTAAATTGAATTGAAATAAATTGAATTGAATTGAATAAATGAATTGAATTAAATTAAATTGAATTGAATTGAAATGAATAAATGAATTGAATTGATTTGAATTGAATTGAATTTAATAAATGAATTGAATTGATTTGAATTGAATTCAATTGAATTGAATTGAATAAATGAATTGAATAAATTTGAATTGATTTGAATTGAATTAAATTAAATTGATTTGAATTAAATTGACTTGAATTGAATGAATTGAATAAAAGAATTGAATTGAATTGAATTAAATTAAATTAAATTGAATAAAATTGAATTGAATTGATTTGATTTGAATTGAATTGAATTGATTTGAATTGAATTGAATAAATGAATTGAATTGATTTAAATTGAATTGAATTGAATCGAATTGAATTGAATTGAATAAATGAATTGAATTGAATTGATTTGGATTGAATTGAATTGAATTGATTTGAATTGAAATGAATTGAATAAATGAATTGAATTGATTTGAATTGATTGAATTGAATTGACTTGAATTGAATAAATGAATTGATTTGATTTGAATTGAATTGAATTAAATTGAATTGAAATAAATTGAATTGAATTGAATAAATGAATTGAATTAAATTAAATTAAATTGAATTGAATTAAATTGAATTGAATAAATGAATTGAATTGATTTGAATTGAATTGAATTGAATTGAATTGAATTGAATTGAATTGAATTGAATAAATGAATTGAATTGCATTGATTTGAATTGAATTGAATTGAATTGAATAAATGAATTGAATAAATTTGAATTGATTTGAATTGAATTAAATTAAATTGATTTGAATTGACTTGAATTGAATTGAATTGAATTGAATTGAATTGAATAGATTTGAATTGAATTGAATTGAATTGATTTGAATTGAATTGAATTGAATTGAATTGATTTGAATTGATTTGAATTGAATTGATTTGAATTGAATTGAATTGAATAAATGAATTGAATTAAATAAATGAACTGAACTGCATTGAATTGAATTGAATTGAATTGAATAAATGAATTGAATTAATTTGAATTGAATTAAATTGAATTAAATTGATTTGAATTGAATCGAATTGAATTGATTTGAATTGAATTGACTTGAATTGAATGAATTGAATAAATGAATTGAATTGTATTGAATTGAATTGAATTGAATAAATGAATTGAATAAATTTGAATTGATTTGAATTGATTTGAATTGAATTAAATTGAATTGAATTGAATTGAATAAATTTGAATTGATTTGAATTGAATTAAATTAAATTGATTTGAATTGAATTGAATTGAATTGAATTGCCTTGAATTGAATTGAATTGAATTGAATTGAATTGAATAAATTTGAATTGATTTGAATTGAATTAAATTAAATTGATTTGAATTGAATTGACTTGAATTGAATGAATTGAATAAAAGAATTGAATTGAATTGAATTAAATTAAATTGAATAAAATTGAATTGAATTGATTTGATTTGAATTGAATTGAATTGATTTGAATTGAATTGAATAAATAAATTGAATTGATTTGAATTGATTTGAATTGATTTGAATTGTTTGAATTGAATTGACTTGAATTGAATTAAATAAGTAAATTGAATTGAATAAATGAACTGAACTGCATTGAATTGAATTGAATTGAATAAATGAATTGAATTAATTTGAATTGTTTTAAATTGAATTGACTTGAATTGAATGAATTGAATAAATGAATTGAATTGATTTGAATTGAATGAAATTGAATTGAATTGATTTGAATTGAACTGCATTGAATTGAATTGAATTGATTTGAATTGAATTGATTTGAATTGATTTGAATTGAAATGAATTGAATAAATGAATTGAATTGATTTGAATTGATTTGAATTGAATTGATTTGAATTGATTGAATTAAATTAACTTGAATTGAATAAATGAATTGAATTGATTTGAATTGAATTAAATTGAATTGAAATAAATTGAATTGAATTGAATAAATGAATTGAATTAAATTAAATTGAATTGAATTGAAATGAATAAATGAATTGAATTGATTTGAATTGAATTGAATTTAATAAATGAATTGAATTGATTTGAATTGAATTCAATTGAATTGAATTGAATAAATGAATTGAATAAATTTGAATTGATTTGAATTGAATTAAATTAAATTGATTTGAATTAAATTGACTTGAATTGAATGAATTGAATAAAAGAATTGAATTGAATTGAATTAAATTAAATTAAATTGAATAAAATTGAATTGAATTGATTTGATTTGAATTGAATTGAATTGATTTGAATTGAATTGAATAAATGAATTGAATTGATTTAAATTGATTTGAATTGATTTGAATTGAATTGATTTGAATTGTTTGAATTGAATTGACTTGAATTGAATTGACTTGAATTGAATTAAATTGAATTGAAATAAATTGAATTAAATTAAATTGAATTGAATTGAATTGAATTGAATAAATGAATTGAATAAATGAATTGAATTGAATTGATTTGAATTGAATTGAATTGAATTGAATAAATGAATTGAATTGAATAAATGAATTGAATAAAATTGAATTGGATTGGATTGGATTGGATTGAATTGAATTGCAATGAATTGAATTGCAATGAATTGAATAAATGAATTGAATTGATTTGAATTGATTTGAATTGAATTGATTTGAATTGACTTAAATTGAATGAATTGAATAAATGAATTGAATTGAATGAAATTGAATTGATTTGAATTGAATTGAATTGAATTGATTTGAATTAAATTGACTTGAATTGAATGAATTGAATAAATAAATTGACTTGCTTTGAATTGAATTGAATAAATGAATTGAATTGAATTGAATTAAATAAGTGAATTGAATTGAATTGACCAAATGAATTGAATTGAATTGATTTGAATTGAGTTCAATTGAATTGAATTGATTTGAATTGAATTGAATAAATGAATTGAATTGATTTGAATTGATTTGAATTGAATTGATTTGAATTGAATTGACTTGAATTGAATTAAATAAGTGAATTGAATTGAATAAATGAACTGAACTGCATTGAATTGAATTGAATTGAATAAATGAATTGAATTAATTTGAATTGATTTAAATTGAATTGACTTGAATTGAATGAATTGAATAAATGAATTGAATTGATTTGAATTGAATGAAATTGAATTGAATTGATTTGAATTGAACTGCATTGAATTGAATTGAATTGATTTGAATTGATTTGAATTGATTTGAATTGAAATGAATTGAATAAATGAATTGAATTGATTTGAATTGATTTGAATTGATTTGAATTGAATTGATTTGAATTGATTGAATTGAATTAACTTGAATTGAATAAATGAATTGAATTGATTTGAATTGAATTAAATTGAATTGAAATAAATTGAATTGAATTGAATAAATGAACTGAATTAAATTAAATTGAATTGAATTGAAATGAATAAATGAATTGAATTGATTTGAATTGAATTGAATTTAATAAATGAATTGAATTGATTTGAATTGAATTCAATTGAATTGAATAAATGAATTGAATAAATTTGAATTGATTTGAATTGATTTGAATTGAATTAAATTGAATTGATTTGAATTGAATTTACTTGAATTGAATGAATTGAATAAAAGAATTGAATTGAATTGAATTAAATTAAATTAAATTGAATAAAATTGAATTGAATTGATTTGATTTGAATTGAATTGAATTGATTTGAATTGAATTGAATAAATGAATTGAATTGATTTGAATTGATTTGAATTGAATTGATTTGAATTGTTTGAATTGAATTGACTTGAATTGAATTGAATTAAATTGAATTGAAATAAATTGAATTAAATTAAATTGAATTGAATTGAATTGAATTGAATTGAATTGAATAAATGAATTGAATAAATGAATTGAATTGAATTGATTTGAATTGAATTGAATTGAATTGAATAAATGAATTGAATTGAATAAATGAATTGAATAAAATTGAATTGGATTGCATTGGATTGGATTGGATTGGATTGGATTGAATTGAATTACAATGAATTGAATAAATGAATTGAATTGATTTGAATTGATTTGAATTGAATTGAATTGATTTGAATTGACTTGAATTGAATGAATTGAATAAATGAATTGAATTGAATGAAATTGAATTGATTTGAATTGAATTGAATTGAATTGAATTGAATTGACTTGAATTGAATGAATTGAATAAATAAATTGACTTGCTTTGAATTGAATTGAATAAATGAATTGAATTGAATTGAATTAAATAAGTGAATTGAATTGAATTGACCAAATGAATTGAATTGAATTGAATTGATTTGAATTGAACTGCATTGAATTGAATTGAATTGAATAAATGAATTGAATTGATTTGAATTGATTTGAATTGAATAAATTGCATAAATGAATTGAATTGATTTGAATTGATTTGAATTGAATTGATTTGAATTGATTGAATTGAATTGACTTGAATTGAATAAATGAATTGATTTGATTTGAATTGAATTAAATTGAAATAAATTGAATTGAATTGAATAAATGAAATGAATTAAATTAAATTGAGTTGAATTGAATTAAATAAGTGAATTGAATTGAATTGAATAAATGAATTGAATTGAATTGATTTGAATTGAACTGCATTGAATTGAATAAATGAATTGATTTGAATTGAATTGAATTGAATTGAATTGATTTAAATTGAATTGACTTAAATTGAATGAATTGAATAAATGAATTGAATTGAATTGATTTGAATTGAATTGATTTGAATTGAATTGATTTGAATTGAATTGACTTGAATTGAATGAATTGAATAAATAAATTGACTTGAATTGAATAAATGAATTGAATTGAATTAAATAAGTGAATTGAATTGAATTGAATAAATGAATTGAATTGAAATGATTTGAATTGAACTGCATTGAATTGAATTGAATTGAATAAATAAATTGAATTGATTTGAATTGAATTGATTTGAATTGAAATGAATTGAATAAATGAATTGAATTGATTTGAATTGATTTGAATTAAATTGATTTGAATTGATTGAATTGAATTGACTTGAATTGAATAAATGAATTGAATTGATTAGAATTGAATTGAATTAAATTGAATTGAAATAAATTGAATTGAATTGAATAAATGAATTGAATTAAATTAAATTGAATTGAATTGAATTGAATAAATGAATTGAATGAATGAATTGAATTGAATTGAATTGAATTGAATAAATGAATTGAATTGCATTGATTTGAATTGATTTGAATTGAATTGAATTGAATAAATGAATTGAATAAATTTGAATTGATTTGAATTGATATCAATTAAATTGATTTGAATTGTATTGACTTGAATTGAATGAATTGAATAAAAGAATTGAATTGATTTGAATTGAAATTAATTAAATTAAATTGAATTGAATTGATTTGAATTGAATTGAATTGAATTGAATTGAATTGAATTGAATTGAATTGATTTGATTTGAATTGAATTGACTTGAATTGGATCAATTGAATAAATGAATTGAATTGATTTGAATTGAATTAAATTGATTTGAATTGAATCGAATTGAATTAATTTGAATTGAATTGAATTGAATTGAATGAATTGAATAAATGAATTGAATTGAATTGAATAAATGAATTGAATAAATTTGAATTGATTTGAATTGATTTGAATTGAATTAAATTGAATTGAATTGAATTTAATTGAATTGAATTGAATAAATGAATTGAATTGATTTGAATTGAATTCAATTAAATTGAATTGAAATAAATTAAATTGAATTGAATAAATGAATTGAATTAAATTAAATTGATTTGAATTAAATTGAATTGAATTGAATAAATGAATTGAATTGAATTGAATTAAATTGAATAAATGAATTGAATTGATTTGAATTGAATTGAATTAAATTGAATTGAAATAAATTGAATTGAATTGAATAAATGAATTGAATTTAATTAAATTGAATTGAATTGAATTGAATTGAATAAATGAATTGAATAAATGAATTGAATAAATGAATTGAATTGAATTGATTTGGATTGAATTGAATTGAATTGATTTGAATTGAAATGAATTGAATAAATGAATTGAATTGATTTGAATTGATTGAATTGAATTGACTTGAATTGAATAAATGAATTGATTTGAATTGAATTGAATTAAATTGAATTGAAATAAATTGAATTGAATTGAATAAATGAATTGAATTAAATTAAATTGAATTGAATTGAAATGAATAAATGAATTGAATTGATTTGAATTGAATTGAATTTAATAAATGAATTGAATTGATTTGAATTGAATTCAATTGAATTGAATTGAATAAATGAATTGAATAAATTTGAATTGATTTGAATTGAATTAAATTAAATTGATTTGAATTAAATTGACTTGAATTGAATGAATTGAATAAAAGAATTGAATTGAATTGAATTAAATTAAATTAAATTGAATAAAATTGAATTGAATTGATTTGATTTGAATTGAATTGAATTGATTTGAATTGAATTGAATAAATGAATTGAATTGATTTAAATTGATTTGAATTGATTTGAATTGAATTGATTTGAATTGTTTGAATTGAATTGACTTGAATTGAATTGACTTGAATTGAATTAAATTGAATTGAAATAAATTGAATTAAATTAAATTGAATTGAATTGAATTGAATTGAATAAATGAATTGAATAAATGAATTGAATTGAATTGATTTGAATTGAATTGAATTGAATTGAATAAATGAATTGAATTGAATAAATGAATTGAATAAAATTGAATTGGATTGGATTGGATTGGATTGAATTGAATTGCAATGAATTGAATTGCAATGAATTGAATAAATGAATTGAATTGATTTGAATTGATTTGAATTGAATTGATTTGAATTGACTTAAATTGAATGAATTGAATAAATGAATTGAATTGAATGAAATTGAATTGATTTGAATTGAATTGAATTGAATTGATTTGAATTAAATTGACTTGAATTGAATGAATTGAATAAATAAATTGACTTGCTTTGAATTGAATTGAATAAATGAATTGAATTGAATTGAATTAAATAAGTGAATTGAATTGAATTGACCAAATGAATTGAATTGAATTGATTTGAATTGAGTTCAATTGAATTGAATTGATTTGAATTGAATTGAATAAATGAATTGAATTGATTTGAATTGATTTGAATTGAATTGATTTGAATTGAATTGACTTGAATTGAATTAAATAAGTGAATTGAATTGAATAAATGAACTGAACTGCATTGAATTGAATTGAATTGAATAAATGAATTGAATTAATTTGAATTGATTTAAATTGAATTGACTTGAATTGAATGAATTGAATAAATGAATTGAATTGATTTGAATTGAATGAAATTGAATTGAATTGATTTGAATTGAACTGCATTGAATTGAATTGAATTGATTTGAATTGAATTGATTTGAATTGATTTGAATTGATTTGAATTGAAATGAATTGAATAAATGAATTGAATTGATTTGAATTGATTTGAATTGAATTGATTTGAATTGATTGAATTGAATTAACTTGAATTGAATAAATGAATTGAATTGATTTGAATTGAATTAAATTGAATTGAAATAAATTGAATTGAATTGAATAAATGAACTGAATTAAATTAAATTGAATTGAATTGAAATGAATAAATGAATTGAATTGATTTGAATTGAATTGAATTTAATAAATGAATTGAATTGATTTGAATTGAATTCAATTGAATTGAATAAATGAATTGAATAAATTTGAATTGATTTGAATTGATTTGAATTGAATTAAATTGAATTGATTTGAATTGAATTTACTTGAATTGAATGAATTGAATAAAAGAATTGAATTGAATTGAATTAAATTAAATTAAATTGAATAAAATTGAATTGAATTGATTTGATTTGAATTGAATTGAATTGATTTGAATTGAATTGAATAAATGAATTGAATTGATTTGAATTGATTTGAATTGAATTGATTTGAATTGTTTGAATTGAATTGACTTGAATTGAATTGAATTAAATTGAATTGAAATAAATTGAATTAAATTAAATTGAATTGAATTGAATTGAATTGAATTGAATAAATGAATTGAATAAATGAATTGAATTGAATTGATTTGAATTGAATTGAATTGAATTGAATAAATGAATTGAATTGAATAAATGAATTGAATAAAATTGAATTGGATTGCATTGGATTGGATTGGATTGGATTGGATTGAATTGAATTACAATGAATTGAATAAATGAATTGAATTGATTTGAATTGATTTGAATTGAATTGAATTGATTTGAATTGACTTGAATTGAATGAATTGAATAAATGAATTGAATTGAATGAAATTGAATTGATTTGAATTGAATTGAATTGAATTGAATTGAATTGACTTGAATTGAATGAATTGAATAAATAAATTGACTTGCTTTGAATTGAATTGAATAAATGAATTGAATTGAATTGAATTAAATAAGTGAATTGAATTGAATTGACCAAATGAATTGAATTGAATTGAATTGATTTGAATTGAACTGCATTGAATTGAATTGAATTGAATAAATGAATTGAATTGATTTGAATTGATTTGAATTGAATAAATTGCATAAATGAATTGAATTGATTTGAATTGATTTGAATTGAATTGATTTGAATTGATTGAATTGAATTGACTTGAATTGAATAAATGAATTGATTTGATTTGAATTGAATTAAATTGAAATAAATTGAATTGAATTGAATAAATGAAATGAATTAAATTAAATTGAGTTGAATTGAATTAAATAAGTGAATTGAATTGAATTGAATAAATGAATTGAATTGAATTGATTTGAATTGAACTGCATTGAATTGAATAAATGAATTGATTTGAATTGAATTGAATTGAATTGAATTGATTTAAATTGAATTGACTTAAATTGAATGAATTGAATAAATGAATTGAATTGAATTGATTTGAATTGATTTGAATTGAATTGATTTGAATTGAATTGACTTGAATTGAATGAATTGAATAAATAAATTGACTTGATTTGAATTGAATAAATGAATTGAATTGAATTAAATAAGTGAATTGAATTGAATTGAATAAATGAATTGAATTGAAATGATTTGAATTGAACTGCATTGAATTGAATTGAATTGAATAAATAAATTGAATTGATTTGAATTGAATTGATTTGAATTGAAATGAATTGAATAAATGAATTGAATTGATTTGAATTGATTTGAATTAAATTGATTTGAATTGATTGAATTGAATTGACTTGAATTGAATAAATGAATTGAATTGATTAGAATTGAATTGAATTAAATTGAATTGAAATAAATTGAATTGAATTGAATAAATGAATTGAATTAAATTAAATTGAATTGAATTGAATTGAATTGAATAAATGAATTGAATGAATGAATTGAATTGAATTGAATTGAATTGAATAAATGAATTGAATTGCATTGATTTGAATTGATTTGAATTGAATAAATGAATTGAATAAATTTGAATTGATTTGAATTGATATCAATTAAATTGATTTGAATTGTATTGACTTGAATTGAATGAATTGAATAAAAGAATTGAATTGATTTGAATTGAAATTAATTAAATTAAATTGAATTGAATTGATTTGAATTGAATTGAATTGAATTGAATTGAATTGAATTGAATTGAATTGAATTGATTTGATTTGAATTGAATTGACTTGAATTGGATCAATTGAATAAATGAATTGAATTGATTTGAATTGAATTAAATTGATTTGAATTGAATCGAATTGAATTAATTTGAATTGAATTGAATTGAATTGAATGAATTGAATAAATGAATTGAATTGAATTGAATAAATGAATTGAATAAATTTGAATTGATTTGAATTGATTTGAATTGAATTAAATTGAATTGAATTGAATTTAATTGAATTGAATAAATGAATTGAATTGATTTGAATTGAATTCAATTAAATTGAATTGAAATAAATTAAATTGAATTGAATAAATGAATTGAATTAAATTAAATTGATTTGAATTAAATTGAATTGAATTGAATAAATGAATTGAATTGAATTGAATTAAATTGAATAAATGAATTGAATTGATTTGAATTGAATTGAATTAAATTGAATTGAAATAAATTGAATTGAATTGAATAAATGAATTGAATTTAATTAAATTGAATTGAATTGAATTGAATTGAATTGAATTGAATAAATGAATTGAATAAATGAATTGAATAAATGAATTGAATTGAATTGATTTGGATTGAATTGAATTGAATTGATTTGAATTGAAATGAATTGAATAAATGAATTGAATTGATTTGAATTGATTGAATTGAATTGACTTGAATTGAATAAATGAATTGATTTGATTTGAATTGAATTGAATTAAATTGAATTGAAATAAATTGAATTGAATTGAATAAATGAATTGAATTAAATTAAATTAAATTGAATTGAATTAAATTGAATTGAATAAAGGAATTGAATTGATTTGAATTGAATTGAATTGAATTGAATTGAATTGAATAAATGAATTGAATTGCATTGATTTGAATTGAATTGAATTGAATTGAATTGAATAAATGAATTGAATAAATTTGAATTGATTTGAATTGAATTAAATTAAATTGATTTGAATTGAATTGAATTGAATTGAATTGAATAGATTTGAATTGAATTGAATTGAATTGATTTGAATTGAATTGAATTGAATTGAATTGATTTGAATTGATTTGAATTGAATTGATTTGAATTGAATTGAATTGAATTGAATAAATGAATTGAATTGAATAAATGAACTGAACTGCATTGAATTGAATTGAATTGAATAAATGAATTGAATTAATTTGAATTGAATTGAATTGAATTAAATTGATTTGAATTGAATCGAATTGAATTGATTTGAATTGAATTGACTTGAATTGAATGAATTGAATAAATGAATTGAATTGTATTGAATTGAATTGAATTGAATAAATGAATTGAATAAATTTGAATTGATTTGAATTGATTTGAATTGAATTAAATTGAATTGAATTGAATAAATTTGAATTGATTTGAATTGAATTAAATTAAATTGATTTGAATTGAATTGAATTGAATTGAATTGAATTGCCTTGAATTGAATTGAATTGAATTGAATTGAATTGAATTGAATTGAATAAATTTGAATTGATTTGAATTGAATTAAATTAAATTGATTTGAATTGAATTGACTTGAATTGAATGAATTGAATAAAAGAATTGAATTGAATTGAATTGAATTTAATTGAATTGAATTGAATAAATGAATTGAATTGATTTGAATTGAATTGAAATAAATTGAATTGAATTGAATAAATGAATTGAATTAAATTAAATTGATATGAATTAAATTGAATTGAATTGAATAAATGAATTGAATTGAATTGAATTGAATTGAATAAAAGAATTGAATTGATTTGAATTGAATTAAATTGAATTGAAATAAATTGAATTGAATTGAATAAATGAATTGAATTAAATTAAATTGAATTGAATTGAATCGAATTGAATTGAATTGAATAAATGAATTGAATAAATGAATTGAATTGAATTGATTTGGATTGAATTGAATTGAATTGATTTGAATTGAAATGAATTGAATAAATGAATTGAATTGATTTGAATTGATTGAATTGAATTGACTTGAATTGAATAAATGAATTGATTTGATTTGAATTGAATTGAATTAAATTGAATTGAAATAAATTGAATTGAATTGAATAAATGAATTGAATTAAATTAAATTAAATTGAATTGAATTAAATTGAATTGAAAAAATGAATTGAATTGATTTGAATTGAATTGAATTGAATTGAATTGAATTGAATTGAATTGAATATAATTGAATAAATGAATTGAATTGCATTGATTTGAATTGAATTGAATTGAATTGAATTGAATTGAATTGAATTGAATAAATGAATTGAATAAATTTGAATTGATTTGAATTGAATTAAATTAAATTGATTTGAATTGACTTGAATTGAATTGAATTGAATTGAATAGATTTGAATTGAATTGAATTGAATTGATTTGAATTGAATTAAATTGAATTGATTTGAATTGATTTGAATTGAATTGATTTGAATTGAATTGAATTGAATTGAATTGAATAAATGAATTGAATTGAATAAATGAACTGAACTGCATTGAATTGAATTGAATTGAATAAATGAATTGAATTAATTTGAATTGAATTAAATTGAATTAAATTGATTTGAATTGAATCGAATTGAATTGATTTGAATTGAATTGACTTGAATTGAATGAATTGAATAAATGAATTGAATTGGATTGAATTGAATTGAATTGAATAAATGAATTGAATAAATTTGAATTGATTTGAATTGATTTGAATTGAATTAAATTGAATTGAATTGAATTGAATAAATTTGAATTGATTTGAATTGAATTAAATTAAATTGATTTGAATTGAATTGAATTGAATTGGATTGAATTGAATTGCCTTGAATTGAATTGAATTGAATTGGATTGAATTGAATTGAATGAATTTGAATTGATTTGAATTAAATTAAATTGATTTGAATTGAATTGACTTGAATTGAATGAATTGAATAAAAGAATTGAATTGAATTGAATTAAATTAAATTGAATAAAATTGAATTGAATTGATTTGATTTGAATTGAATTGAATTGAATTGAATTGATTTGAATTGAATTGAATAAATAAATTGAATTGATTTGAATTGATTTGAATTGAATTGATTTGAATTGTTTGAATTGAATTGACTTGAATTGAATTAAATAAGTGAATTGAATTGAATAAATGAACTGAACTGCATTGAATTGAATTGAATTGAATAAATGAATTGAATTAATTTGAATTGATTTAAATTGAATTGACTTGAATTGAATGAATTGAATAAATGAATTGAATTGATTTGAATTGAATGAAATTGAATTGAATTGATTTGAATTGAACTGCATTGAATTGAATTGAATTGATTTGAATTGAATTGATTTGAATTGATTTGAATTGAAATGAATTGAATAAATGAATTGAATTGATTTGAATTGAATTGATTTGAATTGATTGAATTAAATTAACTTGAATTAAATAAATGAATTGAATTGATTTGAATTGAATTAAATTGAATTGAAATAAATTGAATTGAATTGAATAAATGAATTGAATTAAATTAAATTGAAATGAATTGAAATGAATAAATGAATTGAATTGATTTGAATTGAATTGAATTTAATAAATGAATTGAATTGATTTGAATTGAATTCAATTGAATTGAATTGAATAAATGAATTGAATAAATTTGAATTGATTTGAATTGATTTGAATTGAATTAATTTGAATTGAATTGAATTAAATTGAATTGAATTGAATAAATGAATTGAATTAAATTGAATTAAATAAGTGAATTGAATTGAATAAATGAACTGAACTGCATTGAATTGAATTGAATTGAATAAATGAATTGAATTAATTTGAATTAAATGAAATTAAATTGAATTGATTTGAATTGATTTGAATTGACTTGAATTGAATGAATTGAATAAATAAATTGACTTGATTTGAATTGAATTGAATAAATGAATTGAATGAATGAATTGAATTGATTTGAATTGATTTGAATTGAATTGAATTGAATTGAATAAATGAATTGAATTGCATTGATTTGAATTGAATTGAATTGAATAAATGAATTGAATAAATTTGAATTGATTTGAATTGAATTAAATTAAATTGATTTGAATTGAATTGACTTGAATTGAATGAATTGAATAAAAGAATTGAATTGAATTGAATTAAATTAAATTAAATTGAATAAAATTGAATTGAATTGATTTGATTTGAATTGAATTGATTTGAATTGAATTGAATAAATGAATTGAATTGATTTGAATTGATTTGAATTGAATTGATTTGAATTGTTTGAATTGAATTGAATTGAATTGAATTGAATTAAATTGAATTGAAATAAATTGAATTAAATTAAATTGAATTGAATTGAATAAATGAATTGAATAAATGAATTGAATTGATTTGAATTGAATTGAATTGAATTGAATAAATGAATTGAATTGAATAAATGAATTGTATAAAATTGAATTGGATTGGATTGGATTGGATTGAATTGAATTGCAATGAATTGAATAAATGAATTGAATTGATTTGAATTGATTTGAATTGAATTGAATTGATTTGAATTGACTTGAATTGAATGAATTGAATAAATGAATTGAATTGAATGAAATTGAATTGATTTGAATTGAATTGAATTGAATTGATTTGAATTAAATTGACTTGAATTGAATGAATTGAATAAATAAATTGACTTGCTTTGAATTGAATTGAATAAATGAATTGAATTGAATTGAATTAAATAAGTGAATTGAATTGAATTGACCAAATGAATTGAATTGAATTGAATTGATTTGAATTGAGTTCAATTGAATTGAATTGATTTGAATTGAATTGAATAAATGAATTGAATTGATTTGATTTGAATTGAATTGATTTGAATTGATTTGAATTGAATTGATTTGAATTGATTGAATTGAATTGACTTGAATTGAATAAATGAATTGATTTGATTTGAATTGAATTGAATTAAATTGAATTGAAATAAATTGAATTGAATTGAATAAATGAATTGAATTAAATTAAATTAAGTTGAATTGAATTAAATAAGTGAATTGAATTGAATTGAATAAATGAATTGAATTGATTTGAATTGAACTGCATTGAATTGAATAAATGAATTGAATTGATTTGAATTGATTTGAATTGAATTGAATTGAATTGATTTAAATTGAATTGACTTAAATTGAATGAATTGAATAAATGAATTGAATTGAATTGATTTGAATTGATTTGAATTGAATTGAATTGATTTGAATTGTATTGACTTGAATTGAAATGAATTGAATAAATGAATTGAATTGATTTGAATTGATTTGAATTGAATTGATTTGAATTGATTGAATTGAATTGACTTGAATTGAATAAATGAATTGAATTGATTAGAATTGAATTGAATTAAATGGAATTGAAATAAATTGAATTGAATTGAATAAATGAATTGAATTAAATTAAATTGAATTGAATTGAATTGAATTGAATTGAATAAATGAATTGAATGAATGAATTGAATTTAATTAAATTGAATTGAATTGAATAAATGAATTGAATTGCATTGATTTGAATTGAATTGAATAAATGAATTGAATAAATTTGAATTGATTTGAATTGATATCAATTAAATTGAGTTGAATTGTATTGACTTGAATTGAATGAATTGAATAAAAGAATTGAATTGATTTGAATTGAAATTAATTAAATTAAATTGAATTGAATTGATTTGAATTGAATTGAATTGAATTGAATTGAATTGATTTGAATTGAATTGACTTGAATTGGATCAATTGAATAAATGAATTTAATTGATTTGAATTGAATTAAATTGAATTAAATTGATTTGAATTGAATCGAATTGAATTGATTTGAATTGAATTGACTTGAATTGAATGAATTGAATAAATGAATTGAATTGAATTGAATTGAATAAATGAATTGAATAAATTTGAATTGATTTGAATTGATTTGAATTGAATTAAATTGAATTGAGATGAATTTAATTGAATTGAATTGAATAAATGAATTGAATTGATTTGAATTGAATTCAATTAAATTGAATTGAAATAAATTGAATTGAATTGAATAAATGAATTGAATTAAATTAAATTGATATGAATTAAATTGAATTGAATTGAATAAATGAATTGAATTGAATTGAATTGAATAAATGAATTGAATTGATTTGAATTGAATTGAATTAAATTGAATTGAAATAAATTGAATTGAATTGAATAAATGAATTGAATTAAATTAAATTGAATTGAATTGAATCGAATCGAATTGAATTGAATTGAATAAATGAATTGAATAAATGAATTGAATTGAATTCATTTGGATTGAATTGAATTGAATTGATTTGAATTGAAATGAATTGAATAAATGAATTGAATTGATTTGAATTGATTGAATTGAATTGACTTGAATTGAATAAATGAATTGATTTGATTTGAATTGAATTGAATTAAATTGAATTGAATTTAATTGAATTGAATAAATGAATTGAATTAAATTGAATTAAATAAGTGAATTGAATTGAATAAATGAACTGAACTGCATTGAATTGAATTGAATTGAATAAATGAATTGAATTAATTTGAATTAAATGAAATTAAATTGAATTGATTTGAATTGATTTGAATTGACTTGAATTGAATGAATTGAATAAATAAATTGACTTGATTTGAATTGAATTGAATAAATGAATTGAATAAATGAATTGAATGAATGAATTGAATTGATTTGAATTGATTTGAATTGAATTGAATTGAATAAATGAATTGAATTGCATTGATTTGAATTGAATTGAATTGAATAAATGAATTGAATAAATTTGAATTGATTTGAATTGAATTAAATTAAATTGAATTGAATTGAATTGACTTGAATTGAATGAATTGAATAAAAGAATTGAATTGAATTGAATTAAATTAAATTAAATTGAATAAAATTGAATTGAATTGATTTGATTTGAATTGAATTGAATTGAATTGATTTGAATTGAATTGAATAAATGAATTGAATTGATTTGAATTGATTTGAATTGAATTGATTTGAATTGTTTGAATTGACTTGAATTGAATTGAATTGAATTAAATTGAATTGAAATAAATTGAATTAAATTAAATTGAATTGAATTGAATTGAATAAATGAATTGAATAAATGAATTGAATTGATTTGAATTGAATTGAATTGAATTGAATAAATGAATTGAATTGAATAAATGAATTGAATAAAATTGAATTGGATTGGATTGGATTGGATTGAATTGAATTGCAATGAATTGAATAAATGAATTGAATTGATTTGAATTGATTTGAATTGAATTGAATTGATTTGAATTGACTTGAATTGAATGAATTGAATAAATGAATTGAATTGAATGAAATTGAATTGATTTGAATTGAATTGAATTGAATTGATTTGAATTAAATTGACTTGAATTGAATGAATTGAATAAATAAATTGACTTGCTTTGAATTGAATTGAATAAATGAATTGAATTGAATTGAATTAAATAAGTGAATTGAATTGAATTGACCAAATGAATTGAATTGAATTGAATTGATTTGAATTGAGTTCAATTGAATTGAATTGATTTGAATTGAATAAATGAATTGAATTGATTTGATTTGAATTGAATTGATTTGAATTGAATTGACTTGAATTGAATTAAATAAGTGAATTGAATTGAATAAATGAACTGAACTGCATTGAATTGAATTGAATTGAATAAATGAATTGAATTAATTTGAATTGATTTAAATTGAATTGACTTGAATTGAATGAATTGAATAAAAGAATTGAATTGAATTGATTTGAATTGAATGAAATTGAATTGAATTGATTTGAATTGAACTGCATTGAATTGAATTGATTTGAATTGAATTGATTTGAATTGATTTGAATTGAAATGAATTGAATAAATGAATTGAATTGATTTGAATTGAATTGATTTGAATTGAATTGACTTGAATTGAATGAATTGAATAAATAAATTGACTTGCTTTGAATTGAATTGAATAAATGAATTGAATTGAATTGAATTAAATAAGTGAATTGAATTGAATTGACCAAATGAATTGAATTGAATTGAATTGATTTGAATTGAACTGCATTGAATTGAATTGAATTGAATAAATGAATTGAATTGATTTGAATTGATTTGAATTGAATAAATTGCATAAATGAATTGAATTGATTTGAATTGATTTGAATTGAATTGATTTGAATTGATTGAATTGAATTGACTTGAATTGAATAAATGAATTGATTTGATTTGAATTGAATTGAATTAAATTGAATTGAAATAAATTGAATTGAATTGAATAAATGAATTGAATTAAATTAAATTAAGTTGAATTGAATTAAATAAGTGAATTGAATTGAATTGAATAAATGAATTGAATTGAATTGATTTGAATTGAACTGCATTGAATTGAATAAATGAATTGAATTGATTTGAATTGATTTGAATTGAATTGAATTGAATTGATTTAAATTGAATTGACTTAAATTGAATGAATTGAATAAATGAATTGAATTGAATTGATTTGAATTGAATTGATTTGAATTGAATTGAATTGATTTGAATTGTATTGACTTGAATTGAAATGAATTGAATAAATGAATTGAATTGATTTGAATTGATTTGAATTGAATTGATATGAATTGATTGAATTGAATTGACTTGAATTGAATAAATGAATTGAATTGATTAGAATTGAATTGAATTAAATTGAATTGAAATAAATTGAATTGAATTGAATAAATGAATTGAATTAAATTAAATTGAATTGAATTGAATTGAATTGAATAAATGAATTGAATGAATGAATTGAATTTAATTAAATTGAATTGAATTGAATAAATGAATTGAATTGCATTGATTTGAATTGAATTGAATAAATGAATTGAATAAATTTGAATTGATTTGAATTGATATCAATTAAATTGAGTTGAATTGTATTGACTTGAATTGAATGAATTGAATAAAAGAATTGAATTGATTTGAATTGAAATTAATTAAATTAAATTGAATTGAATTGATTTGAATTGAATTGAATTGAATTGAATTGAATTGAATTGAATTGAATTGAATTGAATTGATTTGATTTGAATTGAATTGACTTGAATTGGATCAATTGAATAAATGAATTTAATTGATTTGAATTGAATTAAATTGAATTAAATTGATTTGAATTGAATCGAATTGAATTGATTTGAATTGAATTGACTTGAATTGAATGAATTGAATAAATGAATTGAATTGAATTGATTTGAATAAATGAATTGAATAAATTTGAATTGATTTGAATTGATTTGAATTGAATTAAATTGAATTGAGATGAATTTAATTGAATTGAATTGAATAAATGAATTGAATTGATTTGAATTGAATTCAATTAAATTGAATTGAAATAAATTGAATTGAATTGAATAAATGAATTGAATTAAATTAAATTGATATGAATTAAATTGAATTGAATTGAATAAATGAATTGAATTGAATTGAATTGAATAAATGAATTGAATTGATTTGAATTGAATTGAATTAAATTGAATTGAAATAAATTGAATTGAATTGAATAAATGAATTGAATTAAATTAAATTGAATTGAATTGAATCGAATCGAATTGAATTGAATTGAATAAATGAATTGAATAAATGAATTGAATTGAATTCATTTGGATTGAATTGAATTGAATTGATTTGAATTGAAATGAATTGAATAAATGAATTGAATTGATTTGAATTGATTGAATTGAATTGACTTGAATTGAATAAATGAATTGATTTGATTTGAATTGAATTGAATTAAATTGAATTGAAATAAATTGAATTGAATTGAATAAATGAATTGAATTAAATTAAATTAAATTGAATTGAATTAAATTGAATTGAATAAATGAATTGAATGAATGAATTGAATTGATTTGAATTGATTTGAATTGAATTGAATTGAATTGAATAAATGAATTGAATTGCATTGATTTGAATTGAATTGAATTGAATAAATGAATTGAATAAATTTGAATTGATTTGAATTGAATTAAATTAAATTGATTTGAATTGAATTGACTTGAATTGAATGAATTGAATAAAAGAATTGAATTGAATTGAATTAAATTAAATTAAATTGAATAAAATTGAATTGAATTGATTTGATTTGAATTGAATTGAATTGATTTGAATTGAATTGAATAAATGAATTGAATTGATTTGAATTGATTTGAATTGAATTGATTTGAATTGTTTGAATTGAATTGACTTGAATTGAATTGAATTAAATTGAATTGAAATAAATTGAATTAAATTAAATTGAATTGAATTGAATTGAATAAATGAATTGAATAAATGAATTGAATAAATGAATTGAATTGATTTGAATTGAATTGAATTGAATTGAATAAATGAATTGAATTGAATAAATGAATTGTATAAAATTGAATTGGATTGGATTGGATTGGATTGAATTGAATTGCAATGAATTGAATAAATGAATTGAATTGATTTGAATTGATTTGAATTGAATTGAATTGATTTGAATTGACTTGAATTGAATGAATTGAATAAATGAATTGAATTGAATGAAATTGAATTGATTTGAATTGAATTGAATTGAATTGATTTGAATTAAATTGACTTGAATTGAATGAATTGAATAAATAAATTGACTTGCTTTGAATTGAATTGAATAAATGAATTGAATTGAATTGAATTAAATAAGTGAATTGAATTGAATTGACCAAATGAATTGAATTGAATTGAATTGATTTGAATTGAGTTCAATTGAATTGAATTGATTTGAATTGAATTGAATAAATGAATTGAATTGATTTGATTTGAATTGAATTGATTTGAATTGAATTGACTTGAATTGAATTAAATAAGTGAATTGAATTGAATAAATGAACTGAACTGCATTGAATTGAATTGAATTGAATAAATGAATTGAATTAATTTGAATTGATTTAAATTGAATTGACTTGAATTGAATGAATTGAATAAAAGAATTGAATTGAATTGATTTGAATTGAATGAAATTGAATTGAATTGATTTGAATTGAACTGCATTGAATTGAATTGATTTGAATTGAATTGATTTGAATTGATTTGAATTGAAATGAATTGAATAAATGAATTGAATTGATTTGAATTGATTTGAATTGAATTGAATTGAATTGATTTGAATTGAATTGACTTGAATTGAATGAATTGAATAAATAAATTGACTTGCTTTGAATTGAATTGAATAAATGAATTGAATTGAATTGAATTAAATAAGTGAATTGAATTGAATTGACCAAATGAATTGAATTGAATTGAATTGATTTGAATTGAACTGCATTGAATTGAATTGAATTGAATAAATGAATTGAATTGATTTGAATTGATTTGAATTGAATAAATTGCATAAATGAATTGAATTGATTTGAATTGATTTGAATTGATTTGAATTGAATTGATTTGAATTGATTGAATTGAATTGACTTGAATTGAATAAATGAATTGATTTGATTTGAATTGAATTGAATTAAATTGAATTGAAATAAATTGAATTGAATTGAATAAATGAATTGAATTAAATTAAATTAAGTTGAATTGAATTAAATAAGTGAATTGAATTGAATTGAATAAATGAATTGAATTGAATTGATTTGAATTGAACTGCATTGAATTGAATAAATGAATTGAATTGATTTGAATTGATTTGAATTGAATTGAATTGAATTGATTTAAATTGAATTGACTTAAATTGAATGAATTGAATAAATGAATTGAATTGAATTGATTTGAATTGATTTGAATTGAATTGAATTGATTTGAATTGTATTGACTTGAATTGAAATGAATTGAATAAATGAATTGAATTGATTTGAATTGATTTGAATTGAATTGATTTGAATTGATTGAATTGAATTGACTTGAATTGAATAAATGAATTGAATTGATTAGAATTGAATTGAATTAAATGGAATTGAAATAAATTGAATTGAATTGAATAAATGAATTGAATTAAATTAAATTGAATTGAATTGAATTGAATTGAATTGAATAAATGAATTGAATGAATGAATTGAATTTAATTAAATTGAATTGAATTGAATAAATGAATTGAATTGCATTGATTTGAATTGAATTGAATAAATGAATTGAATAAATTTGAATTGATTTGAATTGATATCAATTAAATTGAGTTGAATTGTATTGACTTGAATTGAATGAATTGAATAAAAGAATTGAATTGATTTGAATTGAAATTAATTAAATTAAATTGAATTGAATTGATTTGAATTGAATTGAATTGAATTGAATTGAATTGAATTGAATTGATTTGAATTGAATTGACTTGAATTGGATCAATTGAATAAATGAATTTAATTGATTTGAATTGAATTAAATTGAATTAAATTGATTTGAATTGAATCGAATTGAATTGATTTGAATTGAATTGACTTGAATTGAATGAATTGAATAAATGAATTGAATTGAATTGAATTGAATAAATGAATTGAATAAATTTGAATTGATTTGAATTGATTTGAATTGAATTAAATTGAATTGAGATGAATTTAATTGAATTGAATTGAATAAATGAATTGAATTGATTTGAATTGAATTCAATTAAATTGAATTGAAATAAATTGAATTGAATTGAATAAATGAATTGAATTAAATTAAATTGATATGAATTAAATTGAATTGAATTGAATAAATGAATTGAATTGAATTGAATTGAATAAATGAATTGAATTGATTTGAATTGAATTGAATTAAATTGAATTGAAATAAATTGAATTGAATTGAATAAATGAATTGAATTAAATTAAATTGAATTGAATTGAATCGAATCGAATTGAATTGAATTGAATAAATGAATTGAATAAATGAATTGAATTGAATTCATTTGGATTGAATTGAATTGAATTGATTTGAATTGAAATGAATTGAATAAATGAATTGAATTGATTTGAATTGATTGAATTGAATTGACTTGAATTGAATAAATGAATTGATTTGATTTGAATTGAATTGAATTAAATTGAATTGAATTTAATTGAATTGAATTGAATAAATGAATTGAATTAAATTGAATTAAATAAGTGAATTGAATTGAATAAATGAACTGAACTGCATTGAATTGAATTGAATTGAATAAATGAATTGAATTAATTTGAATTAAATGAAATTAAATTGAATTGATTTGAATTGATTTGAATTGACTTGAATTGAATGAATTGAATAAATAAATTGACTTGATTTGAATTGAATTGAATAAATGAATTGAATAAATGAATTGAATGAATGAATTGAATTGATTTGAATTGATTTGAATTGAATTGAATTGAATTGAATAAATGAATTGAATTGCATTGATTTGAATTGAATTGAATTGAATAAATGAATTGAATAAATTTGAATTGATTTGAATTGAATTAAATTAAATTGAATTGAATTGAATTGACTTGAATTGAATGAATTGAATAAAAGAATTGAATTGAATTGAATTAAATTAAATTAAATTGAATAAAATTGAATTGAATTGATTTGATTTGAATTGAATTGAATTGAATTGATTTGAATTGAATTGAATAAATGAATTGAATTGATTTGAATTGATTTGAATTGAATTGATTTGAATTGTTTGAATTGAATTGACTTGAATTGAATTGAATTGAATTAAATTGAATTGAAATAAATTGAATTAAATTAAATTGAATTGAATTGAATTGAATAAATGAATTGAATAAATGAATTGAATTGATTTGAATTGAATTGAATTGAATTGAATAAATGAATTGAATTGAATAAATGAATTGAATAAAATTGAATTGGATTGGATTGGATTGGATTGAATTGAATTGCAATGAATTGAATAAATGAATTGAATTGATTTGAATTGATTTGAATTGAATTGAATTGATTTGAATTGACTTGAATTGAATGAATTGAATAAATGAATTGAATTGAATGAAATTGAATTGATTTGAATTGAATTGAATTGAATTGATTTGAATTAAATTGACTTGAATTGAATGAATTGAATAAATAAATTGACTTGCTTTGAATTGAATTGAATAAATGAATTGAATTGAATTGAATTAAATAAGTGAATTGAATTGAATTGACCAAATGAATTGAATTGAATTGAATTGATTTGAATTGAGTTCAATTGAATTGAATTGATTTGAATTGAATAAATGAATTGAATTGATTTGATTTGAATTGAATTGATTTGAATTGAATTGACTTGAATTGAATTAAATAAGTGAATTGAATTGAATAAATGAACTGAACTGCATTGAATTGAATTGAATTGAATAAATGAATTGAATTAATTTGAATTTATTTAAATTGAATTGACTTGAATTGAATGAATTGAATAAAAGAATTGAATTGAATTGATTTGAATTGAATGAAATTGAATTGAATTGATTTGAATTGAACTGCATTGAATTGAATTGATTTGAATTGAATTGATTTGAATTGATTTGAATTGAAATGAATTGAATAAATGAATTGAATTGATTTGAATTGAATTGATTTGAATTGAATTGACTTGAATTGAATGAATTGAATAAATAAATTGACTTGCTTTGAATTGAATTGAATAAATGAATTGAATTGAATTGAATTAAATAAGTGAATTGAATTGAATTGACCAAATGAATTGAATTGAATTGAATTGATTTGAATTGAACTGCATTGAATTGAATTGAATTGAATAAATGAATTGAATTGATTTGAATTGATTTGAATTGAATAAATTGCATAAATGAATTGAATTGATTTGAATTGATTTGAATTGAATTGATTTGAATTGATTGAATTGAATTGACTTGAATTGAATAAATGAATTGATTTGATTTGAATTGAATTGAATTAAATTGAATTGAAATAAATTGAATTGAATTGAATAAATGAATTGAATTAAATTAAATTAAGTTGAATTGAATTAAATAAGTGAATTGAATTGAATTGAATAAATGAATTGAATTGAATTGATTTGAATTGAACTGCATTGAATTGAATAAATGAATTGAATTGATTTGAATTGATTTGAATTGAATTGAATTGAATTGATTTAAATTGAATTGACTTAAATTGAATGAATTGAATAAATGAATTGAATTGAATTGATTTGAATTGAATTGATTTGAATTGAATTGAATTGATTTGAATTGTATTGACTTGAATTGAAATGAATTGAATAAATGAATTGAATTGATTTGAATTGATTTGAATTGAATTGATTTGAATTGATTGAATTGAATTGACTTGAATTGAATAAATGAATTGAATTGATTAGAATTGAATTGAATTAAATTGAATTGAAATAAATTGAATTGAATTGAATAAATGAATTGAATTAAATTAAATTGAATTGAATTGAATTGAATTGAATAAATGAATTGAATGAATGAATTGAATTTAATTAAATTGAATTGAATTGAATAAATGAATTGAATTGCATTGATTTGAATTGAATTGAATAAATGAATTGAATAAATTTGAATTGATTTGAATTGATATCAATTAAATTGAGTTGAATTGTATTGACTTGAATTGAATGAATTGAATAAAAGAATTGAATTGATTTGAATTGAAATTAATTAAATTAAATTGAATTGAATTGATTTGAATTGAATTGAATTGAATTGAATTGAATTGAATTGAATTGAATTGATTTGATTTGAATTGAATTGACTTGAATTGGATCAATTGAATAAATGAATTTAATTGATTTGAATTGAATTAAATTGAATTAAATTGATTTGAATTGAATCGAATTGAATTGATTTGAATTGAATTGACTTGAATTGAATGAATTGAATAAATGAATTGAATTGAATTGAATTGAATAAATGAATTGAATAAATTTGAATTGATTTGAATTGATTTGAATTGAATTAAATTGAATTGAGATGAATTTAATTGAATTGAATTGAATAAATGAATTGAATTGATTTGAATTGAATTCAATTAAATTGAATTGAAATAAATTGAATTGAATTGAATAAATGAATTGAATTAAATTAAATTGATATGAATTAAATTGAATTGAATTGAATAAATGAATTGAATTGAATTGAATTGAATAAATGAATTGAATTGATTTGAATTGAATTGAATTAAATTGAATTGAAATAAATTGAATTGAATTGAATAAATGAATTGAATTAAATTAAATTGAATTGAATTGAATCGAATCGAATTGAATTGAATTGAATAAATGAATTGAATAAATGAATTGAATTGAATTCATTTGGATTGAATTGAATTGAATTGATTTGAATTGAAATGAATTGAATAAATGAATTGAATTGATTTGAATTGATTGAATTGAATTGACTTGAATTGAATAAATGAATTGATTTGATTTGAATTGAATTGAATTAAATTGAATTGAAATAAATTGAATTGAATTGAATAAATGAATTGAATTAAATTAAATTAAATTGAATTGAATTAAATTGAATTGAATAAATGAATTGAATTGATTTGAATTGAATTGAATTGAATTGAATTGAATTGAATTGAATTGAATTGAATTGAATAAATGAATTGAATTGAATTGAATTGATTTGAATTGAACTGCATTGAATTGAATTGAATTGAATAAATGAATTGAATTGATTTGAATTGATTTGAATTGAATTGAATTGAATTGAATTGAATTGAATTGAATAAATGAATTGAATTGAATTGAATTGATTTGAATTGAACTGCATTGAATTGAATTGAATTGAATAAATGAATTGAATTGATTTGAATTGATTTGAATTGAATTGATTTGAATTAAAATGAATTGAAAAAATGAATTGAATTGATTTGAATTGCATTGATTTGAATTGAATTGAATTGAATTGAATAAATGAATTGAATAAATTTGAATTGATTTGAATTGAATTAAATTAAATTGATTTGAATTGACTTGAATTGAATTGAATTGAATTGAATTGAATTGAATAGATTTGAATTGAATTGAATTGAATTGATTTGAATTGAATTGAATTGAATTGAATTGATTTGAATTGATTTGAATTGAATTGATTTGAATTGAATTGAATTGAATTGAATAAATGAATTGAATTGAATAAATGAACTGAACTGCATTGAATTGAATTGAATTGAATAAATGAATTGAATTAATTTGAATTGAATTAAATTGAATTAAATTGATTTGAATTGAATCGAATTGAATTGATTTGAATTGAATTGACTTGAATTGAATGAATTGAATAAATGAATTGAATTGTATTGAATTGAATTGAATAAATGAATTGAATAAATTTGAATTGATTTGAATTGATTTGAATTGAATTAAATTGAATTGAATTGAATTGAATAAATTTGAATTGATTTGAATTGAATTAAATTAAATTGATTTGAATTGAATTGAATTGAATTGAATTGAATTGAATTGCCTTGAATTGAATTGAATTGAATTGAATTGAATTGAATTGAATTGAATAAATTTGAATTGATTTGAATTGAATTAAATTAAATTGATTTGAATTGAATTGACTTGAATTGAATGAATTGAATAAAAGAATTGAATTGAATTGAATTAAATTAAATTAAATTGAATAAAATTGAATTGAATTGATTTGATTTGAATTGAATTGAATTGAATTGATTTTAATTGAATTGAATAAATAAATTGAATTGATTTGAATTGATTTGAATTGAATTGATTTGAATTGAATTGATTTGAATTGTTTGAATTGAATTGACTTGAATTGAATTAAATAAGTGAATTGAATTGAATAAATGAACTGAACTGCATTGAATTGAATTGAATAAATGAATTGAATTAATTTGAATTGATTTAAATTGAATTGACTTGAATTGAATGAATTGAATAAATGAATTGAATTGATTTGAATTGAATGAAATTGAATTGATTTGAATTGAACTGCATTGAATTGAATTGATTTGAATTGAATTGATTTGAATTGATTTGAATTGAATTGAATTGAATAAATGAATTGAATTGATTTGAATTGATTTGAATTGAATTGATTTGAATTGATTGAATTAAATTAACTTGAATTGAATAAATGAATTGAATTGATTTGAATTGAATTAAATTGAATTGAAATAAATTGAATTGAATTGAATAAATGAATTGAATTAAATTAAATTGAATTGAATTGAAATGAATAAATGAATTGAATTGATTTGAATTGAATTGAATTTAATAAATGAATTGAATTGATTTGAATTGAATTCAATTGAATTGAATTGAATAAATGAATTGAATAAATTTGAATTGATTTGAATTGAATTAAATTAAATTGATTTGAATTAAATTGACTTGAATTGAATGAATTGAATAAAAGAATTGAATTGAATTGAATTAAATTAAATTAAATTGAATAAAATTGAATTGAATTGATTTGATTTGAATTGAATTGAATTGATTTGAATTGAATTGAATAAATGAATTGAATTGATTTAAATTGATTTGAATTGATTTGAATTGAATTGATTTGAATTGTTTGAATTGAATTGACTTGAATTGAATTGACTTGAATTGAATTAAATTGAATTGAAATAAATTGAATTAAATTGAATTGAATTGAATTGAATAAATGAATTGAATAAATGAATTGAATTGAATTGATTTGAATTGAATTGAATTGAATTGAATAAATGAATTGAATTGAATAAATGAATTGAATAAAATTGAATTGGATTGGATTGGATTGGATTGAATTGAATTGCAATGAATTGAATAAATGAATTGAATTGATTTGAATTGATTTGAATTGAATTGATTTGAATTCACTTGAATTGAATGAATTGAATAAATGAATTGAATTGAATGAAATTGAATTGATTTGAACTGAATTGAATTGAATTGATTTGAATTAAATTGACTTGAATTGAATGAATTGAATAAATAAATTGACTTGCTTTGAATTGAATTGAATAAATGAATTGAATTGAATTGAATTAAATAAGTGAATTGAATTGAATTTTATTGAATTGAATTGAATAAATGAATTGAATTAATTTGAATTGATTTAAATTGAATTGACTTGAATTGAATGAATTGAATAAATGAATTGAATTGATTTGAATTGAATGAAATTGAATTGAATTGATTTGAATTGAACTGCATTGAATTGAATTGAATTGATTTGAATTGAATTGATTTGAATTGATTTGAATTGATTTGAATTGAAATGAATTGAATAAATGAATTGAATTGATTTGAATTGATTTGAATTGAATTGATTTGAATTGATTGAATTGAATTAACTTGAATTGAATAAATGAATTGAATTGATTTGAATTGAATTAAATTGAATTGAAATAAATTGAATTGAATTGAATAAATGAACTGAATTAAATTAAATTGAATTGAATTGAAATGAATAAATGAATTGAATTGATTTGAATTGAATTGAATTTAATAAATGAATTGAATTGATTTGAATTGAATTCAATTGAATTGAATAAATGAATTGAATAAATTTGAATTGATTTGAATTGATTTGAATTGAATTAAATTGAATTGATTTGAATTGAATTTACTTGAATTGAATGAATTGAATAAAAGAATTGAATTGAATTGAATTAAATTAAATTAAATTGAATAAAATTGAATTGAATTGATTTGATTTGAATTGAATTGATTTGAATTGAATTGAATAAATGAATTGAATTGATTTGAATTGATTTGAATTGAATTGATTTGAATTGTTTGAATTGAATTGACTTGAATTGAATTGAATTAAATTGAATTGAAATAAATTGAATTAAATTAAATTGAATTGAATTGAATTGAATTGAATTGAATTGAATTGAATTGAATAAATGAATTGAATAAATGAATTGAATTGAATTGATTTGAATTGAATTGAATTGAATAAATGAATTGAATTGAATAAATGAATTGAATAAAATTGAATTGGATTGCATTGGATTGGATTGGATTGGATTGAATTGAATTGCAATGAATTGAATAAATGAATTGAATTGATTTGAATTGATTTGAATTGAATTGAATTGATTTGAATTGACTTGAATTGAATGAATTGAATAAATGAATTGAATTGAATGAAATTGAATTGATTTGAATTGAATTGAATTGAATTGAATTGAATTGAATTGACTTGAATTGAATGAATTGAATAAATAAATTGACTTGCTTTGAATTGAATTGAATAAATGAATTGAATTGAATTGAATTAAATAAGTGAATTGAATTGAATTGACCAAATGAATTGAATTGAATTGAATTGATTTGAATTGAACTGCATTGAATTGAATTGAATTGAATAAATGAAATGAATTGATTTGAATTGATTTGAATTGAATAAATTGCATAAATGAATTGAATTGATTTGAATTGATTTGAATTGAATTGATTTGAATTGATTGAATTGAATTGACTTGAATTGAATAAATGAATTGATTTGATTTGAATTGAATTAAATTGAAATAAATTGAATTGAATTGAATAAATGAATTGAATTAAATTAAATTGAGTTGAATTGAATTAAATAAGTGAATTGAATTGAATTGAATAAATGAATTGAATTGAATTGATTTGAATTGAACTGCATTGAATTGAATAAATGAATTGATTTGAATTGATTTGAATTGAATTGAATTGAATTGATTTAAATTGAATTGACTTAAATTGAATGAATTGAATAAATGAATTGAATTGAATTGATTTGAATTGAATTGATTTGAATTGATTTGAATTGAATTGACTTGAATTGAATGAATTGAATAAATAAATTGACTTGATTTGAATTGAATAAATGAATTGAATTGAATTGAATTAAATAAGTGAATTGAATTGAATTGAATAAATGAATTGAATTGAAATGATTTGAATTGAACTGCATTGAATTGAATTGAATTGAATAAATAAATTGAATTGATTTGAATTGAATTGATTTGAATTGAAATGAATTGAATAAATGAATTGAATTGATTTGAATTGATTTGAATTAAATTGATTTGAATTGATTGAATTGAATTGACTTGAATTGAATAAATGAATTGAATTGATTAGAATTGAATTGAATTAAATTGAATTGAAATAAATTGAATTGAATTGAATAAATGAATTGAATTAAATTAAATTGAATTGAATTGAATTGAATTGAATAAATGAATTGAATGAATGAATTGAATTGAATTGAATTGAATTGAATAAATGAATTGAATTGCATTGATTTGAATTGAATTGAATTGAATAAATGAATTGAATAAATTTGAATTGATTTGAATTGATATCAATTAAATTGATTTGAATTGTATTGACTTGAATTGAATGAATTGAATAAAAGAATTGAATTGATTTGAATTGAAATTAATTAAATTAAATTGAATTGAATTGATTTGAATTGAATTGAATTGAATTGAATTGAATTGAATTGAATTGAATTGAATTGAATTGAATTGATTTGATTTGAATTGAATTGACTTGAATTGGATCAATTGAATAAATGAATTGAATTGATTTGAATTGAATTAAATTGATTTGAATTGAATCGAATTGAATTAATTTGAATTGAATTGAATTGAATTGAATGAATTGAATAAATGAATTGAATTGAATTGAATAAATGAATTGAATAAATTTGAATTGATTTGAATTGATTTGAATTGATTTGAATTGAATTAAATTGAATTGAATTGAATTTAATTGAATTGAATTGAATAAATGAATTGAATTGATTTGAATTCAATTAAATTGAATTGAAATAAATTGAATTGAATTGAATAAATGAATTGAATTAAATTAAATTGATTTGAATTAAATTGATTTGAATTAAATTGAATTGAATTGAATAAATGAATTGAATTGAATTGAATTGAATTGAATTGAATTGAATTGAATAAATGAATTGAATTGAATTGATTTGAATTGAATTGAATTAAATTGAATTGAAATAAATTGAATTGAATTGAATAAATGAATTGAATTAAATTGAATTGAATTGAATTGAATAGAATAAATGAATTGAATAAATGAATTGAATTGAATTGATTTGGATTGAATTGAATTGAATTGAATTGATTTGAATTGATTTGAATTGAAATGAATTGAATAAATGAATTGAATTGATTTGAATTGATTGAATTGAATTGACTTGAATTGAATAAATGAATTGATTTGATTTGAATTGAATTGAATTAAATTGAATTGAAATAAATTGAATTGAATTGAATAAATGAATTGAATTAAATTAAATTAAATTGAATTGAATTAAATTGAATTGAATAAATGAATTGAATTGATTTGAATTGAATTGAATTGAATTGAATTGAATTGAATAAATGAATTGAATTGCATTGATTTGAATTGAATTGAATTGAATTGAATAAATGAATTGAATAAATTTGAATTGATTTGAATTGAATTAAATTAAATTGATTTGAAATGACTTGAATTGAATTGAATTGAATAGATTTGAATTGAATTGAATTGACTTGATTTGAATTGAATTGAATTGAATTGATTTGATTTGAATTGAATTGATTTGAATTGAATTGAATTGAATTGAAATAAATTGAATAAATGAATTGAATTGAATTGAATTGAATTTAATAAGTGAATTGAATTGAATAAATGAACTGAACTGCATTGAATTGAATTGAATTGAATTGAATAAATGAATTGAATTGAATTGAATAAATGAATTGAATAAATTTGAATTGATTTGAATTGATTTGAATTGAATTAAATTGAATTGAATTGAATTGAATAAATTTGAATTGATTTGAATTGAATTGAATTAAATTGATTTGAATTGAATTGAATTGAATTGAATTGCCTTGAATTGAATTGAATTGAATTGAATTGAATAGATTTGAGTTGAATTGATTTGAATTGAATTGAATTGAATTGATTTGAATTGATTTGAATTGATTTGAATTGAATTGAATTGAATTGAATAAATGAATTAGATTGAATTGAATTGAATTTAATAAGTGAATTGAATGGAATAAATGAACTGAACTGCATTGAATTGAATTGAATTGAATAAATGAATTGAATTAATTTGATTTGAATTAAATTGAATTAAATTGATTTGAATTGAATCGAATTGAATTGATTTGAATTGAATTGACATGAATTGAATGAATTGAATAAATGAATTGAATTGAATTGAATTGAATTGAATTGAATTGAATAAATGAATTGAATTGCATTGATTTGAATTGAATTGAATTGAATTGAATAAATGAATTGAATAAATTTGAATTGATTTGAATTGAATTAAATTAAATTGATTTGAATTGACTTGAATTAAATTGAATTGAAATAAATTGAATTGAATTGAATAAATGAATTGAATTGATTTGAATTGATTTGAATTGAATTGAATAGATTTAAATTGAATTGACTTAAATTGAATGAATTGAATAAATGAATTGAATTGAATTGATTTGAATTGAATTGATTTGAATTGAATTGAATTGATTTGAATTGAATTGACTTGAATTGAATGAATTGAATAAATAAATTGACTTGATTTGAATTGAATAAATGAATTGAATTGAATTGATTTGAATTGAACTGCATTGAATTGAATTGAATTGAATAAATAAATTGAATTGATTTGAATTGATTTGAATTGAAATGAATTGAATAAATGAATTGAATTGATTTGAATTGATTTGAATTGAATTGATTTGAATTGATTGAATTGAATTGAATTGAATAAATGAATTGAATTGATTAGAATTGAATTGAATTAAATTGAATTGAAATAAATTGAATTGAATTGAATAAATGAATTGAATTGCATTGATTTGAATTGAATTGAATTGAATTGAATAAATGAATTGAATGAATGAATTGAATTGAATTGAATTGAATTGAATAAATGAATTGAATTGCATTGATTTGAATTGAATTGAATTGAATAAATGAATTGAATAAATTTGAATTGATTTGAATTGATATCAATTAAATTGATTTGAATTGTATTGACTTGAATTGAATGAATTGAATAAAAGAATTGAATTGATTTGAATTGAAATTAATTAAATTAAATTGAATTGAATTGATTTGAATTGAATTGAATTGAATTGAATTGAATTGACTTGAATTGGATCAATTGAATAAATAAATTGAATTGATTTGAATTGAATTAAATTGAATTAAATTGATTTGAATTGAATCGAATTGAATTGATTTGAATTGAATTGACTTGAATTGAATGAATTGAATAAATGAATTGAATTGAATTGAATTGAATTGAATAAATGAATTGAATAAATTTGAATTGATTTAAATTGATTTGAATTGAATTAAATTTAATTGAATTGAATTGAATTGAATTGAATAAATGAATTGAATTGATTTGAATTGAATTCAATTAAATTGAATTGAAATAAATTGAATTGAATTGAATAAATGAATTGAATTAAATTAAATTGATTTGAATTAAATTGAATTGAATTGAATAAATGAATTGAATTGAATTGAATTGAATTGAATTGAATTGAATTGAATTGAATAAATGAATTGAATTGAATTGATTTGAATTGAATTGAATTAAATTGAATTGAAATAAATTGAATTGAATTGAATAAATGAATTGAATTAAATTGAATTGAATTGAATTGAATTGAATAAATGAATTGAATAAATGAATTGAATTGAATTGATTTGGATTGAATTGAATTGAATTGAATTGATTTGAATTGAAATGAATTGAATAAATGAATTGAATTTATTTGAATTGATTGAATTGAATTGACTTGAATTGAATAAATGAATTGATTTGATTTGAATTGAATTAAATTGAATTGAAATAAATTGAATTGAATTGAATAAATGAATTGAATTAAATTAAATTGAATTGAATTAAATTGAATTGAATAAATGAATTGAATTGATTTGAATTGAATTGAATTGAATTGAATTGAATTGAATAAATGAATTGAATTGCATTGATTTGAATTGATTTGAATTGAATAAATGAATTGAATAAATTTGAATTGATTTGAATTGAATTAAATTAAATTGATTTGAATTGACTTAAATTGAATTGAATTGAATAGATTTGAATTGAATTGAATTGACTTGATTTGAATTGAATTGAATTGAATTGATTTGATTTGAATTGAATTGATTTGAATTGAATTGAATTGAATTGAATTGAATTGAATAAATGAATTGAATTGAATTGAATTGAATTTAATAAGTGAATTGAATTGAATAAATGAACTGAACTGCATTGAATTGAATTGAATTGAATTGAATAAATGAATTGAATTGAATAAATGAATTGAATAAATTTGAATTGATTTGAATTGATTTGAATTGAATTAAATTGAATTGAATTGAATAAATTTGAATTGATTTGAATTGAATTGAATTAAATTGATTTGAATTGAATTGAATTGAATTGAATTGAATTGCCTTGAATTGAATTGAATTGAATTGAATTGAATAGATTTGAGTTGAATTGATTTGAATTGAATTGAATTGATTTGAATTGATTTGAATTGATTTGAATTGATTTGAATTGAATTGAATTGAATTGAATAAATGAATTAGATTGAATTGAATTGAATTTAATAAGTGAATTGAATGGAATAAATGAACTGAACTGCATTGAATTGAATTGAATTGAATAAATGAATTGAATTAATTTGAATTGAATTAAATTGAATTAAATTGATTTGAATTGAATCGAATTGAATTGATTTGAATTGAATTGACATGAATTGAATGAAGTGAATAAATGAATTGAATTGAATTGAATTGAATTGAATTGAATTGAATAAATGAATTGAATTGCATTGATTTGAATTGAATTGAATTGAATAAATGAATTGAATAAATTTGAATTGATTTGAATTGATTTGAATTGAATTAAATTAAATTGATTTGAATTGACTTGAATTAAATTGAATTGAAATAAATTGAATTGAATTGAATAAATGAATTGAATTAAATTAAATTAAATTGAATTGAATTAAATTGAATTGAATAAATGAATTGAATTGATTTGAATTGAATTGAATTGAATTGAATAAATGAATTGAATTGCATTGATTTGAATTGAATTGAATTGAATTGAATAAATGAATTGAATAAATTTGAATTGATTTGAATTGAATTAAATTAAATTGATTTGAATTGACTTGAATATAATTGAATTGAATTGAATTGAATTGAATAGATTTGAATTGAATTGACTTGATTTGAATTGAATTGAATTGAATTGAATTGATTTGATTTGAATTGAATTGATTTGAATTGAATTGAATTGAATTGAATTGAATAAATGAATTAAATTGAATTGAATTGAATTTAATAAGTGAATTGAATTGAATAAATGAACTGAACTGCATTGAATTGAATTGAATTGAATTGAATTGAATAAATGAATTGAATTAATTTGAATTGAATTAAATTGAATTAAATTGATTTGAATTGAATCGAATTGAATTGATTTGAATTGAATTGAATGAATTGAATAAATGAATTGAATTGAATTGAATAAATGAATTGAATAAATTTGAATTGATTTGAATTGATTTGAATTGAATTAAATTGAATTGAATTGAATAAATTTGAATTGATTTGAATTGAATTGAATTAAATTGATTTGAATTGAATTGAATTGAATTGAATTGAATTGAATTGAATTGAATTGCCTTGAATTGAATTGAATTGAATTGAATAGATTTGAGTTGAATTGAATTGATTTGAATTGAATTGAATTGAATTGAATTGAATTGAATTGAATTGAATTGATTTGAATTGATTTGAATTGATTTGAATTGAATTGAATTGAATTGAATAAATGAATTAGATTGAATTGAATTGAATGGAATAAATGAACTGAACTGCATTGAATTGAATTGAATTGAATAAATGAATTGAATTAATTTGAATTGAATTAAATTGAATTAAATTGATTTGAATTGAATCGAATTGAATTGATTTGAATTGAATTGACATGAATTGAATGAATTGAATAAATGAATTGAATTGAATTGAATTGAATTGAATTGAATTGAATTGAATAAATGAATTGAATTGCATTGATTTGAATTGAATTGAATTGAATTGAATAAATGAATTGAATAAATTTGAATTGATTTGAATTGAATTAAATTAAATTGATTTGAATTGACTTGAATTAAATTGAATTGAAATAAATTGAATTGAATTGAATAAATGAATTGAATTAAATTAAATTAAATTGAATTGAATTAAATTGAATTGAATAAATGAATTGAATTGATTTGAATTGAATTGAATTGAATTGAATTGAATTGAATTGAATAAATGAATTGAATTGCATTGATTTGAATTGAATTGAATTGAATTGAATTGAATAAATGAATTGAATAAATTTGAATTGATTTGAATTAAATTAAATTAAATTGATTTGAATTGACTTGAATTGAATTGAATTGAATTGAATTGAATTGAATTGAATAGATTTGAATTGAATTGAATTGACTTGATTTGAATTGAATTGAATTGAATTGAATTGAATTGATTTGATTTGAATTGAATTGATTTGAATTGAATTGAATTGAATTGAATTGAATTGAATAAATGAATTGAATTGAATTGAATTGAATTTAATAAGTGAATTGAATTGAATAAATGAACTGAACTGCATTGAATTGAATTGAATTGAATTGAATAAATGAATTGAATTAATTTGAATTGAATTAAATTGAATTAAATTGATTTGAATTGAATCGAATTGAATTGATTTGAATTGAATTGAATTGAATTGAATGAATTGAATAAATGAATTGAATTGAATTGAATAAATGAATTGAATAAATTTGAATTGATTTGAATTGATTTGAATTGAATTAAATTGAATTGAATTGAATTGAATAAATTTGAATTGATTTGAATTGAATTGAATTAAATTGATTTGAATTGAATTGAATTGAATTGAATTGAATTGCCTTGAATTGAATTGAATTGAATAGATTTGAGTTGAATTGAATTGATTTGAATTGAATTGAATTGAATTGAATTGATTTGAATTGAATTAAATTAAATTGATTTGAATTGAATTGACTTGAATTGAATGAATTGAATAAAAGAATTGAATTGAATTGAATTAAATTAAATTAAATTAAATAAAATTGAATTGAATTGATTTGAATTGAATTGATTTGAATTGAATTGAATAAATGAATTGAATTGATTTGAATTGTTTGAATTGAATTGACTTGAATTGAATTGAATTGAAATAAATTGAATTAAATTAAATTGAATTGAATTGAATTGAATTGAATTGAATAAATGAATTGAATAAATGAATTGAATTGAATTGATTTGAATTGAATTGAATTGAATTGAATAAATGAATTGAATGAATGAATTGAATAAAATTGAATTGGATTGCATTGGATTGGATTGGATTGAATTGAATTGCATTGAATTGAATAAATGAATTGAATTGATTTGAATTGATTTGAATAGAATTGATTTGAATTGACTTGAATTGAATGAATTGAATAAATGAATTGAATTGAATGAAATTGAATTGAATTGATTTGAATTGAATTGATTTGAATTGAATTGACTTGAATTGAATGAATTGAATAAATAAATTGACTTGCTTTGAATTGAATTGAATAAATGAATTGAATTAAATTGAATTAAATAAGTGAATTGAATTGAATTGACCAAATGAATTGAATTGAATTGAATTGATTTGAATTGAACTGCATTGAATTGAATTGAATTGAATTGAATTGAATTGATTTGAATTGATTTGAATTGATTTGAATTGAAATGAATTGAATAAATGAATTGAATTGATTTGAATTGATTTGAATTGAATTGATTTGAATTGATTGAATTGAATTAACTTGAATTGAATAAATGAATTGAATTGATTTGAATTGAATTAAATTGAATTGAAATAAATTGAATTGAATTGAATAAATGAATTGAATTAAATTAAATTGATTTGAATTGAAATGAATAAATGAATTGAATTGATTTGAACTGAATTGAATTTAATAAATGAATTGAATTGATTTGAATTGAATTCAATTGAATTGAATTGAATTGAATAAATTTGAATTGATTTGAATTGAATTGAATTAAATTGAATTGAATTGAATTGAATTGAATTGAATTGCCTTGAATTGAATTGAATTGAATTGAATTGAATTGAATTGAATAGATTTGAATTGAATTGATTTGAATTGAATTGAATTGAATTGATTTGAATTGATTTGAATTGAATTGAATTGAATAAATGAATTGAATTGAATTGAATTTAATAAGTGAATTGAATTGAATAAATGAACTGAACTGCATTGAATTGAATTGAATTGAATAAATGAATTGAATTAATTTGAATTGAATTAAATTGAATTAAATTGATTTGAATTGAATTGAATTGATTTGAATTTAATTGACTTGAATTGAATGAATTGAATAAATGAATTGAATTGAATTGAATTGAATTGAATAAATGAATTGAATAAATTTGAATTGATTTGAATTGATTTGAATTGAATTAAATTGAATTGAATTGAATTAAATTGAATTGAATTTAATTGAATTGAATTGAAGAAATGAATTAAATTGAATTGAATTAAATAAGTGAATTGAATTGAATAAATGAACTGAACTGCATTGAATTGAATTGAATTGAATAAATGAATTGAATTAATTTGAATTGATTTAAATTGAATTGACTTGAATTGAATGAATTGAATAAATGAATTGAATTGATTTGAATTGAATGAAATTAAATTGAATTGATTTGAATTGATTTGAATTGACTTGAATTGAATGAATTGAATAAATAAATTGACTTGATTTGAATTGAATTGAATAAATGAATTGAATAAATGAATTGAATGAATGAATTGAATTGATTTGAATTGATTTGAATTGAATTGAATTGAATTGAATTGAATTGAATAAATGAATTGAATTGCATTGATTTGAATTGAATTGAATTGAATAAATGAATTGAATAAATTTGAATTGATTTGAATTGAATTAAATTAAATTGATTTGAATTGAATTGACTTGAATTGAATGAATTGAATAAAAGAATTGAATTGAATTGAATTAAATTAAATTGAATAAAATTGAATTGATTGATTTGAATTGAATTGAATTGATTTGAATTGAATTGAATAAATGAATTGATTTGATTTGAATTGATTTGAATTGAATTGATTTGAATTGTTTGAATTGAATTGACTTGAATTGAATTAAATTGAATTGAAATTAATTGAATTAAATTAAATTGAATTGAATTGAATTGAATAAATGAATTGAATTGAATTGATTTGAATTGAATTGAATTTAATTGAATAAATGAATTGAATTGAATAAATGAATTGAATAAAATTGAATTGGATTGCATTGGATTGGATTGGATTGGATTGAATTGAATTGCAATGAATTGAATAAATGAATTGAATTGATTTGAATTGATTTGAATTGAATTGATTTGAATTGACTTGAATTGAATGAATTGAATAAATGAATTGAATTGAATGAAATTGAATTGAATTGAATTGAATTGAATTGATTTGAATTGAATTGACTTGAATTGAATGAATTGAATAAATAAATTGACTTGCTTTGAATTGAATTGAATAAATGAATTGAATTGAATTGAATTAAATAAGTGAATTGAATTGAATTGACCAAATGAATTGAATTGAATTGATTTGAATTGAACTGCATTGAATTGAATTGAATTGAATAAATGAATTGATTTGAATTGAATTGAATTGATTTGAATTGAATAAATTGCATAAATGAATTGAATTGATTTGAATTGATTTGAATTGATTGAATTGAATTGAATTGAATTGAATAAATGAATTGATTTTATTTGAATTGAATTGAATTAAATTGAATTGAAATAAATTGAATTGAATTGAATAAATGAATTGAATTAAATTAAATTGAGTTGAATTGAATTGAATAAGTGAATTGAATTGAATTGAATAAATGAATTGAATTGCATTGATTTGAATTGAACTGCATTGAATTGAATTGAATAAATGAATTGAATTGATTTGAATTGATTTGAATTGAATTGAATAGATTTAAATTGAATTGACTTAAATTGAATGAATTGAATAAATGAATTGATTTGAATTGAATTGATTTGAATTGAATTGAATTGATTTGAATTGAATTGACTTGAATTGAATGAATTGAATAAATAAATTGACTTGATTTGAATTGAATAAATGAATTGAATTGAATTGATTTGAATTGAACTGCATTGAATTGAATTGAATTGAATAAATAAATTGAATTGATTTGAATTGATTTGAATTGAAATGAATTGAATAAATGAATTGAATTGATTTGAATTGATTTGAATTGAATTGATTTGAATTGATTGAATTGAATTGAATAAATGAATTGAATTGATTAGAATTGAATTGAATTAAATTGAATTGAAATAAATTGAATTGAATTGAATAAATGAATTGAATTAAATTAAATTAAATTGAATTGAATTGAATAAATGAATTGAATGAATGAATTGAATTGAATTGAATTGAATTGAATAAATGAATTGAATTGCATTGATTTGAATTGAATTGAATTGAATAAATGAATTGAATAAATTTGAATTGATTTGAATTGATATCAATTAAATTGATTTGAATTGTATTGACTTGAATTGAATGAATTGAATAAAAGAATTGAATTGATTTGAATTGAAATTAATTAAATTAAATTGAATTGAATTGATTTGAATTGAATTGAATTGAATTGACTTGAATTGGATCAATTGAATAAATGAATTGAATTGATTTGAATTGAATTAAATTGAATTAAATTGATTTGAATTGAATCGAATTGAATTGATTTGAATTGAATTGACTTGAATTGAATGAATTGAATAAATGAATTGAATTGAATTGAATTGAATTGAATTGAATAAATGAATTGAATAAATTTGAATTGATTTAAATTGATTTGAATTGAATTAAATTTAATTGAATTGAATTGAATTGAATTGAATAAATGAATTGAATTGATTTGAATTGAATTCAATTAAATTGAATTGAAATAAATTGAATTGAATTGAATAAATGAATTGAATTAAATTAAATTGATTTGAATTAAATTGAATTGAATTGAATAAATGAATTGAATTGAATTGAATTGAATTGAATTGAATAAATGAATTAAATTGAATTGATTTGAATTGAATTGAATTAAATTGAATTGAAATAAATTGAATTGAATTGAATAAATGAATTGAATTAAATTGAATTGAATTGAATTGAATAAATGAATTGAATAAATGAATTGAATTGAATTGATTTGGATTGAATTGAATTGAATTGAATTGATTTGAATTGAAATGAATTGAATAAATGAATTGAATTGATTTGAATTGATTGAATTGAATTGACTTGAATTGAATAAATGAATTGATTTGATTTGAATTGAATTGAATTAAATTGAATTGAAATAAATTGAATTGAATTGAATAAATGAATTGAATTAAATTAAATTGAATTGAATTAAATTGAATTGAATAAATGAATTGAATTGATTTGAATTGAATTGAATTGAATTGAATTGAATAAATGAATTGAATTGCATTGATTTGAATTGAATTGAATTGAATAAATGAATTGAATAAATTTGAATTGATTTGAATTAAATTAAATTGATTTGAATTGACTTGAATTGAATTGAATTGAATAGATTTGAATTGAATTGAATTGACTTGATTTGAATTGAATTGAATTGAATTGATTTGATTTGAATTGAATTGATTTGAATTGAATTGAATTGAATTGAATTGAATTGAATAAATGAATTGAATTGAATTGAATTGAATTTAATAAGTGAATTGAATTGAATAAATGAACTGAACTGCATTGAATTGAATTGAATTGAATTGATTAAATGAATTGAATTGAATTGAATAAATGAATTGAATAAATTTGAATTGATTTGAATTGATTTGAATTGAATTAAATTGAATTGAATTGAATTGAATAAATTTGAATTGATTTGAATTGAATTGAATTAAATTGAATTGAATTGAATTGAATTGAATTGAATTGCCTTGAATTGAATTGAATTGAATTGAATTGAATAGATTTGAGTTGAATTGATTTGAATTGAATTGAATTGAATTGATTTGAATTGATTTGAATTGATTTGAATTGAATTGAATTGAATTGAATAAATGAATTAGATTGAATTGAATTGAATTTAATAAGTGAATTGAATGGAATAAATGAACTGAACTGCATTGAATTGAATTGAATTGAATAAATGAATTGAATTAATTTGAATTGAATTAAATTGAATTAAATTGATTTGAATTGAATCGAATTGAATTGATTTGAATTGAATTGACATGAATTGAATGAATTGAATAAATGAATTGAATTGAATTGAATTGAATTGAATTGAATTGAATAAATGAATTGAATTGCATTGATTTGAATTGAATTGAATTGAATAAATGAATTGAATAAATGAATTGAATAAATTTGAATTGATTTGAATTGAATTAAATTAAATTGATTTGAATTGACTTGAATTAAATTGAATTGAAATAAATTGAATTGAATTGAATAAATGAATTGAATTAAATTATTTTAAATTGAATTGAATTAAATTGAATTGAATAAATGAATTGAATTGATTTGAATAAATGAATTGAATTGCATTGATTTGAATTGAATTGAATTGAATTGAATTGAATTGAATTGAATAAATGAATTGAATAAATTTGAATTGATTTGAATTGAATTAAATTAAATTGATTTGAATTGAATTGAATTGAATAGATTTGAATTGAATTGAATTGACTTGATTTGAATTGAATTGAATTGAATTGATTTGATTTGAATTGAATTGATTTGAATTGAATTGAATTGAATTGAATTGAATTGAATTGAATAAATGAATTGAATTGAATTGAATTGAATTTAATAAGTGAATTGAATTGAATAAATGAACTGAACTGCATTGAATTGAATTGAATTGAATTGAATAAATGAATTGAATTGAATTGAATAAATGAATTGAATAAATTTGAATTGATTTGAATTGATTTGAATTGAATTAAATTGAATTGAATTGAATTGAATAAATTTGAATTGATTTGAATTGAATTGAATTAAATTGATTTGAATTGAATTGAATTGAATTGAATTGCCTTGAATTGAATTGAATTGAATTGAATTGAATTGAATAGATTTGAGTTGAATTGATTTGAATTGAATTGAATTGAATTGATTTGAATTGATTTGAATTGATTTGAATTGAATTGAATTGAATTGAATAAATGAATTAGATTGAATTGAATTGAATTTAATAAGTGAATTGAATGGAATAAATGAACTGAACTGCATTGAATTGAATTGAATTGAATAAATGAATTGAATTAATTTGAATTGAATTAAATTGAATTAAATTGATTTGAATTGAATCGAATTGAATTGATTTGAATTGAATTGACATGAATTGAATGAATTGAATAAATGAATTGAATTGAATTAAATTGAATTGAATTGAATTGAATAAATGAATTGAATTGCATTGATTTGAATTGAATTGAATTGAATAAATGAAATGAATAAATGAATTGAATAAATTTGAATTGATTTGAATTGAATTAAATTAAATTGATTTGAATTGACTTGAATTAAATTGAATTGAAATAAATTGAATTGAATTGAATAAATGAATTGAATTAAATTAAATTAAATTGAATTGAATTGAATTGAATAAATGAATTGAATTGATTTGAATTGAATTGAATTGAATTGAATTGAATTGAATTGAATTGATTTGATTTGAATTGAATTGATTTGAATTGAATTGAATTGAATTGAATTGAATAAATGAATTAAATTGAATTGAATTGAATTTAATAAGTGAATTGAATTGAATAAATGAACTGAACTGCATTGAATTGAATTGAATTGAATTGAATTGAATTGAATAAATGAATTGAATTAAATTAAATTAAATTGAATTGAATTGAATTGAATTGAATTGAATAGATTTGAATTGAATTGACTTGATTTGAATTGAATTGAATTGAATTGAATTGATTTGATTTGAATTGAATTGATTTGAATTGAATTGAATTGAATTGAATTGAATAAATGAATTAAATTGAATTGAATTGAATTTAATAAGTGAATTGAATTGAATAAATGAACTGAACTGCATTGAATTGAATTGAATTGAATTGAATAAATGAATTGAATTAATTTGAATTGAATTAAATTGAATTAAATTGATTTGAATTGAATCGAATTGAATTGATTTGAATTGAATTGAATGAATTGAATAAATGAATTGAATTGAATTGAATAAATGAATTGAATAAATTTGAATTGATTTGAATTGATTTGAATTGAATTAAATTGAATTGAATTGAATTGAATAAATTTGAATTGATTTGAATTGAATTGAATTAAATTGATTTGAATTGAATTGAATTGAATTGAATTGAATTGAATTGAATTGAATTGAATTGAATTGCCTTGAATTGAATTGAATTGAATTGAATAGATTTGAGTTGAATTGAATTGATTTGAATTGAATTGAATTGAATTGAATTGAATTGAATTGAATTGAATTGAATTGAATTGATTTGAATTGATTTGAATTGATTTGAATTGAATTGAATTGAATAAATGAATTAGATTGAATTGAATTGAATTTAATAAGTGAATTGAATGGAATAAATGAACTGAACTGCATTGAATTGAATTGAATTGAATAAATGAATTGAATTAATTTGAATTGAATTAAATTGAATTAAATTGATTTGAATTGAATCGAATTGAATTGATTTGAATTGAATTGACATGAATTGAATGAATTGAATAAATGAATTGAATTGAATTGAATTGAATTGAATTGAATTGAATTGAATAAATGAATTGAATTGCATTGATTTGAATTGAATTGAATTGAATTGAATAAATGAATTGAATAAATTTGAATTGATTTGAATTGAATTAAATTAAATTGATTTGAATTGACTTGAATTAAATTGAATTGAAATAAATTGAATTGAATTGAATAAATGAATTGAATTAAATTAAATTAAATTGAATTGAATTAAATTGAATTGAATAAATGAATTGAATTGATTTGAATTGAATTGAATTGAATTGAATTGAATTGAATTGAATAAATGAATTGAATTGCATTGATTTGAATTGAATTGAATTGAATTGAATTGAATAAATGAATTGAATAAATTTGAATTGATTTGAATTGAATTAAATTAAATTGATTTGAATTGACTTGAATTGAATTGAATTGAATTGAATTGAATTGAATTGAATTGAATAGATTTGAATTGAATTGAATTGACTTGATTTGAATTGAATTGAATTGAATTGAATTGAATTGATTTGATTTGAATTGAATTGATTTGAATTGAATTGAATTGAATTGAATTGAATTGAATAAATGAATTGAATTGAATTGAATTGAATTTAATAAGTGAATTGAATTGAATAAATGAACTGAACTGCATTGAATTGAATTGAATTGAATTGAATAAATGAATTGAATTAATTTGAATTGAATTAAATTGAATTAAATTGATTTGAATTGAATCGAATTGAATTGATTTGAATTGAATTGAATTGAATTGAATGAATTGAATAAATGAATTGAATTGAATTGAATAAATGAATTGAATAAATTTGAATTGATTTGAATTGATTTGAATTGAATTAAATTGAATTGAATTGAATTGAATAAATTTGAATTGATTTGAATTGAATTGAATTAAATTGATTTGAATTGAATTGAATTGAATTGAATTGAATTGAATTGCCTTGAATTGAATTGAATTGAATAGATTTGAGTTGAATTGAATTGATTTGAATTGAATTGAATTGAATTGAATTGATTTGAATTGAATTAAATTAAATTGATTTGAATTGAATTGACTTGAATTGAATGAATTGAATAAAAGAATTGAATTGAATTGAATTAAATTAAATTAAATTAAATAAAATTGAATTGAATTGATTTGAATTGAATTGATTTGAATTGAATTGAATAAATGAATTGAATTGATTTGAATTGTTTGAATTGAATTGACTTGAATTGAATTGAATTGAAATAAATTGAATTAAATTAAATTGAATTGAATTGAATTGAATTGAATTGAATAAATGAATTGAATAAATGAATTGAATTGAATTGATTTGAATTGAATTGAATTGAATTGAATAAATGAATTGAATGAATGAATTGAATAAAATTGAATTGGATTGCATTGGATTGGATTGGATTGGATTGAATTGAATTGCATTGAATTGAATAAATGAATTGAATTGATTTGAATTGATTTGAATAGAATTGATTTGAATTGACTTGAATTGAATGAATTGAATAAATGAATTGAATTGAATGAAATTGAATTGAATTGATTTGAATTGAATTGATTTGAATTGAATTGACTTGAATTGAATGAATTGAATAAATAAATTGACTTGCTTTGAATTGAATTGAATAAATGAATTGAATTAAATTGAATTAAATAAGTGAATTGAATTGAATTGACCAAATGAATTGAATTGAATTGAATTGATTTGAATTGAACTGCATTGAATTGAATTGAATTGAATTGAATTGATTTGAATTGATTTGAATTGATTTGAATTGAAATGAATTGAATAAATGAATTGAATTGATTTGAATTGATTTGAATTGAATTGATTTGAATTGATTGAATTGAATTAACTTGAATTGAATAAATGAATTGAATTGATTTGAATTGAATTAAATTGAATTGAAATAAATTGAATTGAATTGAATAAATGAATTGAATTAAATTAAATTGATTTGAATTGAAATGAATAAATGAATTGAATTGATTTGAACTGAATTGAATTTAATAAATGAATTGAATTGATTTGAATTGAATTCAATTGAATTGAATTGAATTGAATAAATTTGAATTGATTTGAATTGAATTGAATTAAATTGAATTGAATTGAATTGAATTGAATTGAATTGAATTGCCTTGAATTGAATTGAATTGAATTGAATTGAATTGAATTGAATTGAATAGATTTGAATTGAATTGATTTGAATTGAATTGAATTGAATTGATTTGAATTGATTTGAATTGAATTGAATTGAATAAATGAATTGAATTGAATTGAATTTAATAAGTGAATTGAATTGAATAAATGAACTGAACTGCATTGAATTGAATTGAATTGAATAAATGAATTGAATTAATTTGAATTGAATTAAATTGAATTAAATTGATTTGAATTGAATTGAATTGATTTGAATTTAATTGACTTGAATTGAATGAATTGAATAAATGAATTGAATTGAATTGAATTGAATTGAATTGAATAAATGAATTGAATAAATTTGAATTGATTTGAATTGATTTGAATTGAATTAAATTGAATTGAATTGAATTAAATTGAATTGAATTTAATTGAATTGAATTGAAGAAATGAATTAAATTGAATTGAATTAAATAAGTGAATTGAATTGAATAAATGAACTGAACTGCATTGAATTGAATTGAATTGAATAAATGAATTGAATTAATTTGAATTGATTTAAATTGAATTGACTTGAATTGAATGAATTGAATAAATGAATTGAATTGATTTGAATTGAATGAAATTAAATTGAATTGATTTGAATTGATTTGAATTGACTTGAATTGAATGAATTGAATAAATTGACTTGATTTGAATTGAATTGAATAAATGAATTGAATAAATGAATTGAATGAATGAATTGAATTGATTTGAATTGATTTGAATTGAATTGAATTGAATTGAATTGAATTGAATTGAATTGAATAAATGAATTGAATTGCATTGATTTGAATTGAATTGAATTGAATAAATGAATTGAATAAATTTGAATTGATTTGAATTGAATTAAATTAAATTGATTTGAATTGAATTGACTTGAATTGAATGAATTGAATAAAAGAATTGAATTGAATTGAATTAAATTAAATTGAATAAAATTGAATTGATTGATTTGAATTGAATTGAATTGATTTGAATTGAATTGAATAAATGAATTGATTTGATTTGAATTGATTTGAATTGAATTGATTTGAATTGTTTGAATTGAATTGACTTGAATTGAATTAAATTGAATTGAAATTAATTGAATTAAATTAAATTGAATTGAATTGAATTGAATAAATGAATTGAATTGAATTGATTTGAATTGAATTGAATTTAATTGAATAAATGAATTGAATTGAATAAATGAATTGAATAAAATTGAATTGGATTGCATTGGATTGGATTGGATTGGATTGAATTGAATTGCAATGAATTGAATAAATGAATTGAATTGATTTGAATTGATTTGAATTGAATTGATTTGAATTGACTTGAATTGAATGAATTGAATAAATGAATTGAATTGAATGAAATTGAATTGAATTGAATTGAATTGAATTGAATTGAATTGACTTGAATTGAATGAATTGAATAAATAAATTGACTTGCTTTGAATTGAATTGAATAAATGAATTGAATTGAATTGAATTAAATAAGTGAATTGAATTGAATTGACCAAATGAATTGAATTGAATTGATTTGAATTGAACTGCATTGAATTGAATTGAATTGAATAAATGAATTGATTTGAATTGAATTGAATTGATTTGAATTGAATAAATTGCATAAATGAATTGAATTGATTTGAATTGATTTGAATTGATTTGAATTGATTGAATTGAATTGAATTGAATTGAAAAAATGAATTGATTTTATTTGAATTGAATTGAATTAAATTGAATTGAAATAAATTGAATTGAATTGAATAAATGAATTGAATTAAATTAAATTGAGTTGAATTGAATTGAATAAGTGAATTGAATTGAATTGAATAAATGAATTGAATTGCATTGATTTGAATTGAACTGCATTGAATTGAATTGAATAAATGAATTGAATTGATTTGAATTGATTTGAATTGAATTGAATAGATTTAAATTGAATTGACTTAAATTGAATGAATTGAATAAATGAATTGAATTGAATTGATTTGAATTGAATTGATTTGAATTGAATTGAATTGATTTGAATTGAATTGACTTGAATTGAATGAATTGAATAAATAAATTGACTTGATTTGAATTGAATAAATGAATTGAATTGAATTGATTTGAATTGAACTGCATTGAATTGAATTGAATTGAATAAATAAATTGAATTGATTTGAATTGATTTGAATTGAAATGAATTGAATAAATGAATTGAATTGATTTGAATTGATTTGAATTGAATTGATTTGAATTGATTGAATTGAATTGAATAAATGAATTGAATTGATTAGAATTGAATTGAATTAAATTGAATTGAAATAAATTGAATTGAATTGAATAAATGAATTGAATTAAATTAAATTAAATTGAATTGAATTGAATAAATGAATTGAATGAATGAATTGAATTGAATTGAATTGAATTGAATTGAATAAATGAATTGAATTGCATTGATTTGAATTGAATTGAATTGAATAAATTTGAATTGATTTGAATTGATATCAATTAAATTGATTTGAATTGTATTGACTTGAATTGAATGAATTGAATAAAAGAATTGAATTGATTTGAATTGAATTGAATTGAATTGACTTGAATTGGATCAATTGAATAAATGAATTGAATTGATTTGAATTGAATTAAATTGAATTAAATTGATTTGAATTGAATCGAATTGAATTGATTTGAATTGAATTGACTTGAATTGAATGAATTGAATAAATGAATTGAATTGAATTGAATTGAATTGAATTGAATTGAATAAATGAATTGAATAAATTTGAATTGATTTAAATTGATTTGAATTGAATTAAATTTAATTGAATTGAATTGAATTGAATTGAATAAATGAATTGAATTGATTTGAATTGAATTCAATTAAATTGAATTGAAATAAATTGAATTGAATTGAATAAATGAATTGAATTAAATTAAATTGATTTGAATTAAATTGAATTGAATTGAATAAATGAATTGAATTGAATTGAATTGAATTGAATTGAATAAATGAATTAAATTGAATTGATTTGAATTGAATTGAATTAAATTGAATTGAAATAAATTGAATTGAATTGAATAAATGAATTGAATTAAATTGAATTGAATTGAATTGAATAAATGAATTGAATAAATGAATTGAATTGAATTGATTTGGATTGAATTGAATTGAATTGAATTGATTTGAATTGAAATGAATTGAATAAATGAATTGAATTGATTTGAATTGATTGAATTGAATTGACTTGAATTGAATAAATGAATTGATTTGATTTGAATTGAATTGAATTAAATTGAATTGAAATAAATTGAATTGAATTGAATAAATGAATTGAATTAAATTAAATTAAATTGAATTGAATTAAATTGAATTGAATAAATGAATTGAATTGATTTGAATTGAATTGAATTGAATTGAATTGAATAAATGAATTGAATTGCATTGATTTGAATTGAATTGAATTGAATAAATGAATTGAATAAATTTGAATTGATTTGAATTAAATTAAATTGATTTGAATTGACTTGAATTGAATTGAATTGAATAGATTTGAATTGAATTGAATTGACTTGATTTGATTTGAATTGAATTGATTTGAATTGAATTGAATTGAATTGAATTGAATTGAATAAATGAATTGAATTGAATTGAATTGAATTTAATAAGTGAATTGAATTGAATAAATGAACTGAACTGCATTGAATTGAATTGAATTGAATTGAATAAATGAATTGAATTAATTTGAATTGAATTAAATTGAATTAAATTGATTTGAATTGAATCGAATTGAATTGATTTGAATTGAATTGAATTGAATTGAATGAATTGAATAAATGAATTGAATTGAATTGAATAAATGAATTGAATAAATTTGAATTGATTTGAATTGATTTGAATTGAATTAAATTGAATTGAATTGAATTGAATAAATTTGAATTGATTTGAATTGAATTGAATTAAATTGATTTGAATTGAATTGAATTGAATTGAATTGAATTGAATTGCCTTGAATTGAATTGAATTGAATAGATTTGAGTTGAATTGAATTGATTTGAATTGAATTGAATTGAATTGAATTGATTTGAATTGAATTAAATTAAATTGATTTGAATTGAATTGACTTGAATTGAATGAATTGAATAAAAGAATTGAATTGAATTGAATTAAATTAAATTAAATTAAATAAAATTGAATTGAATTGATTTGAATTGAATTGATTTGAATTGAATTGAATAAATGAATTGAATTGATTTGAATTGTTTGAATTGAATTGACTTGAATTGAATTGAATTGAAATAAATTGAATTAAATTAAATTGAATTGAATTGAATTGAATTGAATTGAATAAATGAATTGAATAAATGAATTGAATTGAATTGATTTGAATTGAATTGAATTGAATTGAATAAATGAATTGAATGAATGAATTGAATAAAATTGAATTGGATTGCATTGGATTGGATTGGATTGGATTGAATTGAATTGCATTGAATTGAATAAATGAATTGAATTGATTTGAATTGATTTGAATAGAATTGATTTGAATTGACTTGAATTGAATGAATTGAATAAATGAATTGAATTGAATGAAATTGAATTGAATTGATTTGAATTGAATTGATTTGAATTGAATTGACTTGAATTGAATGAATTGAATAAATAAATTGACTTGCTTTGAATTGAATTGAATAAATGAATTGAATTAAATTGAATTAAATAAGTGAATTGAATTGAATTGACCAAATGAATTGAATTGAATTGAATTGATTTGAATTGAACTGCATTGAATTGAATTGAATTGAATTGAATTGAATTGATTTGAATTGATTTGAATTGATTTGAATTGAAATGAATTGAATAAATGAATTGAATTGATTTGAATTGATTTGAATTGAATTGATTTGAATTGATTGAATTGAATTAACTTGAATTGAATAAATGAATTGAATTGATTTGAATTGAATTAAATTGAATTGAAATAAATTGAATTGAATTGAATAAATGAATTGAATTAAATTAAATTGATTTGAATTGAAATGAATAAATGAATTGAATTGATTTGAACTGAATTGAATTTAATAAATGAATTGAATTGATTTGAATTGAATTCAATTGAATTGAATTGAATTGAATAAATTTGAATTGATTTGAATTGAATTGAATTAAATTGAATTGAATTGAATTGAATTGAATTGAATTGAATTGCCTTGAATTGAATTGAATTGAATTGAATTGAATTGAATTGAATTGAATAGATTTGAATTGAATTGATTTGAATTGAATTGAATTGAATTGATTTGAATTGATTTGAATTGAATTGAATTGAATAAATGAATTGAATTGAATTGAATTTAATAAGTGAATTGAATTGAATAAATGAACTGAACTGCATTGAATTGAATTGAATTGAATAAATGAATTGAATTAATTTGAATTGAATTAAATTGAATTAAATTGATTTGAATTGAATTGAATTGATTTGAATTTAATTGACTTGAATTGAATGAATTGAATAAATGAATTGAATTGAATTGAATTGAATTGAATTGAATAAATGAATTGAATAAATTTGAATTGATTTGAATTGATTTGAATTGAATTAAATTGAATTGAATTGAATTAAATTGAATTGAATTTAATTGAATTGAATTGAAGAAATGAATTAAATTGAATTGAATTAAATAAGTGAATTGAATTGAATAAATGAACTGAACTGCATTGAATTGAATTGAATTGAATAAATGAATTGAATTAATTTGAATTGATTTAAATTGAATTGACTTGAATTGAATGAATTGAATAAATGAATTGAATTGATTTGAATTGAATGAAATTAAATTGAATTGATTTGAATTGATTTGAATTGACTTGAATTGAATGAATTGAATAAATTGACTTGATTTGAATTGAATTGAATAAATGAATTGAATAAATGAATTGAATGAATGAATTGAATTGATTTGAATTGATTTGAATTGAATTGAATTGAATTGAATTGAATTGAATTGAATTGAATAAATGAATTGAATTGCATTGATTTGAATTGAATTGAATTGAATAAATGAATTGAATAAATTTGAATTGATTTGAATTGAATTAAATTAAATTGATTTGAATTGAATTGACTTGAATTGAATGAATTGAATAAAAGAATTGAATTGAATTGAATTAAATTAAATTGAATAAAATTGAATTGATTGATTTGAATTGAATTGAATTGATTTGAATTGAATTGAATAAATGAATTGATTTGATTTGAATTGATTTGAATTGAATTGATTTGAATTGTTTGAATTGAATTGACTTGAATTGAATTAAATTGAATTGAAATTAATTGAATTAAATTAAATTGAATTGAATTGAATTGAATAAATGAATTGAATTGAATTGATTTGAATTGAATTGAATTTAATTGAATAAATGAATTGAATTGAATAAATGAATTGAATAAAATTGAATTGGATTGCATTGGATTGGATTGGATTGGATTGAATTGAATTGCAATGAATTGAATAAATGAATTGAATTGATTTGAATTGATTTGAATTGAATTGATTTGAATTGACTTGAATTGAATGAATTGAATAAATGAATTGAATTGAATGAAATTGAATTGAATTGAATTGAATTGAATTGAATTGAATTGACTTGAATTGAATGAATTGAATAAATAAATTGACTTGCTTTGAATTGAATTGAATAAATGAATTGAATTGAATTGAATTAAATAAGTGAATTGAATTGAATTGACCAAATGAATTGAATTGAATTGATTTGAATTGAACTGCATTGAATTGAATTGAATTGAATAAATGAATTGATTTGAATTGAATTGAATTGATTTGAATTGAATAAATTGCATAAATGAATTGAATTGATTTGAATTGATTTGAATTGATTTGAATTGATTGAATTGAATTGAATTGAATTGAAAAAATGAATTGATTTTATTTGAATTGAATTGAATTAAATTGAATTGAAATAAATTGAATTGAATTGAATAAATGAATTGAATTAAATTAAATTGAGTTGAATTGAATTGAATAAGTGAATTGAATTGAATTGAATAAATGAATTGAATTGCATTGATTTGAATTGAACTGCATTGAATTGAATTGAATAAATGAATTGAATTGATTTGAATTGATTTGAATTGAATTGAATAGATTTAAATTGAATTGACTTAAATTGAATGAATTGAATAAATGAATTGAATTGAATTGATTTGAATTGAATTGATTTGAATTGAATTGAATTGATTTGAATTGAATTGACTTGAATTGAATGAATTGAATAAATAAATTGACTTGATTTGAATTGAATAAATGAATTGAATTGAATTGATTTGAATTGAACTGCATTGAATTGAATTGAATTGAATAAATAAATTGAATTGATTTGAATTGATTTGAATTGAAATGAATTGAATAAATGAATTGAATTGATTTGAATTGATTTGAATTGAATTGATTTGAATTGATTGAATTGAATTGAATAAATGAATTGAATTGATTAGAATTGAATTGAATTAAATTGAATTGAAATAAATTGAATTGAATTGAATAAATGAATTGAATTAAATTAAATTAAATTGAATTGAATTGAATAAATGAATTGAATGAATGAATTGAATTGAATTGAATTGAATTGAATTGAATAAATGAATTGAATTGCATTGATTTGAATTGAATTGAATTGAATAAATTTGAATTGATTTGAATTGATATCAATTAAATTGATTTGAATTGTATTGACTTGAATTGAATGAATTGAATAAAAGAATTGAATTGATTTGAATTGAATTGAATTGAATTGACTTGAATTGGATCAATTGAATAAATGAATTGAATTGATTTGAATTGAATTAAATTGAATTAAATTGATTTGAATTGAATCGAATTGAATTGATTTGAATTGAATTGACTTGAATTGAATGAATTGAATAAATGAATTGAATTGAATTGAATTGAATTGAATTGAATTGAATAAATGAATTGAATAAATTTGAATTGATTTAAATTGATTTGAATTGAATTAAATTTAATTGAATTGAATTGAATTGAATTGAATAAATGAATTGAATTGATTTGAATTGAATTCAATTAAATTGAATTGAAATAAATTGAATTGAATTGAATAAATGAATTGAATTAAATTAAATTGATTTGAATTAAATTGAATTGAATTGAATAAATGAATTGAATTGAATTGAATTGAATTGAATTGAATAAATGAATTAAATTGAATTGATTTGAATTGAATTGAATTAAATTGAATTGAAATAAATTGAATTGAATTGAATAAATGAATTGAATTAAATTGAATTGAATTGAATTGAATAAATGAATTGAATAAATGAATTGAATTGAATTGATTTGGATTGAATTGAATTGAATTGAATTGATTTGAATTGAAATGAATTGAATAAATGAATTGAATTGATTTGAATTGATTGAATTGAATTGACTTGAATTGAATAAATGAATTGATTTGATTTGAATTGAATTGAATTAAATTGAATTGAAATAAATTGAATTGAATTGAATAAATGAATTGAATTAAATTAAATTAAATTGAATTGAATTAAATTGAATTGAATAAATGAATTGAATTGATTTGAATTGAATTGAATTGAATTGAATTGAATAAATGAATTGAATTGCATTGATTTGAATTGAATTGAATTGAATAAATGAATTGAATAAATTTGAATTGATTTGAATTAAATTAAATTGATTTGAATTGACTTGAATTGAATTGAATTGAATAGATTTGAATTGAATTGAATTGACTTGATTTGAATTGAATTGAATTGAATTGATTTGATTTGAATTGATTTGAATTGAATTGAATTGAATTGAATTGAATTGAATAAATGAATTGAATTGAATTGAATTGAATTTAATAAGTGAATTGAATTGAATAAATGAACTGAACTGCATTGAATTGAATTGAATTGAATTGATTAAATGAATTGAATTGAATTGAATAAATGAATTGAATAAATTTGAATTGATTTGAATTGATTTGAATTGAATTAAATTGAATTGAATTGAATTGAATAAATTTGAATTGATTTGAATTGAATTGAATTAAATTGAATTGAATTGAATTGAATTGAATTGAATTGCCTTGAATTGAATTGAATTGAATTGAATTGAATAGATTTGAGTTGAATTGATTTGAATTGAATTGAATTGAATTGATTTGAATTGATTTGAATTGATTTGAATTGAATTGAATTGAATTGAATAAATGAATTAGATTGAATTGAATTGAATTTAATAAGTGAATTGAATGGAATAAATGAACTGAACTGCATTGAATTGAATTGAATTGAATAAATGAATTGAATTAATTTGAATTGAATTAAATTGAATTAAATTGATTTGAATTGAATCGAATTGAATTGATTTGAATTGAATTGACATGAATTGAATGAATTGAATAAATGAATTGAATTGAATTGAATTGAATTGAATTGAATTGAATTGAATAAATGAATTGAATTGCATTGATTTGAATTGAATTGAATTGAATAAATGAATTGAATAAATGAATTGAATAAATTTGAATTGATTTGAATTGAATTAAATTAAATTGATTTGAATTGACTTGAATTAAATTGAATTGAAATAAATTGAATTGAATTGAATAAATGAATTGAATTAAATTATTTTAAATTGAATTGAATTAAATTGAATTGAATAAATGAATTGAATTGATTTGAATAAATGAATTGAATTGCATTGATTTGAATTGAATTGAATTGAATTGAATTGAATTGAATAAATGAATTGAATAAATTTGAATTGATTTGAATTGAATTAAATTAAATTGATTTGAATTGAATTGAATTGAATAGATTTGAATTGAATTGAATTGACTTGATTTGAATTGAATTGAATTGAATTGATTTGATTTGAATTGAATTGATTTGAATTGAATTGAATTGAATTGAATTGAATTGAATAAATGAATTGAATTGAATTGAATTGAATTTAATAAGTGAATTGAATTGAATAAATGAACTGAACTGCATTGAATTGAATTGAATTGAATTGAATAAATGAATTGAATTGAATTGAATAAATGAATTGAATAAATTTGAATTGATTTGAATTGATTTGAATTGAATTGAATTGAATTAAATTGAATTGAATTGAATTGAATAAATTTGAATTGATTTGAATTGAATTGAATTAAATTGATTTGAATTGAATTGAATTGAATTGAATTGCCTTGAATTGAATTGAATTGAATTGAATTGAATAGATTTGAGTTGAATTGATTTGAATTGAATTGAATTGAATTGATTTGAATTGATTTGAATTGATTTGAATTGAATTGAATTGAATTGAATAAATGAATTAGATTGAATTGAATTGAATTTAATAAGTGAATTGAATGGAATAAATGAACTGAACTGCATTGAATTGAATTGAATTGAATAAATGAATTGAATTAATTTGAATTGAATTAAATTGAATTAAATTGATTTGAATTGAATCGAATTGAATTGATTTGAATTGAATTGACATGAATTGAATGAATTGAATAAATGAATTGAATTGAATTAAATTGAATTGAATTGAATTGAATAAATGAATTGAATTGCATTGATTTGAATTGAATTGAATTGAATAAATGAAATGAATAAATGAATTGAATAAATTTGAATTGATTTGAATTGAATTAAATTAAATTGATTTGAATTGACTTGAATTAAATTGAATTGAAATAAATTGAATTGAATTGAATAAATGAATTGAATTAAATTAAATTAAATTGAATTGAATTGAATTGAATAAATGAATTGAATTGATTTGAATTGAATTGAATTGAATTGAATTGAATTGAATAAATGAATTGAATTGCATTGATTTGAATTGAATTGAATTGAATTGAATAAATGAATTGAATAAATTTGAATTGATTTGAATTGAATTAAATTAAATTGATTTGAATTGACTTGAATTGAATTGAATTGAATTGAATTGAATTGAATTGAATTGAATAGATTTGAATTGAATTGAATTGACTTGATTTGAATTGAATCGAATTGAATTGAATTGATTTGATTTGAATTGAATTGATTTGAATTGAATTGAATTGAATTGAATTGAATAAATGAATTAAATTGAATTGAATTGAATTTAATAAGTGAATTGAATTGAATAAATGAACTGAACTGCATTGAATTGAATTGAATTGAATTGAATAAATGAATTGAATTAATTTGAATTGAATTAAATTGAATTAAATTGATTTGAATTGAATCGAATTGAAATGATTTGAATTGAATTGAATTGAATGAATTGAATAAATGAATTGAATTGAATTGAATAAATGAATTGAATAAATTTGAATTGATTTGAATTGATTTGAATTGAATTAAATTGAATTGAATTGAATTGAATAAATTTGAATTGATTTGAATTGAATTGAATTAAATTGATTTGAATTGAATTGAATTGAATTGAATTGAATTGAATTGAATTGAATTGAATTGAATTGAATTGCCTTGAATTGAATTGAATTGAATAGATTTGAGTTGAATTGAATTGATTTGAATTGAATTGAATTGAATTGATTTGAATTGATTTGAATTGATTTGAATTGATTTGAATTGAATTGAATTGAATTGAATAAATGAATTAGATTGAATTGAATTGAATTTAATAAGTGAATTGAATGGAATAAATGAACTGAACTGCATTGAATTGAATTGAATTGAATAAATGAATTGAATTAATTTGGATTGAATTAAATTGAATTAAATTGATTTGAATTGAATCGAATTGAATTGATTTGAATTGAATTGACATGAATTGAATGAATTGAATAAATGAATTGAATTGAATTGAATTGAATTGAATTGAATAAATGAATTGAATTGCATTGATTTGAATTGAATTGAATTGAATTGAATAAATGAATTGAATAAATTTGAATTGATTTGAATTGAATTAAATTAAATTGATTTGAATTGACTTTAATTAAATTGAATTGAAATAAATTGAATTGAAATGAATAAATGAATTGAATTAAATTAAATTAAATTGAATTGAATTAAATTGAATTGAATAAATGAATTGAATTGAATTGAATTGAATTGAATTGAATTGAATTGAATTGAATAAATGAATTGAATTGCATTGATTTGAATTGAATTGAATTGAATTGAATTGAATAAATGAATTGAATAAATTTGAATTGATTTGAATTGAATTAAATTAAATTGATTTGAATTGACTTGAATTGAATTGAATTGAATTGAATTGAATTGAATTGAATAGATTTGAATTGAATTGACTTGATTTGAATTGAATTGAATTGAATTGAATTGATTTGAATTGAATTGATTTGAATTGAATTGAATTGAATTGAATTGAATAAATGAATTGAATTGAATTGAATTGAATTGAATTTAATAAGTGAATTGAATTGAATAAATGAACTGAACTGCATTGAATTGAATTGAATTGAATTGAATAAATGAATTGAATTAATTTGAATTGAATTAAATTGAATTAAATTGATTTGAATTGAATCGAATTGAATTGATTTGAATTGAATTGAATTGAATGAATTGAATAAATGAATTGAATTGAATTGAATAAATGAATTGAATAAATTTGAATTGATTTGAATTGATTTGAATTGAATTAAATTGAATTGAATTGAATTGAATTGAATAAATTTGAATTGATTTGAATTGAATTGAATTAAATTGATTTGAATTGAATTGAATTGAATTGCCTTGAATTGAATTGAATTGAATAGATTTGAGTTGAATTGAATTGATTTGAATTGAATTGAATTGAATTGATTTGAATTGATTTGAATTGATTTGAATTGAATTGAATTGAATTGAATAAATGAATTGAATTGCATTGATTTGAATTGAATTGAATTGAATTGAATAAATGAATTGAATAAATTTGAATTGATTTGAATTGAATTAAATTAAATTGATTTGAATTGACTTTAATTAAATTGAATTGAAATAAATTGAATTGAATTGAATAAATGAATTGAATTAAATTAAATTAAATTGAATTGAATTAAATTGAATTGAATAAATGAATTGAATTGAATTGAATTGAATTGAATTGAATTGAATTGAATTGAATTGAATTGAATAAATGATTTGAATTGCATTGATTTGAATTGAATTGAATTGAATTGAATTGAATAAATGAATTGAATAAATTTGAATTGATTTGAATTGAATTAAATTAAATTGATTTGAATTGACTTGAATTGAATTGAATTGAATTGAATTGAATTGAATTGAATTGAATTGAATTGAATTGAATAGATTTGAATTGAATTGACTTGATTTGAATTGAATTGAATTGAATTGAATTGATTTGAATTGAATTGATTTGAATTGAATTGAATTGAATTGAATTGAATTGAATAAATGAATTGAATTGAATTGAATTGAATTTAATAAGTGAATTGAATTGAATAAATGAACTGAACTGCATTGAATTGAATTGAATTGAATTGAATAAATGAATTGAATTAATTTGAATTGAATTAAATTGAATTAAATTGATTTGAATTGAATCGAATTGAATTGATTTGAATTGAATTGAATTGAATGAATTGAATAAATGAATTGAATTGAATTGAATAAATGAATTGAATAAATTTGAATTGATTTGAATTGATTTGAATTGAATTAAATTGAATTGAATTGAATTGAATAAATTTGAATTGATTTGAATTGAATTGAATTAAATTGATTTGAATTGAATTGAATTGAATTGAATTGCCTTGAATTGAATTGAATTGAATAGATTTGAGTTGAATTGAATTGATTTGAATTGAATTGAATTGAATTGAATTGATTTAAATTGATTTGAATTGATTTGAATTGAATTGATTTGAATTGTTTGAATTGAATTGACTTGAATTGAATTGACTTGAATTGAATTAAATTGAATTGAAATAAATTGAATTAAATTAAATTGAATTGAATTGTATTGAATTGAATAAATGAATTGAATAAATGAATTGAATTGAATTGATTTGAATTGAATTGAATTGAATAAATGAATTGAATTGAATAAATGAATTGAATAAAATTGAATTGGATTGGATTGGATTGGATTGAATTGAATTGCAATGAATTGAATAAATGAATTGAATTGATTTGAATTGATTTGAATTGAATTGATTTGAATTCACTTGAATTGAATGAATTGAATAAATGAATTGAATTGAATGAAATTGAATTGATTTGAATTGAATTGAATTGAATTGAATTGATTTGAATTAAATTGACTTGAATTGAATGAATTGAATAAATAAATTGACTTGCTTTGAATTGAATTGAATAAATGAATTGAATTGAATTGAATTAAATAAGTGAATTGAATTGAATTGACCAAATGAATTGAATTGAATTGATTTGAATTGAGTTCAATTGAATTGAATTGATTTGAATTGAATTGAATAAATGAATTGAATTGATTTGAATTGATTTGAATTGAATTGATTTGAATTGAATTGACTTGAATTGAATTAAATAAGTGAATTGAATTGAATAAATGAACTGAACTGCATTGAATTGAATTGAATTGAATAAATGAATTGAATTAATTTGAATTGATTTAAATTGAATTGACTTGAATTGAATGAATTGAATAAATGAATTGAATTGATTTGAATTGAATGAAATTGAATTGAATTGATTTGAATTGAACTGCATTGAATTGAATTGATTTGAATTGAATTGATTAGAATTTATTTGAATTGATTTGAATTGAAATGAATTGAATAAATGAATTGAATTGATTTGAATTGATTTGAATTGAATTGATTTGAATTGATTGAATTGAATTAACTTGAATTGAATAAATGAATTGAATTGATTTGAATTGAATTAAATTGAATTGAAATAAATTGAATTGAATTGAATAAATGAACTGAATTAAATTAAATTGAATTGAATTGAAATGAATAAATGAATTGAATTGATTTGAATTGAATTGAATTTAATAAATGAATTGAATTGATTTGAATTGAATTCAATTGAATTGAATAAATGAATTGAATAAATTTGAATTGATTTGAATTGATTTGAATTGAATTAAATTGAATTGATTTGAATTGAATTTACTTGAATTGAATGAATTGAATAAAAGAATTGAATTGAATTGAATTAAATTAAATTAAATTGAATAAAATTGAATTGAATTGATTTGATTTGAATTGAATTGAATTGATTTGAATTGAATTGAATAAATGAATTGAATTGATTTGAATTGATTTGAATTGAATTGATTTGAATTGTTTGAATTGAATTGACTTGAATTGAATTAAATTGAATTGAAATAAATTGAATTGAATTGAATTGAATTGAATTGAATTGAATTGAATTGAATAAATGAATTGAATAAATGAATTGAATTGAATTGATTTGAATTGAATTGAATTGAATAAATGAATTGAATTGAATAAATGAATTGAATAAAATTGAATTGGATTGCATTGGATTGGATTGGATTGGATTGGATTGAATTGAATTGCAATGAATTGAATAAATGAATTGAATTGATTTGAATTGATTTGAATTGAATTGAATTGATTTGAATTGACTTGAATTGAATGAATTGAATAAATGAATTGAATTGAATGAAATTGAATTGATTTGAATTGAATTGAATTGAATTGAATTGAATTGAATTGACTTGAATTGATTGAATTGAATAAATAAATTGACTTGCTTTGAATTGAATTGAATAAATGAATTGAATTGAATTGAATTAAATAAGTGAATTGAATTGAATTGACCAAATGAATTGAATTGAATTGAATTGATTTGAATTGAACTGCATTGAATTGAATTGAATTGAATAAATGAATTGAATTGATTTGAATTGATTTGAATTGAATAAATTGCATAAATGAATTGAATTGATTTGAATGGATTTGAATTGAATTGATTTGAATTGATTGAATTGAATTGACTTGAATTGAATAAATGAATTGATTTGATTTGAATTGAATTAAATTGAAATAAATTGAATTGAATTGAATAAATGAATTGAATTAAATTAAATTGAGTTGAATTGAATTAAATAAGTGAATTGAATTGAATTGAATAAATGAATTGAATTGAATTGATTTGAATTGAACTGCATTGAATTGAATAAATGAATTGATTTGAATTGATTTGAATTGAATTGAATTGAATTGATTTAAATTGAATTGACTTAAATTGAATGAATTGAATAAATGAATTGAATTGAATTGATTTGAATTGAATTGATTTGAATTGATTTGAATTGAATTGACTTGAATTGAATGAATTGAATAAATAAATTGACTTGATTTGAATTGAATAAATGAATTGAATTGAATTGAATTAAATAAGTGAATTGAATTGAATTGAATAAATGAATTGAATTGAAATGATTTGAATTGAACTGCATTGAATTGAATTGAATTGAATAAATAAATTGAATTGATTTGAATTGATTTGATTTGAATTGAAATGAATTGAATAAATGAATTGAATTGATTTGAATTGATTTGAATTAAATTGATTTGAATTGATTGAATTGAATTGACTTGAATTGAATAAATGAATTGAATTGATTAGAATTGAATTGAATTAAATTGAATTGAAATAAATTGAATTGAATTGAATAAATGAATTGAATTAAATTAAATTGAATTGAATTGAATTGAATAAATGAATTGAATGAATGAATTGAATTGAATTGAATTGAATTGAATAAATGAATTGAATTGCATTGATTTGAATTGAATTGAATTGAATAAATGAATTGAATAAATTTGAATTGATATCAATTAAATTGATTTGAATTGTATTGACTTGAATTGAATGAATTGAATAAAAGAATTGAATTGATTTGAATTGAAATTAATTAAATTAAATTGAATTGAATTGATTTGAATTGAATTGAATTGAATTGAATTGAATTGAATTGAATTGAATTGAATTGATTTGAATTGAATTGACTTGAATTGGATCAATTGAATAAATGAATTGAATTGATTTGAATTGAATTAAATTGATTTGAATTGAATCGAATTGAATTAATTTGAATTGAATTGAATTGAATTGAATGAATTGAATAAATGAATTGAATTGAATTGAATAAATGAATTGAATAAATTTGAATTGATTTGAATTGATTTGAATTGAATTAAATTGAATTGAATTGAATTTAATTGAATTGAATTGAATAAATGAATTGAATTGATTTGAATTCAATTAAATTGAATTGAAATAAATTGAATTGAATTGAATAAATGAATTGAATTAAATTAAATTGATTTGAATTAAATTGAATTGAATTGAATAAATGAATTGAATTGAATTGAATTGTATTGAATTGAATTGAATAAATGAATTGAATTGAATTGATTTGAATTGAATTGAATTAAATTGAATTGAAATAAATTGAATTGAATTGAATAAATGAATTGAATTAAATTGAATTGAATTGAATTGAATAAATGAATTGAATAAATGAATTGAATTGAATTGATTTGGATTGAATTGAATTGAATTGAATTGATTTGAATTGAAATGAATTGAATAAATGAATTGAATTGATTTGAATTGATTGAATTGAATTGACTTGAATTGAATAAATGAATTGATTTGATTTGAATTGAATTGAATTAAATTGAATTGAAATAAATTGAATTGAATTGAATAAATGAATTGAATTAAATTAAATTAAATTGAATTGAATTAAATTGAATTGAATAAATGAATTGAATTGATTTGAATTGAATTGAATTGAATTGAATTGAATAAATGAATTGAATTGCATTGATTTGAATTGAATTGAATTGAATTGAATAAATGAATTGAATAAATTTGAATTGATTTGAATTGAATTAAATTAAATTGATTTGAATTGACTTGAATTGAATTGAATTGAATAGATTTGAATTGAATTGAATTGACTTGATTTGAATTGAATTGAATTGAATTGATTTGATTTGAATTGAATTGATTTGAATTGAATTGAATTGAATTGAAAAAAATTGAATAAATGAATTGAATTGAATTGAATTTAATAAGTGAATTGAATTGAATAAATGAACTGAACTGCATTGAATTGAATTGAATTGAATAAATGAATTGAATTGAATTGAATAAATGAATTGAATAAATTTGAATTGATTTGAATTGATTTGAATTGAATTAAATTGAATTGAATTGAATTGAATAAATTTGAATTGATTTGAATTGAATTGAATTAAATTGATTTGAATTGAATTGAATTGAATTGAATTGAATTGAATTGCCTTGAATTGAATTGAATTGAATTGAATTGAATAGATTTGAGTTGAATTGATTTGAATTGAATTGAATTGAATTGATTTGAATTGATTTGAATTGATTTGAATTGAATTGAATTGAATTGAATAAATGAATTAGATTGAATTGAATTGAATTTAATAAGTGAATTGAATGGAATAAATGAACTGAACTGCATTGAATTGAATTGAATTGAATAAATGAATTGAATTAATTTGATTTGAATTAAATTGAATGAAATTGATTTGAATTGAATCGAATTGAATTGATTTGAATTGACATGAATTGAATGAATTGAATAAATGAATTGAATTGAATTGAATTGAATTGAATAAATGAATTGAATTGCATTGATTTGAATTGAATTGAATTGAATTGAATTGAATAAATGAATTGAATAAATTTGAATTGATTTGAATTGAATTAAATTAAATTGATTTGAATTGACTTGAATTAAATTGAATTGAAATAAATTGAATTGAATTGAATAAATGAATTGAATTGATTTGAATTGAATTGAATAGATTTAAATTGAATTGACTTAAATTGAATGAATTGAATAAATGAATTGAATTGAATTGATTTGAATTGAATTGATTTGAATTGAATTGAATTGATTTGAATTGAATTGACTTGAATTGAATGAATTGAATAAATAAATTGACTTGATTTGAATTGAATAAATGAATTGAATTGAATTGATTTGAATTGAACTGCATTGAATTGAATTGAATTGAATAAATAAATTGAATTGATTTGAATTGATTTGAATTGAAATGAATTGAATAAATGAATTGAATTGATTTGAATTGATTTGAATTGAATTGATTTGAATTGATTGAATTGAATTGAATTGAATAAATGAATTGAATTGATTAGAATTGAATTAAATTGAATTGAAATAAATTGAATTGAATTGAATAAATGAATTGAATTAAATTAAATTAAATTGAATTGAATTGAATAAATGAATTGAATGAATGAATTGAATTGAATTGAATTGAATTGAATTGAATTGAATAAATGAATTGAATTGCATTGATTTGAATTGAATTGAATTGAATAAATGAATTGAATAAATTTGAATTGATTTGAATTGATATCAATTAAATTGATTTGAATTGTATTGACTTGAATTGAATGAATTGAATAAAAGAATTAAATTGATTTGAATTGAAATTAATTAAATTAAATTGAATTGAATTGATTTGAATTGAATTGAATTGAATTGAATTGAATTGAATTGAATTGAATTGAATTGAATTGAATTGAATTGACTTGAATTGGATCAATTGAATAAATGAATTGAATTGATTTGAATTGAATTAAATTGAATTAAATTGATTTGAATTGAATCGAATTGAATTGATTTGAATTGAATTGACTTGAATTGAATGAATTGAATAAATGAATTGAATTGAATTGAATTGAATTGAATAAATGAATTGAATAAATTTGAATTGATTTAAATTGATTTGAATTGAATTAAATTTAATTGAATTGAATTGAATTGAATTGAATAAATGAATTGAATTGATTTGAATTGAATTCAATTAATTTGAATTGAAATAAATTGAATTGAATTGAATAAATGAATTGAATTAAATTAAATTGATTTGAATTAAATTGAATTGAATTGAATAAATGAATTGAATTGAATTGAATTGAATTGAATTGAATTGAATTGAATTGAATAAATGAATTGAATTGAATTGATTTGAATTGAATTGAATTAAATTGAATTGAAATAAATTGAATTGAATTGAATAAATGAATTGAATTAAATTGAATTGAATTGAATTGAATTGAATTGAATAAATGAATTGAATAAATGAATTGAATTGAATTGATTTGGATTGAATTGAATTGAATTGATTTGAATTGAAATGAATTGAATAAATGAATTGAATTGAATGAAATTGAATTGATTTGAATTGAATTGAATTGAATTGATTTGAATTAAATTGACTTGAATTGAATGAATTGAATAAATAAATTGACTTGCTTTGAATTGAATTGAATAAATGAATTGAATTGAATTGAATTAAATAAGTGAATTGAATTGAATTGACCAAATGAATTGAATTGAATTGATTTGAATTGAGTTCAATTGAATTGAATTGATTTGAATTGAATTGAATAAATGAATTGAATTGATTTGAATTGATTTGAATTGAATTGATTTGAATTGAATTGACTTGAATTGAATTAAATAAGTGAATTGAATTGAATAAATGAACTGAACTGCATTGAATTGAATTGAATTGAATAAATGAATTGAATTAATTTGAATTGATTTAAATTGAATTGACTTGAATTGAATGAATTGAATAAATGAATTGAATTGATTTGAATTGAATGAACTTGAATTGAATTGATTTGAATTGAACTGCATTGAATTGAATTGAATTGATTTGAATTGAATTGATTTGAATTGATTTGAATTGATTTAAATTGAAATGAATTGAATAAATGAATTGAATTGATTTGAATTGATTTGAATTGAATTGATTTGAATTGATTGAATTGAATTAACTTGAATTGAATAAATGAATTGAATTGATTTGAATTGAATTAAATTGAATTGAAATAAATTGAATTGAATTGAATAAATGAACTGAATTAAATTAAATTGAATTGAATTGAAATGAATAAATGAATTGAATTGATTTGAATTGAATTGAATTTAATAAATGAATTGAATTGATTTGAATTGAATTCAATTGAATTGAATAAATGAATTGAATAAATTTGAATTGATTTGAATTGATTTGAATTGAATTAAATTGAATTGATTTGAATTGAATTTACTTGAATTGAATGAATTGAATAAAAGAATTGAATTGAATTGAATTAAATTAAATTAAATTGAATAAAATTGAATTGAATTGATTTGATTTGAATTGAATTGAATTGATTTGAATTGAATTAATGAATTGAATTGATTTGAATTGATTTGAATTGAATTGATTTGAATTGTTTGAATTGAATTGACTTGAATTGAATTGAATTAAATTGAATTGAAATAAATTGAATTAAATTAAATTGAATTGAATTGAATTGAATTGAATTGAATAAATGAATTGAATAAATGAATTGAATTGAATTGATTTGAATTGAATTGAATTGAATAAATGAATTGAATTGAATAAATGAATTGAATAAAATTGAATTGGATTGCATTGGATTGGATTGGATTGGATTGGATTGAATTGAATTGCAATGAATTGAATAAATGAATTGAATTGATTTGAATTGATTTGAATTGAATTGAATTGATTTGAATTGACTTGAATTGAATGAATTGAATAAATGAATTGAATTGAATGAAATTGAATTGATTTGAATTGAATTGAATTGAATTGAATTGAATTGAATTGACTTGAATTGAATGAATTGAATAAATAAATTGACTTGCTTTGAATTGAATTGAATAAATGAATTGAATTGAATTGAATTAAATAAGTGAATTGAATTGAATTGACCAAATGAATTGAATTGAATTGAATTGATTTGAATTGAACTGCATTGAATTGAATTGAATTGAATAAATGAATTGAATTGATTTGAATTGATTTGAATTGAATAAATTGCATAAATGAATTGAATTGATTTGAATTGATTTGAATTGAATTGATTTGAATTGATTGAATTGAATTGACTTGAATTGAATAAATGAATTGATTTGATTTGAATTGAATTAAATTGAAATAAATTGAATTGAATTGAATAAATGAATTGAATTAAATTAAATTGAGTTGAATTGAATTAAATAAGTGAATTGAATTGAATTGAATAAATGAATTGAATTGAATTGATTTGAATTGAACTGCATTGAATTGAATAAATGAATTGATTTGAATTGATTTGAATTGAATTGAATTGAATTGATTTAAATTGAATTGACTTAAATTGAATGAATTGAATAAATGAATTGAATTGAATTGATTTGAATTGAATTGATTTGAATTGATTTGAATTGAATTGACTTGAATTGAATGAATTGAATAAATAAATTGACTTGATTTGAATTGAATAAATGAATTGAATTGAATTGAATTAAATAAGTGAATTGAATTGAATTGAATAAATGAATTGAATTGAAATGATTTGAATTGAACTGCATTGAATTGAATTGAATTGAATAAATAAATTGAATTGATTTGAATTGAATTGATTTGAATTGAAATGAATTGAATAAATGAATTGAATTGATTTGAATTGATTTGAATTAAATTGATTTGAATTGATTGAATTGAATTGACTTGAATTGAATAAATGAATTGAATTGATTAGAATTGAATTGAATTAAATTGAATTGAAATAAATTGAATTGAATTGAATAAATGAATTGAATTAAATTAAATTGAATTGAATTGAATTGAATTGAATTGAATAAATGAATTGAATGAATGAATTGAATTGAATTGAATTGAATTGAATAAATGAATTGAATTGCATTGATTTGAATTGAATTGAATTGAATAAATGAATTGAATAAATTTGAATTGATTTGAATTGATATCAATAAAATTGATTTGAATTGTATTGACTTGAATTGAATGAATTGAATAAAAGAATTGAATTGATTTGAATTGAAATTAATTAAATTAAATTGAATTGAATTGATTTGAATTGAATTGAATTGAATTGAATTGAATTGAATTGAATTGAATTGAATTGAATTGAATTGATTTGATTTGAATTGAATTGACTTGAATTGGATCAATTGAATAAATGAATTGAATTGATTTGAATTGAATTAAATTGATTTGAATTGAATCGAATTGAATTAATTTGAATTGAATTGAATTGAATGAATTGAATAAATGAATTGAATTGAATTGAATAAATGAATTGAATAAATTTGAATTGATTTGAATTGATTTGAATTGAATTAAATTGAATTGAATTGAATTTAATTGAATTGAATTGAATAAATGAATTGAATTGATTTGAATTCAATTAAATTGAATTGAAATAAATTGAATTGAATTGAATAAATGAATTGAATTAAATTAAATTGATTTGAATTAAATTGAATTGAATTGAATAAATGAATTGAATTGAATTGAATTGAATTGAATTGAATTGAATTGAATTGAATAAATGAATTGAATTGAATTGATTTGAATTGAATTAAATTGAATTGAAATAAATTGAATTGAATTGAATAAATGAATTGAATTAAATTGAATTGAATTGAATTGAATTGAATAAATGAATTGAATAAATGAATTGAATTGAATTGATTTGGATTGAATTGAATTGAATTGAATTGATTTGAATTGAAATGAATTGAATAAATGAATTGAATTGATTTGAATTGATTGAATTGAATTGACTTGAATTGAATAAATGAATTGATTTGATTTGAATTGAATTGAATTAAATTGAATTGAAATAAATTGAATTGAATTGAATAAATGAATTGAATTAAATTAAATTAAATTGAATTGAATTAAATTGAATTGAATAAATGAATTGAATTGATTTGAATTGAATTGAATTGAATTGAATTGAATTGAATAAATGAATTGAATTGCATTGATTTGAATTGAATTGAATTGAATTGAATAAATGAATTGAATAAATTTGAATTGATTTGAATTGAATTAAATTAAATTGATTTGAATTGACTTGAATTGAATTGAATTGAATAGATTTGAATTGAATTGAATTGACTTGATTTGAATTGAATTGAATTGAATTGATTTGATTTGAATTGAATTGATTTGAATTGAATTGAATTGAATTGAAATAAATTGAATAAATGAATTGAATTGAATTGAATTGAATTGAATTTAATAAGTGAATTGAATTGAATAAATGAACTGAACTGCATTGAATTGAATTGAATTGAATTGAATAAATGAATTGAATTGAATTGAATAAATGAATTGAATAAATTTGAATTGATTTGAATTGATTTGAATTGAATTAAATTGAATTGAATTGAATAAATTTGAATTGATTTGAATTGAATTGAATTAAATTGATTTGAATTGAATTGAATTGAATTGAATTGAATTGAATTGCCTTGAATTGAATTGAATTGAATTGAATTGAATAGATTTGAGTTGAATTGATTTGAATTGAATTGAATTGAATTGATTTGAATTGATTTGAATTGATTTGAATTGAATTGAATTGAATTGAATAAATGAATTAGATTGAATTGAATTGAATTTAATAAGTGAATTGAATGGAATAAATGAACTGAACTGCATTGAATTGAATTGAATTGAATAAATGAATTGAATTAATTTGATTTGAATTAAATTGAATTAAATTGATTTGAATTGAATCGAATTGAATTGATTTGAATTGAATTGACATGAATTGAATGAATTGAATAAATGAATTGAATTGAATTGAATTGAATTGAATTGAATTGAATTGAATTGAATAAATGAATTGAATTGCATTGATTTGAATTGAATTGAATTGAATTGAATTGAATAAATGAATTGAATAAATTTGAATTGATTTGAATTGAATTAAATTAAATTGATTTGAATTGACTTGAATTAAATTGAATTGAAATAAATTGAATTGAATTGAATAAATGAATTGAATTGATTTGAATTGATTTGAATTGAATTGAATAGATTTAAATTGAATTGACTTAAATTGAATGAATTGAATAAATGAATTGAATTGAATTGATTTGAATTGAATTGATTTGAATTGAATTGAATTGATTTGAATTGAATTGACTTGAATTGAATGAATTGAATAAATAAATTGACTTGATTTGAATTGAATAAATGAATTGAATTGATTTGAATTGAATTCAATTAATTTGAATTGAAATAAATTGAATTGAATTGAATAAATGAATTGAATTAAATTAAATTGATTTGAATTAAATTGAATTGAATTGAATAAATGAATTGAATTGAATTGAATTGAATTGAATTGAATTGAATTGAATTGAATAAATGAATTGAATTGAATTGATTTGAATTGAATTGAATTAAATTGAATTGAAATAAATTGAATTGAATTGAATAAATGAATTGAATTAAATTGAATTGAATTGAATTGAATAAATGAATTGAATAAATGAATTGAATTGAATTGATTTGGATTGAATTGAATTGAATTGAATTGATTTGAATTGAATTGAATTAAATTGAATTGAAATAAATTGAATTGAATTGAATAAATGAATTGAATTAAATTAAATTAAATTGAATTGAATTAAATTGAATTGAATAACTGAATTGAATTGATTTGAATTGAATTGAATTGAATTGAATTGAATTGAATAAATGAATTGAATTGCATTGATTTGAATTGATTTGAATTGAATAAATGAATTGAATAAATTTGAATTGATTTGAATTGAATTAAATTAAATTGATTTGAATTGACTTAAATTGAATTGAATTGAATAGATTTGAATTGAATTGAATTGACTTGATTTGAATTGAATTGAATTGATTTGATTTGATTTGAATTGAATTGATTTGAATTGAATTGAATTGAATTGAATTGAATTGAATAAATGAATTGAATTGAATTGAATTGAATTTAATAAGTGAATTGAATTGAATAAATGAACTGAACTGCATTGAATTGAATTGAATTGAATAAATGAATTGAATTGAATTGAATAAATGAATTGAATAAATTTGAATTGATTTGAATTGATTTGAATTGAATTAAATTGAATTGAATTGAATTGAATAAATTTGAATTGATTTGAATTGAATTGAATTAAATTGATTTGAATTGAATTGAATTGAATTGAATTGAATTGAATTGCCTTGAATTGAATTGAATTGAATTGAATTGAATTGAATAGATTTGAGTTGAATTGATTTGAATTGAATTGAATTGATTTGAATTGAATTGAATTGATTTGATTTGAATTGAATTGAATTGAATTGAATAAATGAATTAGATTGAATTGAATTGAATTTAATAAGTGAATTGAATGGAATAAATGAACTGAACTGCATTGAATTGAATTGAATTGAATAAATGAATTGAATTAATTTGAATTGAATTAAATTGAATTAAATTGATTTGAATTGAATCGAATTGAATTGATTTGAATTGAATTGACATGAATTGAATGAAGTGAATAAATGAATTGAATTGAATTGAATTGAATTGAATTGAATTGAATTGAATTGAATTGAATAAATGAATTGAATTGCATTGATTTGAATTGAATTGAATTGAATAAATGAATTGAATAAATTTGAATTGATTTGAATTGAATTAAATTAAATTGATTTGAATTGACTTGAATTAAATTGAATTGAAATAAATTGAATTGAATTGAATAAATGAATTGAATTAAATTAAATTGAATTGAATAAATGAATTGAATTGATTTGAATTGAATTG
>OX463780.1:49699487-49706987 GCA_949825025.1 Siphlonurus alternatus | reverse complement strand
GATTTGAATTGAATTGATTTGAATTGACTTGAATTGAATGAATTGAATAAATGAATTGAATTGAATGAAATTGAATTGAATTGATTTGAATTGAATTGATTTGAATTGAATTGACTTGAATTGAATGAATTGAATAAATAAATTGACTTGCTTTGAATTGAATTGAATAAATGAATTGAATTAAATTGAATTAAATAAGTGAATTGAATTGAATTGACCAAATGAATTGAATTGAATTGAATTGATTTGAATTGAACTGCATTGAATTGAATTGAATAAATGAATTGAATTGAATTGAATTGATTGAATTGAATTGACTTGAATTGAATAAATGAATTGATTTGATTTGAATTGAATTAAATTGAATTGAAATAAATTGAATTGAATTGAATAAATGAATTGAATTAAATTAAATTGAGTTGAATTGAATTAAATAAGTGAATTGAATTGAATTGAATAAATGAATTGAATTGAATTGAATTGATTTGAATTGAACTGCATTGAATTGAATTGAATTGAATAAATGAATTGAATTTATTTGAATTGATTTGAATTGAATTGAATTAAAATGATTTAAATTGAATTGACTTAAATTGAATGAATTGAATAAATGAATTGAATTGAATTGATTTGAATTGAATTGATTTGAATTGAATTGATTTGAATTGAATTGAATTGATTTGAATTGACTTGAATTGAATGAATTGAATAAATAAATTGACTTGATTTGAATTGAATAAATGAATTGAATTGAATTAAATAAGTGAATTGAATTGAATTGAATAAATGAATTGAATTGAATTGAATTGAATTGATTTGAATTGAACTGCATTGAATTGAATTGAATTGAATAAATGAATTGAATTGATTTGAATTGATTTGAATTGAATTGAACTGAAATGAATTGAATAAATGAATTGAATTGATTTGAATTGATTTGAATTGAATTGATTTGAATTGATTGAATTGAATTGACTTGATTTGAATAAATGAATTGAATTGATTAGAATTGAATTGAATTAAATTGAATTGAAATAAATTGAATTGAATTGAATAAATGAATTGAATTAAATTAAATTGAATTGAATTGAATTGAATTGAATTGAATATATGAATTGAATGAATGAATTGAATTGAATTGAATTGAATTGAATTGAATTGAATTGAATAAATGAATTGAATTGCATTGATTTGAATTGAATTGAATTGAATAAATGAATTGAATAAATTTGAATTGATTTGAATTGATATCAATTAAATTGATTTGAATTGTATTGACTTGAATTGAATGAATTGAATAAAAGAATTGAATTGATTTGAATTGAAATTAATTAAATTAAATTGAATTGAATTGAATTGATTTGAATTGAATTGAATTGAATTGAATTGATTTGAATTGAATTGAATTGAATTGAATTGATTTGATTTGAATTGAATTGACTTGAATTGGATCAATTGAATAAATGAATTGAATTGATTTGAATTGAATTAAATTGAATTAAATTGATTTGAATTGAATCGAATTGAATTGATTTGAATTGAATTGACATGAATTGAATGAATTGAATAAATGAATTGAATTGAATTGAATTGAATTGAATAAATGAATTGAATAAATTTGAATTGATTTGAATTGATTTGAATTTAATTAAATTGAATTGAATTGAATTTAATTGAATTGAATAAATGAATTGAATTGATTTGAATTGAATTAAATTGAAATAAATTGAATTGAATTGAATAAATGAATTGAATTAAATTAAATTGATTTGAATTAAATTGAATTGAATTGAATAAATGAATTGAATTGAATTGAATTGAATTGAATACATGAATTGAATTGATTTGAATTGAATTGAATTAAATTGAATTGAAATAAATTGAATTGAATTGAATAAATGAATTGAATTAATTTGAATTGATTTAAATTGAATTGACTTGAATTGAATGAATTGAATAAATGAATTGAATTGATTTGAATTGAATGAAATTAAATTGAATTGATTTGAATTGATTTGAATTGACTTGAATTGAATGAATTGAATAAATAAATTGACTTGATTTGAATTGAATTGAATAAATGAATTGAATAAATGAATTGAATGAATGAATTGAATTGATTTGAATTGAATTGAATTGAATTGAATTGAATAAATGAATTGAATTGCATTGATTTGAATTGAATTGAATTGAATAAATGAATTGAATAAATTTGAATTGATTTGAATTGAATTAAATTGATTTGAATTGAATTGACTTGAATTGAATGAATTGAATAAAAGAATTGAATTGAATTGAATTAAATTAAATTAAATTGAATAAAATTGAATTGAATTGAATTTATTTGATTTGAATTGAATTGAATTGAATTGATATGAATTGAATTGAATAAATGAATTGAATTGATTTGAATTGATTTGAATTGATTTGAATTGTTTGAATTGAATTGTTTGAATTGAATTGACTTGAATTGAATTAAATAAGTGAATTGAATTGAATAAATGAACTGAACTGCATTGAATTGAATTGAATTGAATAAATGAATTGAATTAATTTGAATTGATTTAAATTGAATTGACTTGAATTGAATGAATTGAATAAATGAATTGAATTGATTTGAATTGAATGAAATTGAATTGAATTGATTTGAATTGAACTGCATTGAATTGAATTGAATTGAATTGAATTGATTTGAATTGATTTGAATTGATTTGAATTGAAATGAATTGAATAAATGAATTGAATTGATTTGAATTGATTTGAATTGAATTGATTTGAATTGATTGAATTGAATTAACTTGAATTGAATAAATGAATTGAATTGATTTGAATTGAATTAAATTGAATTGAAATAAATTGAATTGAATTGAATAAATGAATTGAATTAAATTAAATTGATTTGAATTGAAATGAATAAATGAATTGAATTGATTTGAACTGAATTGAATTTAATAAATGAATTGAATTGATTTGAATTGAATTGAATTGAATTGAATTGAATTGAATAAATTTGAATTGATTTGAATTGAATTGAATTAAATTGAATTGAATTGAATTGAATTGAATTGCCTTGAATTGAATTGAATTGAATTGAATTGAATTGAATTGAATTGAATAGATTTGAATTGAATTGATTTGAATTGAATTGAATTGAATTGATTTGAATTGATTTGAATTGAATTGAATTGAATAAATGAATTGAATTGAATTGAATTTAATAAGTGAATTGAATTGAATAAATGAACTGAACTGCATTGAATTGAATTGAATTGAATAAATGAATTGAATTAATTTGAATTGAATTAAATTGAATTAAATTGATTTGAATTGAATTGAATTGATTTGAATTGAATTGACTTGAATTGAATGAATTGAATAAATGAATTGAATTGAATTGAATTGAATTGAATAAATGAATTGAATAAATTTGAATTGATTTGAATTGATTTGAATTGAATTAAATTGAATTGAATTGAATTGAATTAAATTGAATTGAATTTAATTGAATTGAATTGAAGAAATGAATTAAATTGAATTGAATTAAATAAGTGAATTGAATTGAATAAATGAACTGAACTGCATTGAATTGAATTGAATAAATGAATTGAATTAATTTGAATTGATTTAAATTGAATTGACTTGAATTGAATGAATTGAATAAATGAATTGAATTGATTTGAATTGAATGAAATTAAATTGAATTGATTTGAATTGATTTGAATTGACTTGAATTGAATGAATTGAATAAATAAATTGACTTGATTTGAATTGAATTGAATAAATGAATTGAATAAATGAATTGAATGAATGAATTGAATTGATTTGAATTGATTTGAATTGAATTGAATTGAATTGAATTGAATAAATGAATTGAATTGCATTGATTTGAATTGAATTGAATTGAATTGAATAAATGAATTGAATAAATTTGAATTGATTTGAATTGAATTAAATTAAATTGATTTGAATTGAATTGACTTGAATTGAATGAATTGAATAAAAGAATTGAATTGAATTGAATTAAATTAAATTGAATAAAATTGAATTGGTTGATTTGAATTGAATTGAATTGATTTGAATTGAATTGAATAAATGAATTGATTTGATTTGAATTGATTTGAATTGAATTGATTTGAATTGTTTGAATTGAATTGACTTGAATTGAATTAAATTGAATTGAAATAAATTGAATTAAATTAAATTGAATTGAATTGAATTGAATAAATGAATTGAATTGAATTGATTTGAATTGAATTGAATTTAATTGAATAAATGAATTGAATTGAATAAATGAATTGAATAAAATTGAATTGGATTGCATTGGATTGGATTGGATTGGATTGAATTGAATTGCAATGAATTGAATAAATGAATTGAATTGATTTGAATTGATTTGAATTGAATTGATTTGAATTGACTTGAATTGAATGAATTGAATAAATGAATTGAATTGAATGAAATTGAATTGAATTGAATTGAATTGATTTGAATTGAATTGACTTGAATTGAATGAATTGAATAAATAAATTGACTTGCTTTGAATTGAATTGAATAAATGAATTGAATTGATTTGAATTGATTTGAATTGAATTGAATAGATTTAAATTGAATTGACTTAAATTGAATGAATTGAATAAATGAATTGAATTGAATTGATTTGAATTGAATTGATTTGAATTGAATTGAATTGATTTGAATTGAATGGACTTGAATTGAATGAATTGAATAAATAAATTGACTTGATTTGAATTGAATAAATGAATTGAATTGAATTGATTTGAATTGAACTGCATTGAATTGAATTGAATTGAATAAATAAATTGAATTGATTTGAATTGATTTGAATTGAAATGAATTGAATAAATGAATTGAATTGATTTGAATTGAATTGATTTGAATTGATTGAATTGAATTGAATAAATGAATTGAATTGATTAGAATTGAATTGAATTAAATTGAATTGAAATAAATTGAATTGAATTGAATAAATGAATTGAATTAAATTAAATTAAATTGAATTGAATTGAATAAATGAATTGAATGAATGAATTGAATTGAATTGAATTGAATTGAATAAATGAATTGAATTGCATTGATTTGAATTGAATTGAATTGAATAAATGAATTGAATAAATTTGAATTGATTTGAATTGATATCAATTAAATTGATTTGAATTGTATTGACTTGAATTGAATGAATTGAATAAAAGAATTGAATTGATTTGAATTGAAATTAATTAAATTAAATTGAATTGAATTGATTTGAATTGAATTGAATTGACTTGAATTGGATCAATTGAATAAATGAATTGAATTGATTTGAATTGAATTAAATTGAATTAAATTGATTTGAATTGAATCGAATTGAATTGATTTGAATTGAATTGACTTGAATTGAATGAATTGAATAAATGAATTGAATTGAATTGAATTGAATTGAATTGAATAAATGAATTGAATAAATTTGAATTGATTTAAATTGATTTGAATTGAATTAAATTGAATTGAATTGAATTGAATTGAATTGAATAAATGAATTGAATTGATTTGAATTGAATTCAATTAAATTGAATTGAAATAAATTGAATTGAATTGAATAAATGAATTGAATTAAATTAAATTGATTTGAATTAAATTGAATTGAATTGAATAATTGAATTGAATTGAATTGAATTGAATAAATGAATTGAATTGATTTGAATTGAATTCAATTAAATTGAATTGAAATAAATTGAATTGAATTGAATAAATGAATTGAATTAAATTAAATTGATTTGAATTAAATTGAATTGAATTGAATAAATGAATTGAATTGAATTGAATTGAATTGAATTGAATTGAATAAATGAATTAAATTGAATTGATTTGAATTGAATTGAATTAAATTGAAATAAATTGAATTGAATTGAATAAATGAATTGAATTAAATTGAATTGAATTGAATTGAATTGAATTGAATAAATGAATTGAATAAATGAATTGAATTGAATTGATTTGGATTGAATTGAATTGAATTGAATTGAATTGATTTGAATTGAAATGAATTGAATAAATGAATTGAATTGATTTGAATTGATTGAATTGAATTGACTTGAATTGAATAAATGAATTGATTTGATTTGAATTGAATTGAATTAAATTGAATTGAAATAAATTGAATTGAATTGAATAAATGAATTGAATTAAATTAAATTAAATTGAATTGAATTAAATTGAATTGAATAAATGAATTGAATTGATTTGAATTGAATTGAATTGAATTGAATTGAATTGAATTGAATAAATGAATTGAATTGCATTGATTTGAATTGAATTGAATTGAATAAATGAATTGAATAAATTTGAATTGATTTGAATTGAATTAAATTAAATTGATTTGAATTGACTTGAATTGAATTGAATAGATTTGAATTGAATTGAATTGACTTGATTTGAATTGAATTGAATTGAATTGATTTGATTTGAATTGATTTGAATTGAATTGAATTGAATTGAATTGAATTGAATAAATGAATTGAATTTAATTGAATTGAATTTAATAAGTGAATTGAATTGAATAAATGAACTGAACTGCATTGAATTGAATTGAATTGAATTGATTAAATGAATTGAATTGAATTGAATAAATGAATTAATAAATTTGAATTGATTTGAATTGATTTGAATTGAATTAAATTGAATTGAATTGAATTGAATAAATTTGAATTGATTTGAATTGAATTGAATTAAATTGAATTGAATTGAATTGAATTGAATTGAATTGAATTGAATTGAATTGCCTTGAATTGAATTGAATTGAATTGAATTGAATTGAATAGATTTGAGTTGAATTGATTTGAATTGAATTGAATTGAATTGATTTGAATTGATTTGAATTGATTTGAATTGAATTGAATTGAATTGAATAAATGAATTAGATTGAATTGAATTGAATTTAATAAGTGAATTGAATGGAATAAATGAACTGAACTGCATTGAATTGAATTGAATTGAATAAATGAATTGAATTAATTTGAATTGAATTAAATTGAATTAAATTGATTTGAATTGAATCGAATTGAATTGATTTGAATTGAATTGACATGAATTGAATGAATTGAATAAATGAATTGAATTGAATTGAATTGAATTGAATTGAATTGAATAAATGAATTGAATTGCATTGATTTGAATTGAATTGAATTGAATTGAATAAATGAATTGAATAAATGAATTGAATAAATTTGAATTGATTTGAATTGAATTAAATTAAATTGATTTGAATTGACTTGAATTAAATTGAATTGAAATAAATTGAATTGAATTGAATAAATGAATTGAATTAAATTAAATTAAATTGAATTGAATTAAATTGAATTGAATAAATGAATTGAATTGATTTGAATAAATGAATTGAATTGCATTGATTTGAATTGAATTGAATTGAATTGAATTGAATAAATGAATTGAATAAATTTGAATTGATTTGAATTGAATTAAATTAAATTGATTTGAATTGAC